>CM057453.1:786060000-786600000 GCA_016271365.2 Neoceratodus forsteri | reverse complement strand
AAGACCTGTTTATTAACATGGTGACGGGGAGAGTATTAAACGGGGCAGCAACCTGCAGCAATTGGGGCTCCAGTTGGTCATATCAAGGGGAAGAGTCAGGGTTTATTCACTTCAGGAGGGGTAGCACTTCTGAGGGCTTAACCAATTTGAGATGAACTTGAGACCGGAGGTGATCCCGTTTAGTTGCTATTCTTTGAGGAGGGGCAGAAAGGAATGGAGGCTTATAGTTGCCAAGATCAGTAAAGAGGGTATTGAATGCCTCAGCTGCTGTGGTGGGGTCATTGGTCAGCATACCATCAACCAGAACAGCTCCATCTTGAGTGCTAGTTCCACCCTTCAGCAGCACATTTGGCCCGAGAATTTCTTGGGATCTCCTAGGTGCCGAGACTGGACATTGCGCAGATACTGGCTTTTCGCATTTTTTGTGGCTTTCTTACACTTGTTTCTTAGTGCCCTGTATTTCTCCCAATCTGTTTTGAGATTTTGGGTTTTATATTGCCCCCAGGCCCTGTCCCAGAGTAGCACCGTCTGTTTCAGGTCAGAGTTAAACCACTTGTAACATTTGCACTGCACCCTCAGTTTCTTGCGAGGGGCATGTACATTAGCTACAGATATAAATACATTGGAGAAGTGGTCTAAAGTTTCATCCAAGGTAGGGAGGGTAGATATATGATCCCAGTTGACAGCACACAGGTCAGAGCAGAAATCAGCAGGGACGAGGTTAGTATAGTTTCTAGCCTCAAATACCCTTTCCGGCAGTTCATAGGTTTTCCAGAGCTCTATATAGACTGATATCCATTATAACTCACTGTTGTCACTAATATCCCATGATGTTATTTTTAATTAGCTGAGCATCCAACTGTACCTTAAAGCTAGACATACTACCACTAGCCACTACTTCTAGAGGGATCTTGTTCCAGATTTCTGCTACCCTTATAGTAAACCAATGTTTCCTTTTAGTGGTGTTGAATCTTTCAACTTAATTTGTAGTGGGTGAGATCTTGTACTATAACTCTTTTCTTTATGTTTTAATCCCAGGAGATCCCACAACTAGGTGTCAGTGAGGGCTTTATACAGCAAGCACATGTCCCCCCCCATACATCGGAATTCCAAGGTGTACAGCCCCAGAGTGTCTAGCCTGGATTGATAATCCAATCCAAGAGCCTCCTTGATTCTATGTGTTGCTCATCTTCAGACCCTCTCCAGGGCCTGAATCTCCCCCTTGCTACCTGGGGACCAAACTGTGCACAGTACTCCATGTGCGGCCACACCAGGGATGTATAAAGTGGCAGCAGTACATCCTTATTCCTGTATTTTATGTGTTTATTAATACAAAGTAATATGCTGCTAGCTTTTGTAATTATTTGATTGCACTGTGACTTGAATCTAAGATCTTTCATGATCCTGACACCCAGGTCTCTTTCATCTTCAACAATAGTAAGCTTTCTCCCCCCTCAATAAATAATCTTCCCACCTATTCTTTTTACCGAAGTGCATCACACTACACTTGTCCACATTGAATAACAATTTCTTCTCATTAGCCCATATTTCCAGGTCTGTTAAAGCTTGTTGCAGGATGTTTGCATCCTCGGGAGTATCCACAATGTGCCCAATTCTTGTGTCATCAGCAAATTTAGACAACCATACTCCTACAGTGGTACTCATGGAGGAAATGTAGGCATTAAATAGGCATGGCCCCAGTACCGAATCCTGTGGCACCCCACTAGTCACATCAGCCCACTCAGAATATGTCCCTTTCACATTAACTTTTTGCTTTCTATCAGAGAGCCATGCTTCTATCCAACGTGATACTTTTCCGGCAATTCCATGTTGTATCAAAGCGTCAATGATCCCCATGAGGAACTTTATTGAAAGCCTTGGATAAATCTAGGAAGATAACATCCACTGAATGTCTATCATCCAAGGCTTTACTAACCCCCCCATAAAATTCCAATGCGTTGGTCTGACATGACCTGCCACAACTAAATCCATGTTGGGTACTATCCAGGGCATTTATTAGCTCAAGATGGCTAGTTATATGATCTTTAATATTGCCTTCCAGGATCTTCACAAACACAGCTGTGAAGCTAATGGGTCTGTAATTTTCCACCTTATGTTTGGTACCCTTCTTGTGGATTGGTACCGCAGCTGCCTGCCTCCAGGCCTTCAGGACCATCCCTTCATCCAATGATTTCTGGTATATAAATGTAATAGGGTCTGCTAGTGCCTCTGCCAGTTCCTTGATAATTCTAGGATGTAAACCATCTGGGCCTTGTGACTTATTTTGGTCAATATTCTGGAGTCTCTTAAACACATTATTCTTCATGATATTGGGACTTATATTAACAGCCTGATCTAGATGGTCTGACTTGGGGGTAGGTCTTTTTGTTAAAAACTGAAGCAAAAAATCCATTGTGTAGCTCAGCCATAGCCAAGTTATCAGTAATCATGCTACCATCTGGGCCTTTTAGGGGTCCAATGGATTTACCTGTCCCTTCCAATTATTAATGTAAGTATAGAAAGTTTTATAATTATCTTGGACCCTTTGTGCAAGCATGAGTTCATGTTTTTGTTTAGCTTTCCTAATGCTAGATTTTGATTTTTTAAGAGCATTTTATAGGTGTCCCAACATTTACTATCTCCACTGTTCTTAGCACTCATGAAAGCTTTATTTTTCTTTTTGATTAGTTTCCTAACTCCCAGTGTCAACCACTGCAGCCATGATTTGCCTTTCCCCTCATATTTACATATTACAGGAATATGTGCTTGCATAAGGGAAGTTACTTTGCTTGTCATGAGTTCCCACATTTGTGCCAGTGGCTGGTTATCAAATTCCTTTTCCCAGTCCCATGTGGCCAGGTCACATCTCATGGCATCAAAATTTGCTTTGTTGTAATTATATACTATAGTACTGCCAGTGTCTTTACCCAACCTACCCATATATCTGAAACTAACCATGGCGTGATCACTAGACCCCGGGGGGGGGGGCTGAATATTACAGTCATAGATGTTATCTACTAAATTGCTTAAGACTAAATCTAAAATGTGATTGCCTCTGCTATTTGATGTGATGAACTGGTGCATACCTGCCAAGTTAAAGGCATCTAAAAAGCATGTTTCCTCAGCAGTTTCTGCTTGTAAGGTGTCCCAGTTAATACCTGGAAGGTTAAAATCCCTTAGTAAAATACAACTGTCAGTAACAGTTATTTTGTTGATAAAATCTAACAGCTGTAAGTCATTCTGATGTGAGCTGGAGGGTGGGTCTATAAATCAGGCCCAAGTTGATATTGGCAACATGTGGGGAGGAGTCTTAACCCATAATATCTCGGTACCATCCCAGTAGGTAGGTATAGATTATGAGACTATGCTATCTATGACATAGAGGGCCACACCTCCCCCTTTTATCAAGATCATGTCTTTATGATACAGTGTGTAACCTGGTATATATTTATCCCAGGGGTCCTCTTCTCTCCACCAGGTTTCTGTAATTGAACAGATATGTATATTGAAACTGCATAAGGTATACAGTAGTTCATCTGATTTGTTATTTAAACTTCTGGCATTTATCACCATAATGTTCCAGACTGCAGGATCTACTTTCTTGGTGTTTCCAGACTTTGATCTGGGATTCCCCTCATCCCCCCTGACAGTAGTTTAAACTCCTGTCAATGGCCTGGCGCAGTCTGTGAGCAAAAATGAGTTTCCCATGCATATTCAGATGGAGACCATCTTGTGCAAAAAAGCCTTATGTCCCCGAATGTATCCCCATTATCTAAATATACATGTCCTTCCCTGTGGCACCATCTTTTTAACCATCCATTTAGGGCTTGAATATCTTTGGTCTTAGCCAGAGTAGCTCGGAGTACTGGGATAAGGCTAGATACACTACGGTCACTGCCATTAGCTATCAGTTCCCTACCAACATGTTCAAAGTCCCTTTGGATGTCAGTAAGATTTCTTTTCCCAATATCATTAACCCCTGCATGGATTAGGGATACAGCTTTTGAGGTATGGTCCTGTAAGCCAGGGAAGAGCTTCCTTATGTCTTTAATACCAGCCCCTGGTAATACACTAATTGTGGTGTTGTAGTTGCAATGCTTACATATAACATTATCTGTATAGTGCAACATTGAGTCCCCTATAAGGGAAAGGGGAAATTGTTTAACCAGGAAAGGCACACTAAGCTGAAGCTTGTTTCCAGATGCAACCTGGGAGCACAAGGAAGTTAAGTGACTTGCTCAGGGTCACACAGTATGCAGGTGGGGGCTGTGGGATTCAAACCCAGGTCTCCAGGTTTGCAGCTCAGAGTCTTAAACAACTACGCTATACTGCCTATAACTAGGACATCTCGGGGCTCAAATATGTTATCAGGCATTGATGTCTGGTTCTTACTACTGGAAAGATTGGTTGGATCTGAATCTGGTAATGTCAGATGTTTGGAGCTATCATGTGTTTAGTTTAGGGAGCTTGTTGGACCATATGCAGAAAATGGGTGAGTGGTCAGTCAGCGAGTCTGCAATTATTCCAGTGGCCAGTATTCTCTCAGGGCTCATGACAAGAGCCCAGTTGAGCAGGGTGTGGTTGCCAGATTTGGCATTATGCCTGGTGGGTAGCTCACTATCATGCATGAGGTGGATGTCAAATGTCTGGGTTCTTTGGTCCGGTAGTGCCTTTTGTGCACCAGGTTTGGTTGTAGTCCACTAAGAGGATCATCTCCCCTGAGGTATGCTCTGCTAGTGCTTGGGTTAGCGAGTCTAGAGAAGAGGCAGCCATTTGAGGAGGTAGGTAGACACAACCTACAGTACAAGTCACATTAAACTGTTCCACCAATGAGTTAGTTTAGCATTGTTTTTCACAGTTGGCAATGCACTGGCAACTCATACTGCATCATTTTTCAGTGCTTAACCAGCTCAAGAGCAATGTTTATAAAATGTTTTTGCAACTACTTTGGAATGTATCTACAGTCCAGTCACAGTGCAATGCAAATCTGAGTTTTAACCTTTAAGAAACTATTTGCAGAGCTTTTTGCTGGATCCAGCAACACTTATGCAACTCAGTCAGAAATGCTATAGCAATTCATTGAAGGAGAGTTTAATATGACCTGTACTGTATGTATAGGGGTTTGGTATTGCCAAGTAGCACTCTAATGAGTATTAGCTCACTCATAGAGTTACACAGGAGTGGAAAGTCTAGTTGTGTGGCACTGAATTTAAACCTAATGTAGATAAGAACCCCCCCACCTTTCTTCCCATCTCAGTCCTTTCTGAACACATTATAGCCTATTAGATTGACTTCATGAGGAAGTATTTGTGGCTTTAGCCAAGTCTCAGACACTGCAATCACATCGGGCTTGTATAGGGCTGTCCAGGCCTCTAGGCGTCCTGGACACTTACATTTTGAGAGTGTAATACTGGCCCATGGACCTGAAAATGAGCAATTGGAATACTACTTTTCAAATATTTCAGTAACCGTACACCATAGAAAACAAAATTCAAAATTCATTATATTAATGGCTTTCCAACCTATTTCTGTACTTAGTCCCCTTATAGGAGGACTAAGGAGTTTAGCAATGAAAAATCCATATCTCTAACAGTTTTCGAGACAAGGGCGCCGAAAGGTGTGACGGGTGCCGCAATGTTATCCTATGGGAAAAATCTCAACTTCATGATGGCATATGTATGGAACTGCTTAACTTTCCAACACCTACCTAGCATAATTTTCATCTCTATGGCATCCCTTTAATACCCTGAAAATTTCAAGTCAAAAGACCAAACCGTTAATTTACAGTGCAGTGGGAAAGTTTTTTAAAGTTAAAAGATTCCTAGATCATGAGGTAGCAAAATCCCTGACCATTACATCAATCCTCGTTCACAAGCTGTCAAAATCACCACCCTTGAGAAATCCTTGACCGTCAGATTTTGGCCATCTGGTCCCAAAGTGATGGCCAAGGATTTTGCTACCTCGCGAAAGAGGATTGGGTGGTGGACTAGGATTTTGACAGCTTGCGGACTGGGATTTTGTCAGCTCATGAAAGAGGATTTGAAAAACCAATCCCCTTTCATGAGCTGACAAAATCTTAGTCTGTCACCCGATCCTCTTTCGCGAGGTAGCAAAATCCTTGACCGTGAGTCAATTCTTGTCCACAAGAAAGGCCATCTGGTCACAAAGTGATGGTCAAGGATTTTGCTTGCTCATGAAAACAGGGTCAGCTTGCGGACTAGGATTTTGTCACCTCGTGAAAGAGGATTCAAAAAAACCCAATCCCCTTTCACGAGCTGACAAAATCCTAGTCTGCACCGGTCACCTTAAGTCTGGTCCACAAGAAGGGCCAACTAGTCACCAAGTGATGGACAAGGATTTTGTAGCCTCACAAAACAAGCTAGCGAACTAGGATTTTGTCAGCTCATGAAACAGGATCGTAAGTGAGTCACGGTCAAGGAATTTTTAAATTTCAAAAGGCTATTTTTTGAACAAAACAAAGCAAACCAAAGCATGGGTTTGTAGAGGGCATCACCCTGAACAAAACCCATGCCTTATTACAAAGAAAAGTCACCCGTGGAGGAAGCTATGACATTTTGTTTTGGGAAAGAAAGCAAAACAAGATGGTGTCTTGCGGACAAGGAATTTTTCTGGGAGACTGGGATTTTTTTAAATCCTCATTTGTGAGCAGACAAAATCCTTGACCATGAGCCCAATCCTCTTTTGCAAGATGTACATATAAATCTTGGAGTGAAATGAGCATGCTCAGAACCAACAAATTAAAAATCAAATAACTCCATAATGGATTCATATTTCTTAACTAAACCATTGCTAGATTATTCTTTGACCCAACTCTTTCTACATTGCAAATTTCATATCAAAAGGCCACATGGTGTGGTTATAGCACTATGGGCAAAAAAGTGTCAAAAGTGGCAAAAAACACATTTTTCAGTGCTTCGCTGTGCAGAAACCATATATCCGACCAAAACACAACTTTGTAAATCTAGAGATCTACCATACAACACTGCACATTCTAAATTTCATGCAAATCCATTGAACAGTTGCAAATTTAATGTGCAAAAATTGAGATTTAACTTTAAAGTGCCTACTCAACCCTAACTATAGGGCATGACCATGCCCCTATTATATATATATGTGTGTGTGTGTGTGTGTGTGTGTGTGTGTGTGTGTGTATATATATATATATATATATATATATATATATGTGTGTGTGTGTGTCTGTGTGCGTGTATGTGTGCATATATGTGTATGTGTGTATATGTGTGTATGTATATATGTGTTTATGTGTATATGTGTGTGTAGACATACATATGTACACACACACACATATACATTTATATATATATATATATACACACACATACATATATATATATACATACATATACATATATACAGTATATACATACACACATATACACACACACACACACGGACACACGTGTGTGTGTGTCTCTCTATCCCCTCTATCTCTCTCCAGCCCTCTCTCTCCATCTCCATCTATCTCCCTCTCTATCTCTCCCCATACCCCCTATCTCTGTCTCCCCTTTATCTCTCTATCTCTCAATAGATTACAACAATTATCACAAAGATAGTCCTTGATACCTCACTCTTATATGGTAGGTACCTATGCCCTACAGGTTAGTAATTATTATAGCTCATTTGGAGCTGCAGTTTGGTAATGCTTATAGATGCTGTCAGTGGTGTACTGTAGGTTTCAATATATGTTAGGGGACCTCCCCCCCCTTGTTGCCTTACTAAAAAAGGCAACAAGTAATGGGTAAGTTGTAGGTGATAGTATCATTACAGACCAGCTGCACAAGCCTTGTAAAGGAACTATAGTTGTTCATGGTGTTGTTTCAGAGTATGCTTCAGACTGAAGAGGGTTAGTATTATGAAAAATATCACAAATATTTGTATAATCACAAAACCTTAGAAAGTTAATTCTAACCAGGTATTGAGAGTGTGGTGCTTAAGTCACCATCATGCATAAGAGTATTAAGAGCATCTCCAGCTTTGCAGATGTTATTGCTAATATAGATGAAATGGGTATACTTTCTTTTTTTTTGCAATTAAATTTACTTTATTGACATTTCCAACAAAGAACACACCATAAAAATCACACACAATTACAAAAAAAAGTAAAGAACTGACACGAATTGCAATAATAACTTGAACAACCCCCAACCACCTACTCTCCTAACTCCTTCCAAGCCCCCCATTTCCTCCTGCCCATAATGATGCTATACACCCTCCAGAGGTTCTAACCAGGTACAAATGGAAAGGACTATCCCTTGACCTTGAAGGAAAATATGCTACTAAGTCAGAATGTTAGGAGGAGAAAAGATAGGAAACCTAATATCTGAAATGATTTGGGATATTAGCATAGAAAGTAAACCAGCAGTCCTGGAACTTCTTCCATGTTAAATTTCAAAAAGCAACAGAACCTTCCACATTAAGGGCAGTTAGAAATTCCAGCCACTATTCTGAAAAAGTTAGCGACCAGCCCCCTTTTCAGTGATGCATGATTAATAATTTGGTGACTAAAGTTATCATAGCTATATGCACCTTTTGCTTAACTGTAGGGATAACAGAATAGTATCCCAGGAGGCATACTTCTTCTGTAAAAAAAGGGATAAAGGTCAGCATATGGTACAATTCCCACTTTGATTAATTGCCAAAAGGCTTTAATTTGGGGACATAACCACAATTTATGATATAATGTACCTTCCTTCAAACTACACATCTCGCAGATGGGAGATTGAAGGTTGCCCTTTCTAAATAACTTTAAAGGCATGTAGTACAGGTTATGCATTATATTGAATTGTAAAAGTCTGAGACAGTCTAGCTTAACCAGATGATATATGTCTGACCAGATTCTGTGCCGATAGATGTCAGGGGAGACTTATTCCAGGACTGCAGCCTATTTCATGGTATAATTAGGAAACTGGTTTATCCTTGAAGGATATACTAGACAGGGTAGAAAATGCTCCCACAGCACAACTCCAAGGCGGTGGGCCCAAAAATTGGAGGACACAATGTCTTATCTGAACCATTTTAAAGTAATACCATTGTGCAATCAAAAACATGGTCATAAGTTCAGATACAAACATTAGTTTCTCCCCATTCACCAAGTCTTCTAGAATGATCATAGATAATTCCTGCCACCTAGCAGAAGAAAGTGGAGTTTCAGCAACACAAAGATTAGGATTATTACACAATGTCTGTGTAAGATCTTTATAGTGGTTCAGTCTTAAGATTTTACACAGCTGAAGATGCACCCTGGCATCCCACTCTATGGGCATCTCCCTGATATCTTTGGACAGTCCTGTCCAGGGGATAAACCACAGGGCTGATAAGGAAATTTTGTTTTGATGAATAAGGCAGATTCTATTAAGGAACAGATGGGGAAGGCCTGTCACCAGCTCCTTGAAAAGCCTGTTGGGAGTATCTCACCACATGAATAGCCAAATAGTAGAAGTGAAAGTCAGGTAACTGTAAGCCCCCTAAGCAACAAGATTTGTTCAGCTTTCCATAAGCCTGATGAGGAATTTTCCCCACCCATAAAAAGTTGAACATAGGAAGGGAATTTCAAAAAAACAGGATTTGTGCAAGTAAATATTCAACATATTTAAAGGATAAAAGAGCTTGGGTAACACCATTATTTTTACCATATTAACTTGACTCCATAAGGATAATGGCAATTGGCACCAGCGAATAAAGTCCCCTTCCAACTGCTTAATAAGTGGGTCCAGATTCAGGGCTTTTATATTATTTAAATCCCTTGAAAGTTGGTTACCTAGATAAGATATGGCACTCACCTCCCACTGTAACCCCATGTCTAACACCTCAGATTTGATCCCACAGTTAGACAAAGAATAAACAACCGTGTTATGCTTATTTAATTGTTACCCTGAGAAGGTGCTAAATTGAGATACTGTTTGAGGAATCCCTGGTAAAGATGCTTTCCAGTTAGTTAAATGAAGTAGTACATCATCTGCAAATAAAGATAATTTGAATTCTAGGCCTCAGTCCTAATTCCTCTGACATCCTTGGCATAGTTAATCATTCATGCTAAGGACTCTATATATATATATATATATATATATATATATATATATATATATATATATATATATATATATAGTTGAACAAGAATGGCAACAGGGGCAACCCTGTCATGTCTCACTTGCCAAATAAAGGAGGTCAGAGAGCTCATTATTGCATAATATGCATGCTGAAGAGTATTGATATAAAACTTGAATTTTTCAAATAAATTTTGAAGAATGCTGTAGTGACTTAGGGTCTCGACGAGATAAGGTCATGCAACCCAATCAAAAGCTTTCTCTGCATCCAGGGGCACCAGCACTGCTTCCTGGTATGGTCCCTGGATGCAGAGAAATTATAGAACAACTTCCAAAAATGGTCACTGGCATCATGACCAGCCACAAAGCCAGCCTGTTCTGGTCCTATTAATGACAACCAGACTTAAGCCAACCCAAAGGCCAGGATGTTTGCATAAAGTCTGATATCTGTATTTAGCAGAGAAATGGGGTGATAGTTTTCAACTGTAACTAGGTAATAAAATTACCTTTCTCAGATTCTTGTTGGAACTGTACAAAAGTGAAGAAACGACAGACAAGTGGTGTCCAGCACATAGAGTGATTTATTTCTGGTATATAAAGCAGGCTTACAACCAAATCACAGTGATAAACACCGGGGAGAACACCTCCAACCTTTCTTACCTACAGGCAGCAAAAAGTTTCTTCTTCTCAGAGAAAAAGGTGCAATGCAAAGGGTCTTATACCCCTGATAATAACCATAGCAACTACCAAAAAGATGTATAAAAGTCTCATCATTGGATAGTGGCAAATAACCTGACTTCTTACTAGCCTGGGAAAGCATGCTGAGCTAGCAGAAAGACAAGATAACTAAACAAAGAACCTGTATCCGTGAAGGCCATTTATGGTTACACACATAATTACATAAATAATTGCTGTTCTGCACTGGAACTAAAGATGGCAATATTGTCTAACTAATGATTATACAATGGTATATATTGAGGCATCTCTCAAGTTGTACAATTATAATAGTAGATGCAATATGATTCTTTGGTAGAAAATGCAGAACTCAGATCCTGACACTTATGCTTATATGATCAGTCCCTGTGCCCTGAGTATTACTGTCTGTGAGGTAGGGTCCAATCGGGGTGCTGGTCCAAGGATAACATTCCCCCCTTTGTTGCCTCAGAAAGGGGCAACAATGCCAAGTAAGTTGGTAGGGAGGTAGCTAAAAAGTCATTTACAAGCCCGACACATGAGCCTTGTAAAGGAATTTGAGTTGTTCTTGATGTTGTTTGAGGGTACGACGCAGGCAGCAAACAGTAAAAATCAGGAAAACAATCAAAAATGCTTGAATAATCACAAAAAACTTAAAGCTTAGTTCTACCCAGTAATTGACAACTGCAAGACTTAAATCATCATCATGAATTAAATCATTAAGAATATTATTTGATTTAGATATATTATTGCTGATATATATCAAGCACCTTTTCTAGCTAAGAGAGATCGTAAGGAGAGAGTCAAGGGATCAATGTGCACATTAAACTTGGGCAAATATTGAGACAGGGCAAGCAAATATTGGGGATCAGTATCGATAACGTCTGGTTCAGGGAGAGAAACAGGCGTGATCACAGTGTGACCTATCACAGTCTTTTGCTGTGGAGTAAAACAGAAATTAGGGTTAGTAATATTGAAAGAACGAGAACCATAAACAAAGGAAGGGTAATTGGTTACCACACAAAACTGGCCTTCTGCAGTATAAGTGACTCTGACAGTTGGGACTCAGCAACAGTGTAAACATACAGGGCAAGCAAAAGTCTGGTTGGTGATCCGAGTAGTGACATGATGTATCTCTTCAAGAAAGCTGTGAGATGGGGCTGTTTCAGCATTAGATGCTGAAGATGCAGCAGGAGGGACATCATCTGGGTCCACATCAGTAAGGTTGCTCAGCAAATCTTCACCCAAAGTCAAGGCCCAATCAAGATGTTCTGGCGAGTAGCCACCGACTGGTTTCACAATATCAAATATGTCACAGCAGCACAAGAAGTAATATCCTTTCTTGACACAACAGTTCATGTGAGGAGCCACCCATGCTTCAAGTACAGGGTAGAAAACAAGCATAGAGGGAATTTCAGTTCGTTGACAGAAAATGTCATTCTCCAAATATCCAATGGAATGGATGTTTGCCAGTTTTTCAAAGACAGATGTAGCTGGATCAAAGCATGGTAAGGAGACAGTAAATGTTTTAAACATGTTGACCCTAATAGACTTTGTGAAATAACACAGGACCCTGTTAGGGAACCTGGAGACATAACCAATATTTCTGACTGTGGACATAGAAATGTTAAGAGTACTCTTTAAACACAAGGAAATGCAACCAGTGGCTGTACAATGTGGGCAATACCATTTACCCAATCTGAGATCATGAATAATATCTGGAATTTTGCCATATTCCAAATCCTGAAGAGAGTGTTAACAGTAAAAATAGCATAAGAGCCATAACATTTCACGCCCAATATATTGCTTGTCTGCCTCACAGTTGTTCTGAAAAATAAGATCATTAAGTTTTCATCTGGTATCATTGAACCCTTGAGCAATCTCCTTCATATTGTACACAGTATAATGTTCTTCCTCACTAAGAGAATTTGCACCTTGCAAGATAGGGGGCATAACATCATTGCTAAGTGTTTGCTGAAACTTCAGTGTCTGTGCCTTAATGGAGGCAATGTCTGCTTTATTCCAAATAGACATCCCTTTTTTTATCACACCTTTCTTTATGCGCCTGCTGCAGCGCCTACCAGCAGGGGCATCCAGCCAGCCCTGCCCGCGGGGAGAGCAACAGGCTCACTCGCATGATGGAGTGGTCCAGCATGGCCATGGCCAAGCCACTGGAGGGCTCCCCCATCCCTGCCATCCAGACCAGTGCCAAACCTCCCCCAGCGCAATTCCACAACAGTCCTCCCCACATGGCAGGGCATGGCCATCAAGCTGCTCGGTCGCGTCCAGCCTTTTTCCTGTTTTTCTTCCAATGGCAGCACGGACATGTAATGACATCTGAGCACCAACGTGCAGGCATCCGCCATGCTCCCTCCCCTCTAGACACATGTACATCAGCAGCACCACCGGGCATCCCCGGGGACCGTCAGAGCATGTGTGAAACCCACCCTTTCCCCCAGGACTGGGACAGCAGTCATCGGATGCTCAATCCCAGTCCTCCCCTGCCAACCCCCAGTGATCTGGGCTTGTTCCAGAACCCAGATCACCAGCGTGGAGTGAGGTGTGGCATCCAGCACCTCAACCCTCAGCACCACTGGGCCAGCAAAACAGACATTCCTGAACCAAAAAGGCCAGTAACAGGGCCAGATACTCCAGTTATATCAGAGACAGAACCGGCTGCACCAGCGACATCTGAGGCTGTGTCCCACTTGGTGCGTTTTGGTCTGGGTTTTGCATATTTATGAGCTGGACTAAAAACACCAATATGGTCAGTGGTGTGAGGTTCACTGATAGAATCATTTGTGCATGTTTGGTAAGCAGCTACAAGATCAGTAAGCATCATACTGTGAAACTTAGAAGTACAGTATTTATTTTATTTATTAAGTTCTCAGATTAATACCTTTGAGCTAGCTGCTCATTTACAAAGGTTCCACATCAAGACACAGAAACAAAGTAGAGCAATTTAAAGTCACAAAGAAATACAGGCATATACAGGTGCTAGTAACCACTGACATAACTGAATCCTAGCTAACAAATTGCAGATCGGGTACTAAGGGATATACAGGTTCAGCTGCTACTAGGCAGAGCTGGTGTGGGGTAGTATTGAGGGATGAAGGTGGCTGGCAGACCAAGATAGGCAGTCAGTTAGAGGGAGCAGAGGAGGGAGGTAGCCGTTCCTCATGGTCAAGAAACCTTGTCAGTAGATGGGGGTAGGCTAAGGTAGGCAAATGGGGGAGGCAGTGAGAGTGTCTAGAATAGTGAGGGGAGGGAACAGAAAAAAGGGGTGAGTGGGAAGAATGATAGGGTGGAAGTAGGTTGTGGGGGATAAAGAAGAGCATATTTGGGTACACAGGATGTGCTTCGGGAGGCAGTGGTCAGAGGTAACAGGAGCATTGCATTTGGCTAGACAGGTGAGTTTTAAGTGCGGATTTGAAAGGGACTATTTTGGTGATGGAGGCTATCTCAGGTTTGAGAGAGTTCAGCCAGAGTGGGGCCCAGTATTAAAAGGAACGTTGCCCTTGAGAGGTGCAATGGAAGGGCACCTTGACAGAGGGTTTGTTGGATGCCCTTGTAGTCCTGGCAGGTTTGACCTTCTGGAGGAAGGAACTGGTGACTGGGTGCAGCAGTCCCAGGACCACTTTTTTGGCAAGAAGGCAGACTTGGTAGTGAGCCCTGTCACTTAGTCTTAGCCAACCTGTTCGTGAATAGAGATTGCAGGTATGGGTGAGACTTGGGGCTCCTAGCGGTAGTCTGAAGGCTTTATTAAGTGTGGTGGCAAGCCTCTTGAGGGTGCTCTCTGGAGTGGTGCTGTAAATGGCAAGCCCATAGTTGATGGTTGAGAAGACTGAGCTGGTGATGGCGAGCTGAAGGACTTGGTTGGTGAGGCTGTTTCAGTGTTTGTACAGTAGACCTATCTTTCTGTTAGCTGATGTGGTGACGTGGTCGACATGAGAGGAGAAGGAGAGAGAGAGCTGTCTAACGTAAGCCCAAGGTACTTAAAGTTAGGAACCATTTCAATGGCTGCATTTTGATTAGTATGGATATTTATAGTGGATGACTTATGTTGGCTATGGGCTGGGGCAAAGAGTATGGACTTTTTTTTGTGATTAACTAGAAGCTTGGCATCGGCAAACCAGTCCTCAACTTTGTTAAAGTCCTGTTGCAGATGTTGTTCTAGGGTGGTTGGGTCAGTGTGGCTGGAGTAGATAACCGCATCATCTGTACAGAGGAGTATTTTATGTTGACATGCTTGTGGAAGGTTGTTTAAGAAAAGGCTAAAGAGGAGGGGTCCCAGTATTAGTTTATTGACACAAACCAAATTCAGCCATATTCCAATGTGATAAATTGAAAATAACTGGGACATGCATAAATTGCACATTGTTTATCAGGGCACCTGGGAGTAATATGGTGGTCAAACCACTAGGAGGACCCTCAAATTGGCGAGGACAAACAAGTAGTTCCTCCTGGCTGGGTGGGACTACAGAAAGGTAGACAGAAGAGGAGGCAGTGTAGTTTTGTAAACAGAAATCAATATCCTCCTTCAAGTGCAGTAAGATTATACTGACCAGTGTGTCATGGAGAAATTTGTCTAATAGAAAGTGAACCATTCTGGGATATGTCAGTGTTAGGCCAGCCCTGGAATGTACCCTTGGACAGGTGAGTTACAGGGATTGTGTAGCCCATAGCACAGTTTGCCATTTAATAGACAAGGACGATCTATCTGGGGCAACAACTACAGCATCCAAAAAGGCATCTTTGGCTTGTGTAACCTTAATGTTTACATTTGGAATGTTTATGCGAATGCCCATGGGAGGTGATGATTGGTTCAATTTACCAAACAAGCGAGCCAATCAATCATTTTGAGTCTGTGGGGGTTTAAGTGGGGGTGCTATAATGGTTAGAGGCAGTAGTCCAACCAGTAGGAGAAGAGGGTGCAAGATAGCCATCTTGCCAATATCTGAAAGAAACAGAAAATAATTAGTTAGCTGTAAGTACTATTCCACCCTATGGGGTTAGGAAAAGTATGTTTTTAGTCACCTTTATATAATTTGAGTTGGTTAGCATGGAACCACTTGTCGGCAGTCTTTTTCTGCTGCTGTACTCTGACCTGATACACTGCAGGGCTGAGCTTGTTAACAATGGGATAAGGGCCTTCCCATTTACTGGCAAATGAATGCATTGGTTGTCAGTAGTGGAGAAGCATGACTTGGTCTCCAACTTGCCAGTTGACTTCTTTGACATGCTTGCCAAAATGATCTTTAGCTTGTTATTGAGCCTTGCCCATTTGCTTGGCAGTGAACAGGTGCGTCTTCATGATGTCATCATGGAGCTTTTCCACATACTTGTCTACAGATACTCTATCTGCAGTAGGGGTGTGTAGATCAATTAACAAGTGCTCAGGTAGTCTCATGGCTCCACCAGTCATGACCTCATAGGGTGTATACCGAGTGGTAGCTGCAGGCGGACCCCTAATTGCCATCAGTAGTAGTGGCAAGAGGGAATCCCAGTCCTTGGGATTATCATCAATGAATTTGCATAACATTTGTTTTATTCATCTGTTAGTCCTTTCTACCTGACCTGATGATTAAGGACGGTAAGGAATGTAAAATTTCTGATCAACTCCAAGGAGTTGGACTGTCTGTTGCATCAGTTCCACTCTAAAGCTGGTTCCCTGGTCTGAGTCCACCTTTAACAGTAAGCTCCACCTGGAGAACAATTGATCCACCAAGATCTTGGCAGTTGTCTTTGCCATGTTGTTCTTAGTGGGAAATGATTCTACCCACTTGGAGAACAAATCTGTGATGAGTGCATACTTGTTGTTCTTACTGGAATTAGTGAGAGGGCCAATGAAATTGATCTATATCGCATTCCATGGTCCAGATTGCCTTTGGGGCAACAATTTGGCATTTTTCTTTACTGAAATGGGATTGTTCTGAGCACACATTATGCAGTTTTCCACATAGTGTTCCAAATCTTTTGCCATTCCAGGCCACCAGATGACTGTCTTGAGCCTCTGGAGAGTGTTTTCTGTCCCCTGGTGTCCACCAGTGGGGGTGTCCTGAACCATGTGTATAAACTCGGTTTGCAGTGATTGTGGTGCTACCCACAACTTGTCACCTGTATCCTGTTTGTGATACCAGATGAGTTTCTGATCACCAGACAGATGTAAATTGTCTGAGTGCCTTTTGTAGGGACTGCCAACAGGCAGTGGCTGTTCAGTTCCCTTGTCTAGGAACTTGAACACCTCATTGATTTCTGGATCTGCTTTCTGCGCAGCAGAGAGATCCAGTGGGGGGTTCTGGTACTGGTTTCTTGGTGGCAGCAACTATAGATTGCACAATTGCTGCTATGAACTGTGGGTGAGTCATTTCCCATGTCTCCCCCCCCCCGAGCACCTGCTTTTGCAAATGAGTCCACTCATTCATTGAATTCATGGTAAGGGTCAGACTTGCAATGAGCCTCTACCTTGCGAATGTACAGCTTGTGAGTGAACATTTGTGTCCAGGGTGTGTATATACACAGACAGTTTGCTATACTTGATGGGGGTACTATCAGATGAGGTAAAGTTATTCTTTTTCCAGAATGGAAAGAACTCAGTTTGGGATGAACATACCCAATTAGAGTTGGCAAAATGATGGCATGCTAGTCACCATGTGGCATGATCTCCAGTGCACAGGCCACTGCAGCCAGTTTGGCATACTGTGAAGAGATAACAGTGCACTTCCTCGCAATGTGCCTGAAATCACCAGCATGATCCCTAATGAGCACTCCAAGCCCTGCTACCTGTTCTCCAGCCATGTGGGATGCAGAACCATCTGTAAAGATGTGGAACATTGTTTTATCTTCCAGGACCTCAGTTGTGGCTGGCAGGAAGGGTCCTGGATCAGGTAGATCAGGTGGTTGGAGGGCACAGTTATGGGACTTACCTGTGTACAGCAGGCCATGAGCCAGGATTGATGGCATTTTGGCAGGCAGTACCTTGATGTCTCTGTCCTGCAAAAGTGAGTTTGGTGTTAGAGACTGATCCATCTTTCACTTTGTCGGAAAGCAAAAAGTTAGTGGGAGTGTGACAGGTATGCAAAATGTTGGAAGCATACCCAATGATGTAGAGAAAATGTTTAGCTTCCCAGAAGGTTGCCAAGAGTGTCCTTTCATAGAAACTGTATTTCCTGTCAACTGGGGATAACATTTGAGATGCATATGCAATGGGCCTGTAATACCCATTGTATTTCTGTGCCAGCACTGCAGACATGGCCACATCAGAGGTAGTAGTTTCCAAATGGAAGGGTAGTTTTGGATTTGGGTTGATCAGTGCTGGGACTGAGGCCAAGGCCTGTTTGACCTGGGCCACAGCTTCAGTGTGCATGGGACCCAATGTCCATGGAACATCCTTTTTCAGCAGTTCATACAGGGCAGCAGCCTTCAAGGCAAACTCAGGGATGAAATCCCTAGAGTAATTTACCATTCCCAAAAAGCATCTCAGTGTTGACACGCTTGTAGGTAGTGGTAGATCTTGTAAGCCCTGGATCTTCTTGACAGCTAGCCTTCTGCCTTGGTCTGTGATACACAGGCCAAGGAACATAACCTCCTTCTGACACAACTGTGCCTTAGAGGGGTTACACTTGAGGCCTGCTCTCCCGAGGAGAGTCAATAGTTCATCCAAAAGGGTAAGGTGTTCTTCATCCACATACTGCAGGAGACACTGGGTCATGGAAAACCCCTGAAGTGCATCCATCATGTGGAGATGGAAAAGGGAAGGGCTGTTGTGGAAGTCCTGGGGAAGACAGGTCCAGGTATACTGGCACCCATCGAAGGTAAAAGCAAATTTATATTGAATTTCTTGTGCGAATGGGAGTGACCAGGATCTATTAGAGATGTCAAGAACTGAGGATCACTTTTTGTCAGGTGAAAGCAACTTGAGCACATCAGGAGCTGATGCCACAGTTGCAGCACAGCTGGGAGTAACTTGGTTAAGCTTTCTCTAGTCTATTGTAAGTCTCCAAACTCCATTTGGCTTTTTCACAGGCCAAATGGGTGAGTTGACAGTAGAGACACAAGTCCTGATCATGCCCTGCTGCAGCAGTGACTGGATAGTTTCCCTTAATGAAGGGAGGGTTTCAGCAGGAAATGGGTACTGCTTCTGTCTCACAGGATTGGGTCCTGTGATTTCAATGGTAGTGTGCATCCTATCACAACCTTGCTTGTTGGTAACAAACACAGCAATGTGTTTCTGTAACAAAGGTGCCAGTTCAGAAAACAAGTCATGACTTTTAAATAAAACCATGACGTCATACTCCTTGTTGTTATGGGAAATGGTTGCCACCACGTGTGAATCTGATATAGTGACAGCATGACATTGTCCTTTGATCCATAACAATAACCTGTTAGCTAGGTCCACCACACAGCCATGCTGTGCAAGGAAATCAATTTCCAATATGCTGGGATGATGACATAATACCATGAGGTCAAAAGCAAAATTTGTTTTGAGGTGACCTACCTGCACAGGAAGTGACACAGATCAATGGGTTTGCAGTTGGGTGCTATCCACACCCTGTGCACTGGTCTTCCTGCCGGTAGACCAGGCAGATATATTTGGGTTCTCATCATGGAGAACAGACATAGCTGCTCCTGTATCCAGAAGCATGTCCAGTTGGTGGCCCCCGACTGTGACCCTCACACAGGGCCGTCCATTTGTGTCAACAAGCAAGTCACTCACAATCCGGAATGGGGCCTGTAATTGTCAATCTGAACAGTTCCCTGACTTCTCCTCATTCTTCTGTCTCTTTGGCCTGGAGGTTCCAGACGGCTGCTGGACCTCCTCTCAGCACTTCACAGGACATGAATACAGTACCTCTGACATCAGGGCTAAGATTTCAAATTGTTCAATCAGCAGTTCCCAGATCACCAGATTGGCCTGGTCAGTGCCCAATGTCGTGAAGGGGTTTCTCCCTCAACTGCTTGATCATGCAGTAGTCGAGGTCTGAAAAGGGTTTGTATTGCTGAGTGGTGTCAGAGCCTCTATGGTGCAGTTCCCCATGGCATCCATTCCAGTGTGGGCTTCCTCCAGTTGTTTGTGGAGGGCATTGTTCTCATCCTTCAGGTCCTGATAGCTGGGTCCGTTACAGTACTTGCCATTGGAATTTTGGTTTTGCCAATTTCTGTTATTGTTCCAGTTATTCCTATAATTTTGGTTCCCCCTCTTTTGCAACTGTCAGTCAGTGGAAGGGGCTTCCTGCTAGTCATTTCCACCCTCCGCGGTGTAGTGGATGGTGGCAGAATTGACCGCGGCAACTTGGGCCAGATCTGCCTGGGCTGTTGGGGTGATAACGATGGCCTTGTGGTCATTCTTGCCGGAAGTGAGGTTGTGGAGGTAGTCTTGAAAGGCCCACTCCATCTTGGTAAAAATCTATTCAAAGGTGTAGAACTGTGGGTAAACGTTGAGGTCAACTTTTTCCCGGAGGCTTGGAGTCATGTTCCAGATGTACAAATCCTTGTATTCTATTTGGTCCTTAGTAGCGGTGTCATTTGCCAAGGCCTTGCCAGCCTCATAAGCAAGCCACAACCATTGATGGTAAGCTGCTGGGCTTTCCTTCACATTTTGCTTAACCATGTAGGCCAAGTGGACTCCAACAATACCTGGGGCATTAGCGGAAAGAAGGACTTGAACGATGTCATTGAAATCGAGAGTGTCGCAGTTACGGACAGTGTCTGGGAGCTTGGCCCAGAGCGTAGGCTTGACGGTTTGTCTCAGGACTTGGACCTGATACTCTGGTTGGAGAGAAAGCTTCTCGCAGAGGAAGCACACCTTCTCCAAGTGACAACTAAGGTTGTGGGTAGGGCCTATCTGTTTGATGCCTTGGGCAATCTGCTGAACACAGTGAGCAACCTGCAATGGATTGGACGTGTGTGTCCGTGATGTGTGGGCTAGAGCACCATGAAGGGCAGCATCCACTGCCACATCAGCAACTGCTTGGAACACACTGACCTGGCTGACTGCATTCTCAACCATGCGTTCAATCTGGTTATGTAGGGACTACGGTTCATCCGGTGTGATAGAGGTAGCTAAATTGATAATACCCTCTGGCACAATGCCACGCACCACAGCACCATCTTCCCTGGTAATGGGAGCCAGTGGGGGTACATTGCAGGGTGGTGGTCACCCTCCCGTATCATGGGGACCACTATGTTTGTTGTTACGTGGCAGCCTAGAGGGTGTGCCAATGTAAGTAGGTGATGCACGTGGTGATGTGGCGATGTAGCCTCCATCATGGGAGTGGCTACTGGTAAAGACCACCGCCTGTGAGGTGGGGGTTTCGATGTGACAAGGCATCCAATGTCCTTGTAATCTGAATCGTCATCACCTGATGACATAATGTCAATGGGTGTGTACTGGAAACCATACATGGCCTCCCTACTAAGGCTAACAAACGACATCCTTACTGGCATGGACAAAGGGCACGTCACCTCTGTTATCTTCATCAACCTAGCTAAAGCTTTCGACACAGTCTCCCACTCAATCCTGATATCTAAAATCACCCCCCCCGGCCTCTCAGGCGAGGCCACCAGCTGGTTCTACTCTTACCTGGAAGGGAGGCAACAAGCAGTAAGAATTGGTTCACACACCTCTGCCCCACTTCCTGTCAAAATAGGGGTGCAACATGGCTCAGTCCTTGGCCCGCTACTCTTCTCTATCTTTCTAAATGACCTGCCCTTAGTTTGCCCTCTCTCATCCATACACATGTATGCCAATGACACTGAACTATATGCTACAGGTCCCTCCCCCACTGAAGTGTCATCCAGACTCCAGGAGGATTTTAATGCAATTCAGCTTTGGTTCCACTCTAACCAGCTATTTATCAACCCAAGGAAAACTGTCACACTCATCTTCAGGACCAGGCAAAGGCTCTCCCAGGTCCTCTCAACCCCTACCTTCCACACTCTAGATGGGATCATCTTGGAGACCTGCACCTCATTCAGATACCTCAGGGTCTGGCTCAACCAGCACACCTCGACTTCTCAGCCGACATTGACGCTATCCACAAAAAACTTCACCCAAAACTGGGAGCCCTTTATCGTAACAGAGGTTGTATTCCCCTGTCAACCCGCAAAGAAATTGTTCAGAAAATGATCCTTCCACAATTTGACTATGGGGATGTAGTCTATAGCATGGCCCTGAAGTCCTCCCTTGCTAGACTGGACCCTCTCTTCCACTCGTTCTGCCATTTTGCCCTGGACTGCCCACCCACAACTCACTACTGTGTCCTCTACAAATCCTTTGAACTACCTTTCTTACAGGATCGGAGAATGGCCCACTGTGCCAGGTTAACAACAAAATACTGGACCCAGTCCCTCCCCTTGTACCTTGCAACAATCCTAGTTTCCCTAAGTCCTTCAACTTACACCTCCGAAACACCGACTCCAGGCTCCTCTCCTCTCCTTTCCACGCATGTCTTCCACCCACGGTCAGCATGCTTTCAAGTACCGAATGCCTTACCTATGGAAGTCCCTCCCTGATGAACTCAGACACACCACCTCCTCTCAGCAGTTCAACCGTCTCCTCAAACAGCATTTTAACCACCCCCTGCACATGCAGCTATCCCACAGGCAGCAAAATTGCTCATATATCTGTAGGATTGCTTATATGTCTGTCTTTACAATTAATAATTCCTCTATGGCTTCAGCACTTAGCCTCACTATAAGCTCCAACCCTCTCACAGCACTAGACTCTACTCCCCTGCCAAGAGGTAGGCATATGTTGTACAATGTGTTTTCTCTCATCCATGTTATGTAACAATCATGTAATGTTTTGCTTGAATACTGTCTATCCAAATTCCCTCTACCCCAGGATGCATCTGGAATCAAGTGTTGCATCACTCAGTATGCCCTCCTGGCAAAACTCTTAAATAAATAAAAAAAAATGGCCAGCGAGTACCTCTTGTGGATGACGCAATTTCACCATCTTTGCTTTACATCTCCTATGGCAAACTCTTGCAGTGCTGTGTTCAGTATCTTTTTCAACCTCACACTGCAATACTCTGCACTCGGCACCCAATTCGACGTTGTCCCTAAGCTCTTTGTCTAGCTCATTCAACAACCTTTCATTCTCCTCTTTCAATTCCACATTATCCTCTTGCAAACTTTCATTTGTATTACTTAAAATATCATTCAAGTAAGTTAACTGCTTCTTATCACATTTTAACCTCTCATTGTCATCCCTTAACATACACAATTCATGCTCAGAGTCTTGAGCAGTGCAGTGCAACAGCCTGTTATTATGATCACAGAGTGATTGTGTCTCCTCTGCATGTTTCCATTCCCTTTTCAGTAACTCTGATGCCTGCAAGCCCATCTCTTTTTTCAGAGAAGTGTTTTGCAGCTCAAGGGAGGCACATCGTGCTAGTAAACTTTGTACGGCTATATTTAAAGCTGCTCCCAAGAGACCTTTGTTGTGGTATTTCTTGGCTTTTTGCTTGGACTCAAGATATTGTTCAGAGATCACAAGCAAGGGGTCTTGAGCTGATCTTGTATCCAGTGCAAAATCAGTCCATCCTCCATGGGAGGTGAGGTAGTTAGATACATCAAGTCTCAGTTCTGTGCACAGCTCAGGCATAACAAACAAAGGGGTAAAAAAACAAAGAAAGCAATCGAAAGACTGGAATCAAAATCCTTGATGCTGTCACCCAATGGCTTTCTGGTCCCCCATGGGCAAATAGTGTTGCCAAGGTAGTACACTGCTACTCACAAAGGGAGTGTACTGTACCAGCTGTTCAGTATGGGTCTTTCACATCTGAAACCGAGATGGAACAAGTCCATAAAGGAACAACCACAGTAAGTTCGAGTAGGTCCAAATGGGCAAATGTGCACCACACTACTCAATATTGAGTTCAAAGAACTCAAATGGAAGCCTCACTTTGTACATTCCAACCTGCACACAGTTACCAAATGTAACTGGGTAATAAAATTACCTTTCTCAGATTCTTGTTGGAACTGTACAAAAGTGAAGAAACGACAGACAAGTGGTGTCCAGCACATAAAGCGATTTATTTCTGGTATATAAAGCAGGCTTACAACCAAATCACAGTGATAAACACCGGGGAGAACACCTCCAACCTTTCTTACCTATAGGCAGCAGCAAGTCTCTTCTTCTCAGAGAAAAAGGTGCAATGCAAAGGGTCTTATACCCCTGATAATCACCATAGTAACTGTCACATACTCACTCAGCCAGTCAACCCTCTGCTCCCAAAGTGCCAACACCTGAGCATATGATTTGTGGACAGTGAACAGAACAAGGTAACACTCTTGTCTGTTTTGTGGGTTTGAGTCACCTTAGTCTCAAGTTCTGGAGGGATTCAAACTGATAACCTCTTATTAGCGTACCCAATTATCAGACTCAGGTAATTCTGTCTTCAGGAGGCCAGATATCTTTGTCTACGGGCACCTAATCGGGTATTTCAAATGAATCCTTAGAACTCTATGCAAGACTTTAGAGAACTCTATCTGTTTCCCAGTTTGGTATACAATAAGCTCAACACAGTGTTAACTATAACCACTCTAAGCTCTACTTAAATTAAAAGAAATATCAAGGCACTCCAGGCAGTTTCCATTTTAAAATATATATCTTTACTTTAAATTAGAAAAATAGGAAAAAAGTAAAATTACAGAACAAAATATCCCAACACATACGGCCTTAAAAACAAACAGGTTTAAAGTGCAAGTTTCTACAGTACATACATTCAGACTAGCCTAATCTTACTCTCTTTCAGTGCTGCAATGTTTCTTCCTCAGTCAGATAATATGAAAAAGTGTGTCTGTCAAGGTTCTCTCAGCAATTAAACACAGTTCTGAGCCGGACTTCTCTGAGGTCACCAAACTCCACCTTGGTGTAACAAAATCTATATTTATTGTAACACAGGATGTCTAAATAAAATATTTAAAAAACATAATAGGTGACCTCAATGACTTTCCTCTCCTCTCCTCAGGTTAACCAGACAAAATCAGTTTGTGCTCTGCTACGCATACATATCAAAGGTTTATTTGATATAAGTCACTGTATTCAAAGCAAAATTGTATTTGACTCATTAATCCCATCTGGGACCTTGGTATCTATACATCAAAGGTCTCTCTGATGTAATTCAAGGGTTTCCCGGGAATGGATATTGGACCTTCCAAATTTGTCTGGGTCCTGTTTTGCCCACACATCAACCTCTTTGATGAAATAAGCTGGTTTCCTGGGCTGATATTAAAACACATGCATGCTCTTTCCATATGACACCTAGAGCAAAAATCAAAGGATTTCCCTGGGGATGCCATGAATGGCTAATTTAATTTAATGGGATCAAAGCAAATTTTACATGCTAATTGAACCTCAGATCTCTGTAGTTTAAAATGCCTCCTATCCTTTGAACTTATCACTGGGGGGGGGTTGATGTGTCAGTGCAACAAGACTGTAGTTTCCTCATACTGACCTTCCTAGCACATATTTTATATGTAATAAAAAAATTGATACAGCACTCAGAACTGGCTGTCTATGTCACAGTAACTACTAAAAAGATACATAAAACTCTTATCATTGGATAATGGCAAATAACCTAACTGCTCACTAGCCTGGGAAAGCATGCTGAGCTAGCCGAAAGACAAGATAACTAAACAAAGAACCTGTATTTGTGAAGGCCATTTGTGGTTACACACATAATTACATAAACAATTGTTGTTCTGCACTAGAACTAAAGATGGTAATATTGTTTAACTAATGATTATACAACGGTGTATATAGAGGTGTCTCCCAAGTGGTACAATTATAGTAGCAGATGCAATATGATTCTTTGGTAGAAAATACAGCAGAATTCAGATCCTGACACTTTTGCTTATACAATACGTACCTGTGCCCTAAGTATTACTGTCTGTGAAGTAGGGGCCAATTGGTTGTGCTGGTCCATGGATAACAAGACACAATTTGAAATGTCGATATAAGTGGATGCTCTTTGTTAAATAAAAAAGATGAAGTTACCTGATACTACCTCTAGTGGTATTTTTTATTATAAACTATAACAGTCAGAGCTATCAGGCAATATTCAGAGAGGGCAGCAAACAAGGAGATACTGTTGTTGTAGCTTCCCAAAAGGGATTGCACAGGGACTGTGGTGCATTCACAGTAAAACCACAATTTCTTTTTCAAAAAAAAAACTGTTGCACACACACCCTTCTTGCAATTAGATGCTGAGCTTAAATGTTGTACAAAAATTCTAAGCTTTATTACATCAAAACACCAGACACAGCCTGATGCATATTGGATATACAAAAATAAAGGATTTTGTGTGCAACAATTTTTTTGAAAAAGGAGATACTGTTGTTCTCTCTGTCTTTTTTTGTGTTTTCTTCTATTTGTCTATCAGCGTACCTATAATTGCTAAGGAAGATTCACACTGGAAATTCTCAGATGAGACAGGGGAAGGGCCTCAGCCAGCCTGTTGTTTGATTGGATCATCCATCAACCTATAGGATGGATGAGGAATACCAATGGATTTGACTACGAGTACTATAAAGGGTACTCAAATAATCACCTTTACCAGGTGAGTAAATACCATTACTACTGTCTTTCCCTAAACAGAACCTACAGTTAAATGTTGTTAACTAGCTGACAAGAATAATAATTCAATGGCCTATGCAGCCAGCATAGTGTTATACTTATGCAACTGTGTTATAGGTTTTGGCCATTCACACTCTATTCCAGAGGAATTACCACCCTGTAGGGTGCCAAAGGCAAAGGACCTCTAGAGGGTTCCACCCCAGATGTGCCGTGGGATGATTCCCTTGGCTAAATGTACGCTAGGAAGAATCCCAAGGAGAGAGGTGCAGCTGCTGGAGGAGGAGGGGAGGATGGCGGGGCAAAGAAAAAATGCTTCAGAAAGAGGCTGAGGGGAACTGCTTATATAGCTCAGGAAGTGGGAGTGGCTGACTGCTTGTCCATTGAACCATAGGTGGAGCCTTCCAATTTAATGGCCTATGCAGCCAGTATAATGTAAGCTTGTGCAACTGTATTACTTAGGTTTGGGCCGTTCACACTCTTTGTTCCAGTAGAATTACCACCCTGTAGGGGTACCAAAGGCAAGGAACCCTCTAGAGGGTTCCACCCCTAGAGGTGCCACGGGATGATTCCGTTGGCTAAAGGTACCTTAGGAAAGATCCCCAAAAAGAAAGTAGTAGTAGTATGAAGCATATAAGCAATCAGTAGTTGTGAGACGTAGTACTAGATAAAGCATTAGGCAACTTGATAATGTAATGGGATGTGCAGGTTAGCAATGGCATGGGTTTGATGGGTTGCAAGAGAGAATGAGGGGACTATCTAAGGAGAGAGAAAATGGCAATAGGGACACCATCCCCCTCCGTCCAACAGCAGATTCTGCCTACAGAACTAGGGAACACAATGCTAACTAATAGTTATGAACTGAGACACGGAGGAGAGGAAAAAAAAACCTTTGAGGAGGAAACCTCTGGGGATCCAAGGCCTAGTTTGTCTTCCCTCCAGGCTTGGGATATTTTATTTAGTGATGTCTCTGCTGCTGTGATTTGGAAAGCCAATTAAAGGGAGGAGGAAAATATTCTAATTTGGAGGGAAACTCTCACTCTATCCTTCTAACAGGAATGGTGTGGAGGGTTGTGAGATGGTAGCTCTGCAACCACCTCTCCAAGGTGGGAGGAGGAGAATAACAACCACTGAGGCATTCACCCAGCCTACCGATCTAAAAAATACAACAACAAACTAAGTGACCCAGAGGTGGTCGTAGGGAGAATGTGGTGAAGGTGCCTTGCTAGGGAACCACTAAAGCCAATGGACAACTGTTATAGTGGAAACCACCAGAGCTAAAGAAATCATGGTAACCTCCCTTCACAACTTAGTCATAAATTCTACAACTTGAGGTGCTGTCGGTATAGCTGATGACTGAAAGTCCACCTGAGCGAGGACATTCCAGCTATGGGCCAGGTGAGAAGGACCCTGCCCCAAGCCATGTCGCAAGCTGGGGACTCTAGGTGCAGAGCGAGACCATCAGCTGCAGGGAACCCTGCACCAGAATGGTATGGCTGGCATGGCCCAGGGACTGATGAGGAGCTGAATGAGCATTGAGTGCTGAGACCTTGCAGAGGGCAGCTGTCAGGGAGCATTGAGCAATGATGACATGAGAAGGTGGATCTGGACGTAGTTCAGTAAGGAAGGGTAGTTCAATAGGGCAAGGTAACAATAGCCGGACCTGCATGTAGATCAGTAAGCAGTAGGAATAGTAAGAGCTGCATGTAGAGTCTGCAAAACATAATAGCAATGGTGGGACGTGAACGTAAGTGGGAGATGCAGCACTCTGATAGTAGGGCAAGCCAGTCAGGCATTCAAAATGCCAATGAAAGTGGCAAATACTCTGAGAATTTTTGGCAGCGGAGGCAGAATTTAGAACATAACTAATTAGCCACATGGGGCCTCAACTCCCCAAACACTTCCAAGTCCCCACCGTAGGAAAAACAAGAAAGTGATGGAAGGGGTCGAGAACCACATGCAGATATTAAAGCTAGTTTACAGCATCAGCAATAGCTTAGCTGATCTCATGAGTATAACAGCAGCATACAAACAGGGAATAGCATCAGCTATGAGTGGAAGTATTTAAAAGCATGGAATGGAGGGAAGCACAATGCTCTGAAAGCAGCTATGACCATGTGGGAGGTAGATTAAGCAGAGAAAGCATGATTGAGTTGCATAGCAAGGGTTCGGAGGGAGCCTGAATAAGGTAAAACAATTAGGCGGTAACATAGGAAGCAGCTTTAGTCTGAGTAGAACGGGTACTGATTGCAATAGAGCATGAGTAACTGAAAGAGTAGCTTAAGCTCCAAATGAGCTTAGAAACCAAGTCCCCAAAACAAAACAAAACTAAGACAAACAAACACAGAAAAAACAGGGAAGGGACAGAAGGAAGCACACAGCTGGAGGCAAAATACAAACAAGAAGCAGAAGAACTAAACACAGAATTCCACAGAAAGAAGCAGCCAGGCAGGGAGGGCAGGCCCCTGCCAGCTGCAGAGGACATATGGACAGAGCCTCCGGCTGGCAAAGAAAAAGTACTTCAGAAGGAGGCTGAGGGGAACTGCTTATATAGCTCAGCAAGTGGAAGTGGCGGGCTGCTTGTCCATCAAACCACAGGTGGAGCCTTCCAATAATAATAATAATCATAATAATGAGCAATTCTCTGAAGACTGCAATGTTTGGGGATCAAAAATAACTTTTTCCAGAGAACTGAAGAGCCTCACTTCACACTGCACATATCCTTCTCTGCCAAGTAGAGTCTGAAATGACACTAAAACAATTGCATCATGAGGGAATCATCTTCAGCATCATTGAATAGCTACTGCAGGTCATGTGGCTTGCACAACCGCACTGTGCGATCCTTGCACAGTATCGCTAAGTCATGATACTGAAGTGGCAGTATCTTGAAAGAAATGCAGAAAACTTTTACTACTACAGTCTAAAGTGTTGGTTTTCAGTGGACCCACTGAGTTCAACTTTGGCTTTAGGTCACCCCTCCCATCATACTATATTTTACCAATTTTGTGTCATCTGACTATATTATGGAGTAACAGTTGTTCCAAGAGAATTGCTGCATTTAAAACTAGGTTTCATTCTATAGAGACACTGACACTGATACTGACATGGATGGTAACAGGCATGGCATTTCCTCAAACCTCTATACAAAGAATTGAACTAAAACCATTATATGTAAAGCCCCCCAAGTAATTCACTTCCTTGGAAGAAATACATGAGGTGACTATTCTGTGCCATTGTAAACATAGCCATTATCATGCAATGTTGTAGTTTCATCTTGTGTTTTATATCCTGTCAATAATATTCATGTCTGTGCACAAGCAGCTGAACATACCTTTAAAATGAAACTTTATTGGTGTGCAAAGCTTGGGTAGTTCACATTCACTCACATGCACTTTTATTTTTAATCCAATGCTAATTCAGAATACTTGCAAATCTTGAAAATGTTTTTTGGTCTGATTTCTGTGGAATGGCCTAATGTTAAAACAGAGAAAATTCTTTCCAGTCAGTTGTAGTTCGTACCCCCCCAACACATGCACACTCTACTACTTACATGCTATACTTATTTTAGTAAAATGCCCGATAACCTTTCGCTTCAAGTTTGTCACTGTACTTATGGTCACTATGCAGATTTCAAGAAAACATACAGTACTTTGAATGAGTTCCTAAATGGATAGGTCTATGTGTTTTATGTTTAGTGACTGATGTTAACTGTGAACCATATCTCTTATCATTAAATACAGTATGAAATACGATGGTTAACTATTTTCCATTTGTGCTTGCAAAGTATATGATCAAAAACTCAAACTTTGCGGCTGATTTATATAAAGTATATATTCTGTATCCCTTTTGCCTGAAATAAATATGAAACAGATGGTCTAAAACAGAACATGCATCTGTAAATGAATGAGCTTTATTAGTTCACTATGCCTGTGCAACTGGTTTCGTGCTTGTGTTATGTAGATATTCTTTGGCTGTTTGCTGCTCTATCAGTAGGATATACCACCCTGTAGGGGTATGAAGGCAAGGAACCCTAGAAGGGTATTCCACCCCTAAAGGTGATGTGGGAGTAATTCCTTTTTGGGCCAAACTCCCCTAGCTCGCCATCAGGCTCACCAGGCTCTGGTGACCAACTCCCTATACTGGCTACCGAGGCAGAACCAATGTGGCCAGAGGTGTCGGCACTGGAGATAACTCATTAGAGGGGGGCCGGCATTTTTCCTTGCTTTTCTCCCACTGGAGCTGAGGGCGTGCAATGATGCTGACAGAGGGGGAGCATGCACGCATCCGTGCATCCTCTCCTCCAAACATCTGCCCTCAGCTCCCCTCAACTGCCACACTATGCCTTGTCCTCCAGTCTCCTCCAGGGGTGAACAGGCACCGATACTGTGAACCCCTCCCCAGAGAAGGAGAGCAGTCCTCCGGATGCTCAATCCTTCTCCTCCTGCCACTCCCTGGTGGCCCGTGCCTATTCGAACATGGGTCGCCCGTGAGGCATGGCGTCCAGTGCCTCAACCCTCAGTGCCACTGGGATGGCTGGGAGTGATTCCTTTGGCTAAAGGTACTTTAGGAAGAAGCCCAAAAGAGTGTCAAGCAAGCATACAAGGTGGCGAATGCTTATCAGGATTGAAAGGCCTGTATGTAGGTCAGGTGATAACACAGATTCTATTGGTAGCACATATCAATGAGGACCTGTACATAGGTCAGTAGGTAATGTGGGTTCAGCTGGTGTTAGTAATGAGGATTCAGCTGGTAGAATAGGTCAGTTGATTGTATTGCACGAGTAAAGTAGGCTGGAAATGGCAGATGAATAGTGACCCACTTGGAGGTCTGACTGTAGGTGTGGGGTTTAGCTTCCTAAGGAGAGAGAGTACAGCCAAAGGGGGAGATGGGACACTTATAGGACAGCCACCCGCTCCATTCAACAGTGGAAACCTACCTCAGTGACCTAGGGATTACGACGACACCTATCCAGTATCATGACCACTGGCATGAAGGAAAGGCAAAACCCCTTTGAGGAGGAAACCTGGGGATCCAAGGCCTAGGTCACCTTCCTCCTGGCTTTGGGACAATTTTATTTAGTGATGGCTTGCTATTGCAGTTTAGTAGACCAATCTGGGGCCAGCAAACCAAGGCGTGAGGAGGAGAGTAACGACCACTGAGACACTCAGCCGGCCTACCAATCTATGAACAAACCAGGTGAACCAGAGGCAGTTGTAGGGAGAATAGCTTTAAAGGGAGACTATGAACTCACTTAGGCAGCTAAAGGGGCCCTTCCCATGAGAGCCCCACCCATTCATTACTGAAGTCTTAAATGCTACATCCAGAGGTGCCATCGGTACAGTTGACAACTGAAGGTCTATGGAAGAGGTGAGAAGGACCCCACCTCAAGCTTCGCATGCTCAAGATGTGGACTTTGGGGTGCAGAGAGAGAGAGAGACCGTCGGCCACTGGGCTAGCCCTGATTCATGGAAGTAATGGGTATGGTCAGCATGTCTTCAAATGTGAAAACCATGTTCTACTGAGCATGGGACCTGCATGTGGGTCATAATGGATGCTGGCAGGCATGAGGAGACCTGTACATAGGGTAGATTGAGCACTGTGCATCCTTTATGGGTCTTGACTGGATGACAGCTGATGTATAGAGACATATATGTAGATCAGGCAAAGCAATATGAACCCTCTCGTGGGTCTAGTTAAGGCAAACAGTATTTGTCAACCACAGGGATGCATGCCGACCAAGTCCATTAGAAGGCCAATTTGGAAGTGAATTGAATTGTATATTATGGGTAAGTGAACAGCAAGGCCGAGTGAAGCCTGGGACCAATGGTTGAAGAGGAGAAGGCTGTAAACCTGGTTAGGTAGGAGGAGGCTGTAAAGTCGGTAAGGTAGGAGGTGTGGTCCAAAGTGAGTAAACATGATATGCTGCCAGACTTGGAAGGGATGCCAGTACAGGAAGGAGAGGTCCATAAATGAAAGGACTTGAAAGCTGAATGCATTAGTGCCATGACGGCTGGTATATGAGTGATACTGGTAAGTATATAAGTGTTAGTAGGGCAATGGACAGGAAGGACTGTTTGTGTAGTGCCATGAAGGTTATGCGGAGCAGCACCAGGGTTTTAAATAATTGATTAGCAGTTTTTTCTTGGGACTATACTGACAGTACAGAAAGTATTTATATAGATTTTCTAGAAGTGCTGTGTTTGATAAACACAGTGAGGCAAGAGCTAAGCATTTTCGCAAAGATTTAGCACTTTTATGAGCAAAACGCTAATCAATTTTTAGAGTTAAATAAATCCCTGCAGCACTAGGAGGCCAGGCGAGTTAGTATCTGGTTAAACATGAAATAATTATAAAGCTGCTCCTGCTGCCCAGAGCCATAATGCCCGCTCAGTCCCCCACCATAGGAAAAACAAGGCCTCCACAGATATGACACCATGACATCAAGCAGCTAATTAATAGGTAACTAAGTAAACAGCAACAGCTGCAGCAAAGCCGACATGCCCTGGAGTAGATTACACTGCAGGCAATCCAGGTAAGCAAAACATACCTGACTACATGAGAACACTGGGGGCTAGTCACAGGAAGATACAGGCAGGGCCAACAATTTGGGAACATGAGCACTGGGAAATAGGTCCAGGGGCAGCAGGGAGGTGGAATGCAGGAAGGTATAATAATCCCCACTGTCCTATTAAACTGGTATAGGGAGGTCACTAGTCAGCACTGCTGGAGGTAGGAGAAAGTAAACAAAATGGCAACAATGCAGGAGACCTGTACCTGGAGGAGGACGTCAGTATCCGAAGCAGGAAGCCCTCGAAGAGGAGGAAAGCCAAAAAGCACATGAGGGAAGCAGGAAGGCAAGTGGGTGGGGAGCAGAGAGCGAGCAGCCCCAGCCCACTGGGAGGGGACTGGAAGCTGAAGCACAGTGGGTGACGGCACACCGGGAAGTGCGGGGGCAGCAGCCAGGAGGTGACAGGGAGGATACCCAAAGAAGAACAAAGGGGAACAAGGAGCAGAGGCCAGCCCAGTCGGGTGGGCAAAGCAGAGGCAGGCAACCACCAGGACAAAGAGCAGAAAAGTACAGGGAAGAGGCAGCAGGGGCAGGGGAAGCAAACAGAAGCAGGGATGGGACTGGAAGGCAGGAGATTGAGTGCTGCCAGAGGTGCTGTGAAACAAAGGAAAGCCAAATAGATGAAAAACAGGGAGGGGATCGTGGACCGCCAGCACCTCTGGCTGCAAAGACAATAAAGCTTGTGTGAGTTGTGAGGGGAGCAGCCCTTAAATGGACTGAATGGGGGCATGGCCAGTTGCACCACCCCCTTGAACCATAGACTTCAGCCTTTCAAATATTGCATTTTACCACATAATGTTTAGCTATGCTCTGAACTGTATGGTTAATATTATCTTATGTAACCTTGATGGCAATATCAGATAATCAGAATCTGCAGTACTATGTTAATTACTGTCCCATTTTCCTCAGTGACCTGTCCTGGTAAATGAGTGTATTTGCAGATATAATTCATCTGAAAATTTAAATGCATTTCAATATAAACTTTTAGAAGCACCAAGGTTTATATGTTAAAATCCAGTAATTCAATACTGTAACTATGAATAATGCCCAGCCATTTACTCATTCTGGATCTCCAGTCACACATGTGACCAGGTAGTGAAATTAAATGGATTTGGGCAGGATAATCTTTATATTGTATGCCTTCTTTGGAGACTGACTTTGGTTACCCTATAGATTCAGTAGCTTGCAAAGCACTCTAGTTTGGGACTCCGTGCTGTACAAAGAATTGCACTGCATTTCTGCCTGCTTGTGCATAGCCTATTTTTTATATAACCTTTCATATTTTTTGTGCTTCCTTAATAATATGCAAAAATTAGCCAGGGTACTCTTACACCTTGTTGAGTGGTGAAGACTAGGTTTGCTGGCATAAAGCACTTAGCTTCACCTGAGCTCTTTTCTTCTTGGGTTTGCTTGAAAAGACAGAGCAAGGAGCAACATTAATAGAGCAAGGAGAAACATTAAGAGATACTGTTATGTTACAATTCTTATTTTGTGCTTACAGGTTGTACTTACAGGTTTTATTACTGTTTTGTGCTTACAGGTTGTACAGTTTGCTGCTTTATTTTTCTCTGATTGAAATTGTTTTTTTGCAGGGTATATTTTCTTTTAAATTGTGCAGGTTGTCATTCTGAAACGAAGGAAAACACTCACTGGGGTGGTGGGTCAAAGCTGTAGCTGATTGTTTCTGGAGGGCACAGAGTGGGAATGGGATCAGAACAGTGCAGCCTTCTTGTAGGTGCTGCCTGTCTATGGCGTGAGTGAGGCTAGGGTACTCCACACCATGGGATTCAATGAATGGTCAAAAAACTGGTGCAGAGCTCAGGATTTTGGCTGCATTGGGGGCTGGGGTTCACCTGGAGGGATGCAGGCCTATACTGGCATGATGGTCTGCATCTGTAAGAGGGGGGACCAGGATCCTAGATGAGAGGTTTAAATGCTTCATTGGCAAGCATTTAAACTAGTCAAGGAGAGACACTGAAAAGAAGCATGAAATCTCGCCCCCATACACACTCAAAACAGGGTAATTAGTGAGGTAAACACTAAGGTAGAGAAGTCAAAAGGGAGCAGGGCAGGGGTCAATGGAGAAAAAGGCAAAAACAATAAGGACAGGGATGGGGCTAAAAGGGGTAAGGCTATCAAAAATGGACAGCAATGAGTGCCAATGCATGTAGTCTGGGTAGCACGCTCCCTGAGCTAGTGGCCTTGATGGAAGAGGGACATCTGGATATCATGGCAGTCACAGATGCATGGTTCATAGCGAACCATGTGTGGGATGTCAGCATACCAGGGTACACCATCTACAGGAAAGACATGGAGGTTAAAAGAGAAGGAGAAGGAGTAGCTCTCTATGTAAGGGATGGGATCAAAGCAACCGAACTAAAGGGTAAACAGGGATGAGAGGATGCACTATCAGTCCCCCTGGTGACAGGAAATGGCACCACAATCCATACGGGGATTGTATATAGACTCCCCATCTCAGGGAAGGAAATGGACAAGGAAATGATAGACTGCATCCTTAGAATGGCAGAAAAGAAGGAGATATTGTTGATGGGGGACCCAAATATGCCAGATGTTAACTGGAGCACCTTTGCTGCAGTCACATCCAAGGGCAGGGTAAACCTCGATGCCCTACAGGTGGCATGCCTCAGGCAGCTAGTGTTGGAACCCACGTGGGGGGAGCAATCTTAGACCTGGTACTCTCAAATAAGGATGGAGAGGATCTTGGATTTAGAACTGGGTAGCAATCTGGGAACAAGTGACCACCAAACAGTGTAGTTCATGATAAACACAGCCGTGGAGTCAAGTCACACAAAGGTGAGGGTATTGGACTTTAGGAGGGCTGACTTTAGCAAAATGGGGGAGTGCCTCAGAAAAGCACTAGCAAATGGTCAAGAAGGTGGGGTGGAGGAAAAATGGGGGAAATCAAAGCTGCCATCACAGAGGTAACAAGCTTTTGTGTGAAGCAAATAAACAAAACCAAGGAAACAAAACACTGGTTCTTAAAAGGTGGTGGGGAAGGTTGGGGAGAAAAGATAGCATTCAGGAAGTATAAGGAAACACAGAAGGAAGAGGACAGAGAACTGTACCAGTTAAATCAGAAGAAAGCTGGAAGGCAGTCAGAATAGCAAAGGCCCAAACTGAGGAAAATATAGCCAACTCAGTTAAGAAGGGGGATAAAACATTTTATAGGTACATTAGGGAGCAAAGAAAGACCAGAGGAGGGATAGTGAAACTTAATAAGGGGGGGGGTAGGCAGAGGGTAACAGTGACAAAGCAGAAATACTGAACAAATACTTCTGCTCAGTATTCACAAAACAAGAGAAGGGGAGGTACCTAAACCAAATAATAGAAGCACACTGGATAGAGGGGTCGATACCACTCTATTCACAGAAGAAAGGATACTGAAAGAACTCCTAAAACTGAAGGTGGATAAAGCAATGGGGCCTGATGGGATTCACCTCAGAATTCTAAAAGAACTAAGCGGATAACTAGTGGCACCACTGACTACCCTTTTTAACAAATCATGGGAAGAGGGTGTGGTACCTGAGGAGTGGAGGAGGGTGGATGTGATTCCCCTTCACAAAAGTGGGAGCAAGACAGAGGCAAGAAACTATAGACTTGTTAGTTTGACTTCAGTGGTAGGAAAAATTGATGGAATCACTTTTGAAAGAAAGAATTGTTAAGTACCTAGAGGCCAGTGGGGCACAAGACCCAAGGCAGCATGGATTCACAGTGGGAAGGTCATGTCAGACTAATCTAATTGATGTATTTGACTGGGTGACCAAAGTAGTAGACCTGGAAGGGGATGTGGACATGGCCTACCTAGACTTTAGCAAGGCATTTGACATAGTCCACAAAAAGATTAATAAACAACTTAGCCAGCCAGTGAGTGGGTCCCAGGTGATAAACCTGCAAAAATATGGGCAGAAAACAGGACACAGAGGGTAATAGTAAACAAAGTCCACTCAGAAGAAAGAGGGGTTACCAGCAGGATACCGCAGGGTTCAGTACTGGGACCGGTTTTCTTTAATGTCTTTATAGGTGACATTGCGGAGGGACTGGAAGGAAAAGTATGCCTCTTTGCAGATGACACAAAGATTTGCAACAGAGTTGATATACAAGAGAGGATGGAAAGGATGAGAAGGGACTTGGCAAGGTTGGAGAAATGGTCAAAAGTATGGCAGCTTAGATTCAATGCAAAGAAGTGCAAAGTAATGCACCTGGGAAAAAAATCCCAAGGGAAAAGTACATAATGGGGGGAGTATTAGCAACAACAAAAAAGGAAAGTAACCTGTGGGTAGTCATATCAGATGAACTGAAGGTAGGCAAGCAATGTGAGAATGCAGTAAGGAGGGCTGGGGGGATAGTAGGATGCATAGGGAGAGGCACCACCAGCAGAAAACAGAAGTTGTTATCCCTCTGTACAGACAGTTGGTAAGACCCCATCTGGAGTACTGCATGCAGTTCTGAAGACCTCATCTCCACAAGGACATAGACAGGATCGAGGCAGTCCAGAGGAGGGCAACTAAAATGGTGCAGGGTCTGCACCAGAAGCCATATGGAGAGAGACTAAAATAGCTTAATATGTATCTCCTCAAGGAAAGGAGGGAGAGGGGGGACATAATAGAAACTTTCCAGTACCACAAAGGAATCAACAAAGTCCAAGATGGTAGCATCTTTCAGAAAAAGAGATGTGCAAGAACAATGGGACACAATTTGAAGATAAAGAGAGGATGACTCAGGGGCAACGTGAGGAAGTATTTTTTCATGAAGAGGGTGGTGGATGCATGGAATGACCTTCCTAAGAAGGTTGGGGGTCAAAAACAGTGGGGGAATTTAAGAATGCATGGGACTGACATAAGGCAGTTCTAGTGGGAGGTAAGAATAAGTAGGCTGTTGGTAAAACTAGGCCCTACAGCTTATCCAATAGGTAGGGATAAGGGCAGACTGGGTGGGCCAAGTGGTCCTTATCTGCCATCAAAGTCTATATTTCCCTCCAGAGAACTCCACTATGGGTCTTAGGACATGGTCCAGGCATCAAAGGCACCATTGCATCCTCTGCAGTGGTGTAATTTTGGTGTTAGCATACATATTTTAAAATGTGTCAAAATACTCCTAAATTGCACAACAAATTATGAAAAATCCTAAAGCTTCTGAGGGCCTAGGCAGCCCCCAGATCCACTACCTTTATAATTGCATGCCTTGCTAAACGGTCACCGCATGCCACTGCCAACTAATATCACCTGACAGTGCAACACAGCACAGCAGTGCTCTGATTAAAAAGTAATGAATACTACAGGGCATGGAAGATTGAGAGACTTTGTTTAAATAAAGAGGTTTTTAATCATATTAGGGGAGTATGCTGAAGTAATGTAACACCATTGATCACTGTGTTATTGGTTTCTTTGGGTAACTGTTTTCTGCACCAAGTCTAGCTTGAATAAAATTACATAAAATAAAGAATGAATACTGTATAGTGGACTTTTTTGGCAGTAAGGTGTCAAGTCACATTACATTTACGTTCCATTTATTTTTGATATTTATTGTTGATCATTAATATAGTGAAAATAAATGGAATGTGAATATAACGTATTAGACAATTGGCAAGAGAATCCTAGCATTCTGATTTGCTAGGACACCCATCTAAGCGGGCAGCTATTTTTCAATAGAGCCCACTTAAAAGAGGGCCAATTCCGGGTGCCCCATCACTAAGGGTATTCTTGGGCACCCAGATTTTTCAAATTCACCAGCCACCATTTTTTTGTCTCTCGCTTAGAGAGCAAGTTGTGGATGGCTAACTCCCTCTTCCCAGTCTCTTACTATTGTAACTTACAAAATTCTAATAAACAGCAGCCACTTTGGCAGAATTGCCCCCAACACATGTTTCTGAATGCACCCTGGGACATTCCTCTTATCTTTTCCATTTTTTTTTTAAAACCTGCTGCAGCAACCTTTAAATTTCTACTTTTTGCTACTGTTCACTTTTCTACTTTGGTAGGTGGCCACCTGCTGGAGTACCCTCTTCTGTTCTTTCTCGCTCTATGTTCCCTTTCCCACCCGGTGCTATATGTTTAGAATTTGTGGTGCCTAAGCCTGTCAGTTAAGCCCAGTTATTCTGTCACAAAAGTCTGAATTACGGGCAAGAAGAGGCCAGAATAGCTCTCCAGAAGGAGAGAAATTAATGTTCATCAGACTGGTTATGTGCATTTGAGTGCCAACAGCGCATGCTGGTGCTGATATTGCAAGCTGGTGTAGCCCTTTAGAAAGAAGCATGTCCCTGCAGTGCTTGGAGCCACTGCCCATTATTGTGTGTTCCAGAAAGTTTTCTTTTAGGTACAGATATCGGACCATTAGGAATGAACAGTGCTGATTATGGGTGCCCCTCCCTTTTCTTTTTCTTTTTTTTTTTTTAATAAAACTGGTTTTCCCTCCTTGACCTGGTGGCATGTCTCAGCCTTCTACCAGTGTACTCTGAGCCACTATACCACCCCAGTGCCCCATACCTTTTATCCCCACAGATTACCCTCCCATGGCGGGGGGAGGATAGCCTCCTCCCCGAGCAATATCTGGAGCAGGTCCTGACAGCACTGTGAGGCCGCGGAGCTGGAGTACTACTAGGGCTTCATTAAGCCGGCAGTCATGTTTTCCCATTTTCTGTGTCCCTTCCCCCAAGGCTGGGAACACGTGTGCATGAAGGCACGCACACACCTCGATGCCACATTCTTGCATCTTCCATTGTCCAACACTGCCCTCTATCCTCCACCAGGGGCAGCCAAGGAGTGGGATGATGGACCACCTTCCCCCAGGAAAGGAGAGCTGTCATGGGACGCTCAATCTTCTTTCTCCCCTGCTGACCCCCAGTAGCCCAAGTTTGTTCCCGAACTTGGGTCATTGGCATGGCATGAGGTGTGGCATTCAGCGTCTTAACCCTCAGTGCCACCAGGCCAGCCAAGTCTGGGTGCCCCTTTTAGGTAAAACTCTGTTAGGGAGAATTACGGAAGCTGCTAGATGCTGTGAGGTGTGCAGGTCAGTAAAGAAGGGTAAAAGCACATGCATAGCTGCTTCCATGCCCAATCCACTCCTGTTATAAGGAGGATCACCTTTGGTATACAGCTGCTAGTGGTAGGAAAAATAAATAAAAATGGCACTTTGAATTACCGCAGCTTGCGGCAACAATAAAATAGCCGTAATAAATCACACCGGCATTGGACGGAGTGAGCCAGGATCTGACTTTGACGTACAGTGCAACTGGTTGTTTCAGAGCTGAAAGAGGGCTCCAAGGAGTGAGCAAATTGTGCACAAAGATGCACAGAGGAAGCGCATGGTTCCTTGAGTGTTTAAGAGACCCAAGTCTAGACACTAGCAGGGTACAGTAAAATAAAGAAGGTTTTTGGTTGATCCAACCCTGAGGAAAGGGTTTTGGAGTAAAAAAAAAAAAAGGGTCTGGTATTAAATAACAAAGGGCAGGGAAATGCCCTATATACAAAATATGGCCCAAATGAAAAGGTGACCATTCGGCTGCTAATTTTAGCCAATGAGACAGTTTAAAAGCCTGGCAAACTTCTGAAATGGGCAGGCTTTACTTTCCACAAAGCTGGAATGAATAAAAGACCTGAAAAGCAATGCATTTTACAGTTGTTTGTGTGTATAGGTTTAAAAGAGATACTCCCTTACTTGTTGCCATGCACACCACTATACCTCTGCTAATTGGAGCCAAGCGGCCCAGACAGAGGCTTATTTATGGGATTCAGCAAAGTATGACACTGTATTGTGGGAGGGATTTAACCTCACTAATGAGCACTTGAGAATTCAACCGTTATAAAGGCTTATTCCTTTACAATAATAGATGTATCTAAACTGTTGACAATGTGATATATGAAATTAAAGAATTCTGTGTCTAGCTGATCCCATAAAATGTGTGTATTCGTTCAGGAACACTCTGTATTAGTTTAGGGGTAGATCAGTAGATCATGTGATACAACAGGAAGATAGTATAAATGCACCTCTTGTGCTTAGTTGAATCAGATTAGCCCAGGGAGCGGTACTGAAAGTAAGCAAATCAGGTTAAGGTGAGCAGAAGATAGTGGAGAGGCTGAAGGCAAGAATATCCACCCTGTGGCAGCACCTATTAGGGGAGAGTAATGCTGGAGCTCAGTTTGATCTAGATCATTATTTTGTTTATTTTCTTTTTATTCTGAGTTAATAATTTTTCTGAAAGAAAATAAAATTTACATAAAGCAAACTGTGTGTTTTAAACCTACTCTGCTGTGTCTTATGTTACCAATTCCCACACCTTTCCACAGCACAACCTAAAAATAAAGAAAACAAAAAGGAAGTTGTCAGTCCGCTCAGCTTCAGGTAATCAGGGGTCAGCAGCGTGGGCCTCTCCACAACAGATATTTGTTTATCATACAGTCTCACTACCAACAGTTTGTAGCACGAAAACCAGGAATGCACCGTCACACTGAATGTAAACTGACGGTGTCTGTATATGTGTGTGTGTGTGTGTGTGTGTGTGTGTGTAGAAACCACAAACTTTTTTTACCAGGGTCTGCTCCTCTCACAACAGCCAACAGGAAAAAATGTATTGTCTCTACCATAGTGCTAGACACTCGCACTGCACTTTAAACTGGGTGGCAACTCCTTTTTAATCTTCTGGTCTTTTGAGTAGGGACTGCACTGGCAAAATGTGCAGTGGCAAAAAAAAAACTAAATTCTGAGGCAGTGAGGGACATAGAACTCTCAATAAGCAGCTACCTCCTTGTCAGATCATTTTAAACAGACCCCCCCCCCCAAATAAAAACCTGCAATGACAGACATTCTGTGATAACTACATAGAGAATACTGGATGGCAACTTTGTAGAACCAGTGTGTTCTGCCACAGAGGGATACTGATTCCTTCTGACATCGAGAGCGAAGCTCGAGAGGTCCATGAGAATCAGAACCCTGAGGTGGCAAAACACGCTGGTTGTGCATAGAGATGTTCATCCTGTATTTTTTATAGTGTATAATACTGTGAGAAAAATGTGTTTTGTGAGTTCTTTTGCTTTCAAAATGAAACTGATTCATGCAGTCTCTAGAGGTTCTAGAATGGAGCAAGGCACAAGGTGGGTAGCACCACAGAAGAGCCAGAAAACCAGGATTTGGGTCAGGGGAAAAGCAGGATAGAGGGAGGAAGAAGCAAAAAGATTCAGAGGAGGAAAAGGGCTGCAATGAAGGAACCAGAGAACCAGAAAGGAGCCCAGAGAAGTGAACAGGTGAAGGATGGGGGAGGAGGGCTCAGGTAGTTTTGGGGGAGATAGCAAGGGAAAGGATGAGGAAAAATTGGGAAAGGAGGAGAATAGCAGCAGTGAGGGGTGCTCAGAAGGAAAAATAGGATGGAGTCTTAATAGTGGGGACTCCTATTATAAAAGGAGTTACATGGGGAGAAGGGGAGAGAGAGGGGAGAAAATATGGGTGGAGTGCCTGCCAGGTATGGCGGCAGCCAAAGTTATGCATTGGATCCCCTCAAGGGGAGGGAAATAGATGAGAAAACTCATCTGATCTTCCACCTAGGCACAAACGACCTTGCAAGGAGCAGCGTGATGGAGGTACAGGCAAGGTGTATGGCACTGACTAGGTTCTGCAACAGCTTGGACTTTAAATCCCTGTCCTTCTCAGAGGTGCTACCAGTACCAAGGGCCAGCATGGAGGTGAGGCAAAATATTGAGTTCAATGATTGGCTTGCAGGTTGGTGTGCCCAGAAGGGGTATGGGGTGATAGGAGACTGGGGTTCTGCATGGGTAACAAGAGCCTATATGCCCGGATAGGCTGCACCTAAATGGGGAGGAAAGCAGAACTCAAATGCAAACTGGATGATTATGTTGACAGGACGCTGCTATTTAAACTAAACAAAGGGAAGGAGGGCAGGGGAAGCCCTGTTGATGAGGCAAGAGGCAGGGGCAAAAGCCCTACCCACACAGCCAGAGGTGAGGGGCAAAACATATAAGACAGAGGAAAGAGAGTGGAAGGTCATGTGTGCAAACGCATGAGTCTGGGAAGAAAGATCCCAGATCTCACAGTGAAAATAGTAGAGGAGGGCCTTGACATTGTGTGGGTAGTGGAAACATGGTGCCACAAGGAACAGGGATGGAAATGGAGATACCAGGGTACAAATTGTTCAAGAGGGACAGGGAGGGAAAAGAGGAGGGTTGCACTCTACTAAAGAGAGTATCAGGGCATCAAATTGCAGGAAAGTGGGGAGATGCAGAAGGACTCTGGGTTTCATTGTCGGTGGGGAAGGAAGTCAGTGCATATGGGGTGGTGTACAGACCCCTGCATGCAAGAATCGGTGGATAGAAGCATGGCTGATGAGTTTGTAAGAATGGCGGCAAGGGGAAAGTGGTGCTGATGGGGGACCTGAACCGACTGGACGTAGACTGGAGCACCCTTTTGGCTGCTTCAACCAGAAGCAGGGAAATATTAGACTCCCTGCAACTGGCACTCCTAAATCAACTGGTCAGGGAGCCAACCAGGGAAGGAGCTACTCTTGACCTAGTCCTGATGAATGGGGATAGGGTAGGAGAAGCATCGGTGGGGGGACATCTTGATATGAGTGACCACAACATGGTCAGGTTTAGAATAAGGAACACTACAAAGGTTCACCGGTCTAGGTTAAAGGTGTTGGATTTCAAGAGGGAAAACTTTGGGAAAATGGGGGAAATAGTGGCAAGGGCTTTGCAAGGAGTGGAGGATTTGACAGAGGTGGAGGCAATGTGGGGGAGGATAAAAGAAGCTATTGTAGGGGCCACTGACATCTGTGCCAAGACTGCAAGTGAAAATAAGAAGAGGAAACCTCTGTGGTATACTAGGGAAGTAGCAAAAGAGGTAAAGACAAAAAGGAAAGCCTTCAGGAAGTTCAAGAAAACACAGGTGGAAGTGGACTGGGTAAAATACCAGGTGAGTCAGAGAGAAGCCAGGATAGAGGTAAGGAGGGCAAAGGCATGGACAGAGGAGTGAATAGCTAGAGGGTCAAAAGGGGATAAGACTTTCTTTTGGTATGTAAATGAAAAGAGGAAGACTGGGCAGGGGATTCTCCAGTTAAAAACAAATGAGGGGGAAATGCTACAAGGGGACAGAGAGAAAGCGGACTTGCTGAACAACTATTTTTGCTCAGTGTTCAATAGGGAGGAAGAGGAAGCCAGCAGAGCAGGAAAAGAAATGGCAGGGGAGGGGGAAGTGGAGATGAGGCCATTTCTCGTGGAGGAAATTTTGGAAGAACTAGGCTGCATGAAGGTGGACAAGGCAATGGGGCCAGATGGGGTGCACCCAAGGGTGTTAAGGGAACTAATGGAGATATTGGCAGTACTTTGACTGCACTCTCAATCAGTCCCTAGAGACTGGGGTGGTGCCAGAGGACTGGAGGCAGGCAAATGTGGTTCCACTGCATAAGGGGGAGGGAGGAAGTGGGAAGTTACAGGCCCGTGAGCTTGACATCGGTGATAGGCAAGCTCATGGAGAAACTAATAAAAGGCAGGATCACCAGCTACCTGGAAGAAAGTGGCCTGATGAATCCAAGGCAACATGGTTTTACTAGGGGCAGATTGTGTCAAACAAATTTGATAGAGTTTTTTGACAGGGTCACCAAGGAATTGGATCAGGGCAAAGCAGTAGATGTGGCTTATTTGGATTTCAGGAAGGCGTTTGACTCCGTGCCCAACGGGAGACTGCTGTGTAAAATGGCAGGACTGGGGCTGGAGCCGAGGGTAGTTAAATGGGTGGGAAACTGGCTGGGGGAAAGGAGGCAGAGGGTCATAATAATTGGGGTGGTATCAGAGAGGGCAAGGTCTCAAGCGGGGTCCCTCAGGGATAAGTGTTGGGGCCCCTACTATTCAATATATTTGTAGGGACCATTGCAGAGGGCCTTGAGGGAGGTGTGACTATGTTTGTGGACAATATCAAAATTTACAATAGGGTGGATATGCAGGAAGGGGTAGAAAAAATGCAGAGAGATTTGGGGAGACTTGAGGCATGGTCAAAGAGGTGGCAGCTTGCATTCAATACAGAAAAATGTAAAATCATGCATCTTGGCTACAGAAATCAGAGGGCAGGGTACTGTATGGGGGGCAGAGATCTGGAGGAGATGGAACAAGAAAGGGACCTAGGCATCATTATATCAGGGGACATGAAGGTGGAAAGGCAGTGTGGGAGGGCAGTGGCAAGGAGGAGTGGAATGCTGGGATGCATCAGAAGGGGGATCACCAGTAGAAACAGGGAGGTTATAGTACCCTTGTACACCCATCTAGTTAGACCGCACTTGAAGTATGGAGTCCATTTCTGGAGGTCATACCTCAGGAGGGATATGGGGAGGCTAGAGCTGGTTCAGAGGAGAGTGTCAAAGATGGTAAAGGGTTAAGCTACCTATCCTATGAAGAAAGGTTGAGTGATCTGAACATGTACTCCCTGGAACAGAGAAGGGAGAAGGGGGACATGATTGAGACCTTCAAGTACCTTAAGAGTATAAACAGAGTGCTAGGGGAAAGCATCTTCCAGATGAAGGGAAATCAGAGGATGAGGGGGCATGGCCTGCAGGTGAGGGGGCAGTTCAGGCATAATGTTAGGAAATATTATTTCACATAGAGTGGTGGAAAAGTGGAACAAACTCCCAGAGGCAGTCATTGGAGAGGAAACAGTGGAGGGATTCAAAAGGGCATTGGACAACCACTGGGGAGTGTTAAGGGGGGGCACAGGTCATAGCAGATAGCTGGACAAATGGGCAGACTTGATGGGCCTTGTTTGGTCCTTTTCTGCCGTCACACTTATGAAATCTGTTCTACCACAGTAGGGTAGAACAGCATTCCATGACCTTGGAACTGTGGTAGAACAGCATTTTGAAAGGGATGGAATTCTATACAGAACAACACTCCACTATACACTATAGTGTTCTACTGTGGGAGGGAGAACCAAAAGGTCAAAAGTACACTGATAATTTTTTTAGTAATCTAAGAGACCAAAGTAGAAAAAACACAAATGACTCTAAATGGCATCAGTACCCTCTGCTGGCACAACTATGGGGACTACTTTAAGTAAAACTGACTTTTCAGTGGGTTTTAATTGAGTCTATATTTATGTTTGTATTTTTTAAGTATACAATAAAAATGCTACCTGTAGCCCATTTTCTAAGTGCAATAATACCCTCCATGCTGGACAGTATTGGGAAATACTAGACCTTCCAGGAGCTATATAGCCCTCTGCCTGTGGCATCCCACCTCATTAGGCCCCAGGGTGGTCCAGTATTTTCCAATACCGCCCACCCTGTTAGGTATTGTTGCTTACCTATACAGTATTTCATGGTACAAGAGGGGCAGAGTGCCATGGATGATTGCATGCACTAACACCAGTCCTAACTTGTATAAATAAATCAAACATCTTTTCTAATGCATTGGAAGTGTCAACTACAGCTGGCATCATCACTCTAGGAAGCAGTGTATCTTATTTTCATTATATAGGAAAGGATCAGGTGGATATTCACTTGAGCTTTTTGCAGGGCTCAGAAATGCCTGAGATATGGCTGGCTTTCATAGATTTATTATAGGACTGTGACATTTTTCTGAAATGGCTAAAACTTAATTACCGTGAGTAGTAGTTCAGTTTATGTTAAATGGACACCATGGGGCCATTTTAAGCCAGCGTTTGCCATTTATTAGCTAGAGTAGATATCAGAATGACCATCAAAACTGACATGCACTTTACTGATTCTTAGAACTGGTTCTTTTAACTGAGGGTATTTATTTACAAAATAATGCCATAGGAGTGTTTACAACCCTTAGCCCCATAAGGACAGTTTTCTCAGATAACCAAATATGTGGACCTCTGTACATGTAAAATAGTGTATAGTGGAACGTCATTGTTCACTGAAATTTAGCACTCTCAAAATGTTGTTCTGCTGCACTAGTGACGTCTGCAGTGCAGCAGAACCAAAAAGTGATGTCTGCAGCACAGCAGAACGACTTTTCATTCTGCTGCAGTGCGGATGTCACACATAGTGTCCTCGAGCAGCCATCTGACAGTTAGTCTTATTTTAAAAAGAAAGATGTAGTAATTTTTTTTTGAGGCAAGAACATTCCACTATACACTATACAGAACAGTGCATGTGTACCATTTAACGGCAGGGCTGTTCTTTCACCTTGTTGGTACTATGATGACTGATTACCTCTCAAGCTGCGCTCTCAAGGTAATCTGTTGTCATAGTACCAACTCAGTGAAAGAATAGCCCTGCTGTTAAATGATACGCATGTACTATTCTATATTATGAACTGGCAATCGTAAATGAAGCAATCTGATTGGCCGACAGCTCTATAAAGCTGTGATGATATCGGGCTACATCATCACGGCTTTAAAAAAGCTCCAGCAACCAGGCTCCTCACTCACAAAATTTCGACTGTTACCAGCATTCTCCAGATCCCTCACTACTTTCACAAAAGTCTCCCCACACAGAATGTGTCCTCCGATCTACTACAACCAACCACATACAGTGGCGTGAAAAGTATTTGCCCCTTCCTGATTTTCTCTATTATTGCACATTTGTCACATTGGATGTTTTCAGGTCTTTAGACAAAATATAATATTAGATAAAGGGAACCTGAGTGAACAAATAACACTTTTTTTACTTATTTCATTTATTTAATGAAAAAGTTAACCAACACCAACTGGCACTGTGTGAAAAGTAATTGCCCCTAGTTAAATCAACCCAATTAAAGGGATAATTAGAGTCAGCTGATTGAACACAGCCAGGCTTGATTGCAGCCAGCCCTGCTCAATATAAACCTCACTTATTTGGCCCTTACCATCAGAGTCACGTTGCCAGCACAAAGATTCAACAAGCACATTATGCCATGATCAAAGGAAGTTCCTGAAAAGATCAGAAAAAATTTGTTGCCCTCTATCAGTCTGGAAAGGGTTACAAAGATATTTCTAAGGCTCTGGGACTCCATCGAACCACAGTGAGAGCCATAATCTCCAAATGGAGAACACTTGGAACAGTAGTGAACCTTCCCAGGAGTGGTGGCCTGCAAAATTACTCCAAGGGCACAGTGTAAAATCATCAAGAAGTCTCAAAGGATCCTAAACAACACCCAAAGAACTGCAGGCTACTCTTGCCTCAGCTAGGTCAGTGTTCATGACTCCACAATCAGAAAGAGACTGGGCAAAATGGGCTTCATGTGAGAGTAGCAAGCGGAAACCACTGCTAACCAAGAAGAACATAAATGCTCGTCTCTCATTTGCCAAAAGCACCTGGATGATCCACAAGCCTTTTGGAAAATGTTCTATGGACAGATGAGTCCAAAGTGGAACTTTTGGACAACATGGATCCCATAATGTCTCGTAAAGCAAACACAGCATTCCACAGTAAGAGCCATACCAACAGTCAAACATGGTGGTGGTAGTGTGATGGTGTTGGGATGCTTTGCTGCCTAAGGACCTGGATGACTTGCCATAATTAAAGGAACCATGAATTCTGCTCTGTACCAGAAAATTCTTAAGGAGAATGTCCAGTCATCCTTCCGTCAGCTGAAGCTGAAGCATAGTTGGGTCATGCAGCAAGACAATGATCCAAAACACAAAGCAAGTCCACATCAGAATGGCTAAAAAAAGTAAAATTAAAGTTTTGGAGTGGTCTAATCAAAGTCCAGACTGAAACCTAATAGAGATGCTGTGGCAGGACCTGAAACGAGCAGTTCATGCTCAAAACCTACCAAATGTTACTGAATTAAAGCAGTTCTATCGAGGAAGAGGGGTTAAATTCCTCCACAGCGATGTGAAAGACTGATATTGAATTATAGGAAGTGTTTGGTTGCAGTCATTGCAGCTAAATGTGGCATACCAGTTATTAAGTGTAAGGGGGCAATTACTTTTCACACAGTGCCAGTTGGTGTTGGTTAACTTTTTTCATTAAATAAGTGAAATTAAAAAAAACAAGTGTTATTTGTTCACCAGGTTCCCTTTATCTAATATTACATTTCTCTAAAGACCTGAAAACATCCAGTGTGACAAATATGCAATAATAGAAAATCAGGAAGGGACAAATACTTTTTCACGCCACTGTATGTAAAAGAAATAAAAAAAAAAAAATCAATCTGTTAGTAAGGGGAGGGAAGGGGCAGCTGCGCAGAAGTTGTGGTCGGTAACTTCTCATTCGGTTTCGATAGCAGCAGCACGTGACTGACAGTGACGGGTGATTTTTTTTTTCTGTCGCAAATAAAAACAAAGTCGGCCTCGATTAACACAAGAGCTGCAACTCCTCCATGTGGTTACTTACCAATGTACTGTCTATTTCACGCTGACTCGCATCATCGCCATAACATTTCAGTATGCGTCTTTTTATTCTTCATTTAGAAAAAACAGTAAGCTCCACAAATCCCTTACATGCCGCTCGTTACCACAAATTAACAGAAACCTCTTCAAAATAGCCACAATTCACATCCGGATGCAATGTAGAGTGAGAGATGAGTTCACAGGGACACAACAGTCCCACCTCTGTCAACTACCAGTATAATAGCGCCACCTATTGTCTCAAGAACTATTTTATCAAAATGTGACCTACACCACCCAAAACTCATTTTAAAACGTTTTAAAACCTGTTTATTTTACTTTTTATTTTAAAACTTTAAAAGCCAGTTCATAATAGCAATAAGGCACTCCAGGGTGTGGTATATCATGGGATATCATCACTTCTCGGATGGTTGGGCCTTTCGGCCTGCGGCCTCATGCCCAACCACCAGAGGCATGGCGATATCCCAATATACCACACCCTGTTGTGCCTTATTGCTTAATTAAGTGCTGCAGACCATACCTCTTAACTGTCCCTGATTTTGCCTCAAAATTTTACTCTGGCCTCCTAAAAATTGTGTTTCCATGACCAAACAGTGGCAGTTGGAAGCACAAAATAATGTCAAACATTAAAATTAAAGAGTTGTTCTTCCTTACAAAATGCATTTTGCACTAAGCCTCATATTCTACCAGCTTCCTGAGTGGATATCATCAAGTTTGAAGATGTGTCCCTGATTTTGGTCCTTTGTCCCTGATTTTTTTAAGCCTTGTCCCTGATTTATGAGGCAGGAGGTTGAGAGGTATGCTGCAGACTAAAAGCGGCCAAACAGGACTTCAAACAGTGACTGTAACAGAATTTCTGTAAAATCTTGTAATGTTCAATACAGAATTCGTTTCAAAACGATTTTCCCAAACGAATTCTGTAGAAAACATTGCAAAATTCTCCACTGTGGAGTTTTATTCGTTAAAGTATGTGAAGTACACCAGAAGACGCAGAGCATGCCGTCCACACACAACCCCCGACGCCACATAAATTAATTATTACAACTCGACGGGCGACGAATCGAGCGGTTTGCACAGAATTCCTTACGGAAAGTCCCCCCCAACGGAATTCTGTGTTGAAGGTTAGAACTGTTTACAGACATTCGGAAGAATTACATTTGAAGTTCCTTTGGCTCTACGAGTCCCTCCACGCCATGCCATATTATTACAAATAACAAGAGAGGTGACAAGAGAAAGAAGAATATCAGCTGTAATTCACCCAATTGGCATGTTTAGTTGTCTCTTGGCTGTTTTAATGACAACAACAAAAGCAACAAAAATAACACTGGGACCGACAGTATTGCCTAGCGATTAGATTAACAAGCTAGGAATAAGCCTAATACATCCAGCAGGCCTGGGTTTGATTCCCACACTTTCTACTTGCATACTGTGTGATTCTGAGCAAGTCACTAAACCATCCCAGGTCGCCCGAGAAAAGAGGCACTAGTGCTTAGGGCCTTATCCGGTTACCAAAAGAATAAAAAAGTTGCGGACACATCTGCCTGTCTTCTTATTTTGAAGAGCTCCAACATAATCATTTATGGATTTCATGCTAAACAGACAGCACTGTACAACCGTACTGAGTGACCAGACGTAAGTTTATTTGATGATTGTCTAAACTATGATATCATATGATGTCCTTTAAAGGCAAAAGGTCACACAGATCAGCATGGTTCATAGATCGTTTTACAAAAACATATACCCACGGAAAATGTTGGCTCCCAGAAAATTTAGCTAGGAAAATATCATTTTACTTACACATATTAGTACACAATTTCCCACGGGAACAAAACAAAGTTGCAAGCCTAATCCCGCGTATAAATTTATATTTCTGTATAATTCAGCAAACAGTTTTAATTGTGCCATGCGTGTTAAGCGCAATAAAGCAAGTATATAGGGTCAGATATATTTGCTCGAGTTTGTTTCTCGCTCATATTTTAAATTCGTATCGTGTACGAGATGGACATGTCATCATGGGGTGGAGCTTTTCTTACTAGTAAGTGTAAATTGCTGACCAGTTTATACTCTATACCAACACACAAACCTTCCCGCCCATCAGCCGTGATGGCCTCAATTCCGGACCTTGAAGCCAAATCCGAACCGGCTCAGTCCCCACTGGCTGGTAGCTGCCTCCTCCTCCCGAGGGACGCGAGTCGGCACCAGATCCGAGCCAAGCCACCCTACACCTACGGGGCTCTCATTGCTATGGCCATCCGAGAGTCCCGACAAAAGTTGACCCTGAAGGGCATTTACGAGTTCATCGTCAACAAATTCCCGTTCTACGAGAAAAAACAAGAAAGGCTGGCAAAATAGCATCAGACACACTTTGAGCATCAGTTCGTGTTTTGTCAAAGTACCCCAGTACGGCTGTGTATGACGAAGGGAACTTCTGGAGCCTGGACCCTGCATTCGAAGACATGTTCGATAAAGACACTTACAAAAGACGAAGGTGCTCCTCCAAACCCCCTCTGACATCAGAGCCATTATTGTTCCGGAAGCGCTGCAACCCAGTGTGCCAGAGCAGCAAGCATCTGCTGCCCACCTTCCTCAACAACTCCTGGGCCCTGGAACAGTGGAGCCCGCTGTCTCAGACCAGCACCCCGCTGGGCTACCAGCCTGGACGCCAGCTCGTCAACAACGTTTTTGTTAACGATTCCTACAACTCTTACTCGACCTCCTGCACTGACCTGACCCAGCACCTCAGCCCGGAGGGAGTAGCACCAGCCAGCAGCTATGACTTCTCGTACGGGGGGCAGCCACTGGAGATGCCGATCATGTGCTTGGATCAGGGCGACTGGCAGCAATACTGGTAACATGCCAAGCGCTGCAGGGCAGAGAGAAACACAAAAATGAAACGTTTTCTAGCACTTCATCTGCTGAGTAGCCCAAATGCTGACTTTCACTCATGGGAACTTGAACTTCAAGTAAATGATTTGGTTTGAGAAGTTATATTAAAATTAAAACAGTCTTTGGGTGGAGTTGTAAAACGTTTGAAAACATATCTTGAAGGTTAAATCACAATTCACTCGTTTTTAAAAAAATGAAGTATCCTTTTTAATATAAGAAAACGTTTTATAATAGTTAACATGCATGTTGATATTTGTTTATATCATTACTGGCCTTTTCGCTCAGTGCTTCTTATGGTTAGATTTTTACGAAAAAAAAAGTATGAAAGAGTTCATTAGGATTTAGTTCAAACTGCATTAGTCGAAGATCCTAAAAGTATTGAAACGCCTGTATCCATAAATCAAAAGTACATTCAAAGAAGCGGTGCTAAAAACCAATGCAATATGGTTACCATTTGTCAGTAAATAATATCTGTTCCTTTGTCAAATGCTAGTATTTGATTGTGGATATTGTGGTGATTTTGAGGTAAACCTATGTTCAGGTATGTGTTACAGTGGCTAGGACTCTGGGTTCACATTTATAGTGGATATTTCTTTATTTCTGCTAGTTCTGTAGTTTGATTATATACTGTTATGTTTTTACATTCTGTGCTTATTAGGACACATTGTCTCATTTATTGGGGGCTCATAATAGATGTAATTCCTTTTTGGGTAACTATTGTAGTGATTGGTGCAAATGATGGTTTATTAGGATTCATTTACATATATTTCCTTTTAAGTAGTTACCTTGAGAGGATTCATTCCTAAGAATTCTTGTTTAGATTCCTTAGTCTGTTTCTGTAAATGTATCAGTTTGATTAGATATTGACATTTTAAATCTGTACATATCAGACTGCATAATCTCCATTTCTTGGTGGTCCTTGACTAGTAGTCATTTTATCTGGCACTTACACTGACAACTGATATTAGCATGTATAAAATAGAGACTAATGGATGGGTAGTGGGTTATAATGAGGATTTTACACCCCTCTGAGGGGTGTGATGCCACATAAACCCTGAGAGCGAACCTCAAGGGCTTTATTCAGGCATCCCACCCTGAGGGGGGTGTAAAATCTGAGTTTTAAACCCCTTATCCATCCTTTATTTTGTATAATTGCTGGGGATTGTTTTTTCACCAGAGCAACTATACAAAATAAATGGGAGTAGAGCCGTGGACCATTGCAGTTTTAGCGTGGTCCATGGTGGTTCCTGACAAAAAGCAGTGCTGAATTGTCATTTGTATTTGTAGCCGAAAATTAGCATTTCTTGTGCCATGTATGTGGGCGAAGTGTAAAGCATCGAGGAGTGGGATGGTAGGGGATGGCACAGAAACGAGGAAGATCATGGCAGGTGCATGCGTCGAGCTAGGGAAACCGGGCTTGTGTTTGTCATTATAACCAGCCAGTTATAATGACAAAATTACAACCAGGTTTCCCTATGGGAAAAAAGAATGACCAGTTATTATATCTTGGTACAACACTGAAGGCCTTAAGTTTTCTGGAACATAATAGCTGGTTGAGAGAATACTGGGAATATATCTCCAGCTAGTTGTACATTCAGCAGTGTGATACACTTACTCACTTTGGGTAAACATCACTTTCATCCTTCTGTATGCCATGTAAAGATAATTTCCGTGGTTGTATTTTTGGGCTTATTTTTATTTTTCACTTGCAAATATGTTACATTTTGGCATGCATTTTTTATTCCAGGGTAATTTACTTTTCATTGACCTTATTCTCAATCTAACAGAGTTCTGAACAGAGTTGAAGCTGGCTTCTACTCATGTGCTCTCACCTCACTCTTGAAGCATGTGTCTTTGGGAGGCTTTTTAACTTGACATAGAAGTTAGTGAGTAGAGAATTCTAGTGTTTTGTTATTCATTAGACTGACACAAGGTATAATATATGTGGGTTGAACTCTTTGCCTGCTGTTGTCTCTGGATAACCTTAGACCTTTAGGTTTGGTTCACCTTTAAGCATACTTGAGATATTCAAACTCTGACATTACTTTATGATTTGAATGCCTGTTTTTAAACCAGTGAGAATTATTTCTGGTTTTTTCTGCATGTTCTAAGTGTTAATAGTATGGGATTTTCTAAATAACTGTCATCAAACTTCTAAAGAAGGACCTGTTGGTGCTAAAGCTAAAGCAATTTGTTCTTTTGTAACTTCTCCTGTGGTCCAATAAAGGTATCAAACCATCTGTTCTGAATATTGAAACCTGTGATTTTGTAGTACAGAATCAATGCAGGGGACAGGTCTGTCTCAGGCAAGAAGAATGGAAAGTAACTATAATTCCAGTTCCCACACAGTTTTTGCTTTAAGAAAAATGTGTAACTTGGGGGGGGGGTGTTGGATCAATGTGTGCATAACACTTTTTTGTAGTTGCCAGTCCACAGTTTGTTGTCTGAATACACCTGTGATTCTTATTTAATCTGCAATGGTTTAAAAGCTTGATTTCCTAATAGGGTCTCAAGTTTTATTCTTTAAAATCCTTATTCTGTGTTTTTTTCTAATTATGGGTAACAAAATATATCAGTGCCTTCAACATAATAGCTGGTGACTCTGAAATTTTGCAGTTTTTCTTATTTCATGTCCTTTAATTTTTATTATTGCATGGGACAGTCAGTGGCAAAATAAAGCAATATTTGTTTGTAACCATATACTTTTTTCAGCAATAATGTTTCTCAAAAATAATAAAATACATATTTTTTTATTATTCTTATTTAGCCACCTGCTGCAGTGACTACCGGCAGGGGCATCCAGCCACTGGCCCTGCCCGCCGGGACAGCACCAGGCTCACTCACATGATGGGGGATCCGGCATGGCCGTCACCAATCCGCTGGAGGGTCTCCCCATACCATATCCAGCCAGACCAGCTCTGGACCCTCCAGTGTGATTCCTCACAAGTCCTCCCAGTGATGCAGGGCATGGCCATCAGGCTGCATGGTTGCACCCAGCCATTTCCCATTGGGAGCACAGATGTGCAATGACATCTGCACACATGCATGCCAACGTCTGCTGTGCCCCCCCCCCCAGTCACACCAGTGCAAGCAGTACCTCTGGCATCCCCAGGGGTTGCCACAGTGCGGTGTGGATTCCCCAGCCCTCCCCAGGACTAGGAGAGCTGTCTCCCGATGCTCAATCCTAGTCCACCTCTGCTGACCCCCAACAACCCGGGCTTGTTCCCAAACCTGGGCCATCAGCATAGCACGAGGTGTGGCGTCTAGTGCCTCAACCCTCAGCGCCACTGGGCCGGCATAAAATACATATTTTTCTTTAGTTTCCTTTCATTCTTGAACCAAGATACGGACTTTGAAGTTTTTTTTGCAGTTAATCTGTTTATTGAGAAAAGAAAAAACTTTTCCAGACTTTGACATTTTTAAGAGTTCCCACTCTTGTCCCATGCCCACAATGAGAACAATTAAATGTCTTCCTACATCCTTGTGTGGTTTACCATCAGACACCTGTGATAGCACCATCCTAATTCAGCAGGAATCTAGCATGTACATTGAACAGGTAACCTCAAGGGAGAGAGATTTTTTAATATTGGGAGTGGCAGCCATCTATAATGATGGGAATCACTACAAAGCTAGCTGTAAATGCAGTTTTAACAATACCTGAGAAAATTAAAATATACTGAGCATGAACCTTAGGATGTCATAAATAAAATTTTTGCTAAAAACACGATAATTATTTTGCCGCCTAACAAAAACTGCTACTTTAAATAAATCAGAGGCGTGCATGGGGATGGGGGTGGGGGTGGCAACCCTGGTCCTAGTTCACTTGTTTCATTGTTTTTGTCTGCGGATATGTGGTGGGTGGTGGGACAAATAGTGATTAGAGAAAGCAGAATGTAGAATGTTAAAAATAAACAAGCATCTGTCAATGCCAAATGTTTCCTTGCATGGTATATGTGGCAGGGTGTATTGTGTTAGAAGGGGTATGTTGGCCACTACATCTGAGGAAAGGGATCTGAGGAGCCAATCAGTGACTCCATTATGCACCAACTAGTGGAATGAGGGCTATATATATATATATATATATATATATATATAGGACAACACTGTTGACCAATGGACTTGCAGTGTGTACTGTAAGCCTTTATTCACAAGCTGACAACTTTGTGAGAAAGCACAGTACACTCTGTAAAACCATGATGGGCAGTAATCAAACAATGGGATTTATTGCATACAGTAAGCTGTCACTCAGTGACAGCTCAGTCAATAGGCAGGCGTGAAGGTGTGCGGTGGGCTGTGCTGCCTGCCAGCTTCATGGGCAGGCTGAGACAGGGAAGCAGAGTGGAGTGTGGGTACCTCCATGGGTGGGGAGGTGGGGGAACTAGACTACCAGGAAAATGGATGATGATTTTTAAGCTATGATCAGGGTTTGGGGATGGGCGGGTACCACTAGACTACCAGGGAAAATGGATGACGATTTCTAAGATATGTTTGGAGTTCAGGAATGGGGGAGGACCACTAAACTACCAGGGAAGATAGATGATGATTTTTAAGCTACAGTCGGGTTTGGGGATGGTAGGAGTGCCACTAGACTACCAAAGATAAATGGATAATGATTTTCTAAGATATGATAGGGGTTCAGGGATTGAGGGGGATAGCCACCCAGGGGCTGATAGCTGCTGTGTTGCTGTGTGCAGTACAGCAGCCCACCTATGGATGGCTACCTAACTTTTGGTGACACGTCTCAGAGATGTGGGGCAGATGCACAGCACATCTCAGCTGAATATGGAGATGTGCTGCATATTCATGGGCATGACCCTGAGATCGCTGCATACATTATCACTGTGCTTGGTGCAGTCAGGGATGCACAGCGCACTCCAACCTTTGAATATAATGCAGCAGTGCATTTCTTGAGAAGTGCCGGTGCATCTCCTTTGAAAATGTCCCCTAAATGTTCATGGATGTGGCAAGACCTGCCAGTTTTGCACCAAATTATTTTGTCTCCAGTGAGACACTAGTATCTGTACTAAATTCTTATGGATCCAGGTCATAATGAACAAATAAGTATCCAACAGTACTGTACAGAGACTGGTGACAGTGACAGGCAGGCCACATAATGAACCCCTGCAGACACCGCCACAGGACATGCACACAGAGCCTGTTGGCAACTGTCCTGCAGATGTGTTGCCATTCCATCCCTGAGGTCAGCTGCACCCCAGACAAGACCGACACAACTCAAAACTGAACCACAGGCATCAGTAGCTTCACTGCAGGGTGTAATTGGATGCATGGCACCAGGACAGGAAACAGAGGTGCAGGTGGACAGCACACAGAGGAAGGAGGGAGAGAGGGTGTAATGGATGTAGCAAGGAATTTCACATTTGTTCACAGAGCTGCAACACTGCTACTCCCCCGTCTGCCCCCAAACCCCTGTGACACCACGGCATCTAGTCTTTGGCATACACTCAAAATTTGAAGTGAAAAAGCTGGCCCAGTAGTGCAGAGGGCTGAGGCGCTGGTGCCTTACCTCATGCTACACTGGCGACCCTGGTTTGGGAATGATTTCAGGTCTCCAGGGTGCCGGCTCGGGGGGGGCTGGAGCAGGATCACGCCAAGGCTCTCCCCTCCAAGGGGTGGATGCCCACCTATCCATAGTCCCACTCCCACCGGGTGGAGGTCTGGTGGGCAGGTAGGCAGGAGCAGGTGGCAACTGAAGGCAGGGGAGGGGGTAGAAGGGGCCACCAGATCCTGGCGTAGGCTGTGCCTACACGCATGTGTGCACTGTGTCTCAGGAGGGGTAGGGAGTAAAAACCAGAAAAATATAAAAAAAAAAATTTGAAGTGAAAATATGTAACACACATACTTATACCATTTGTGATATCTGGTTGGTGCATTCAAGCCTGAACAGGGAACTCCCTTACCTGGATGGGAGCTCCTATGTGCTGCTGAATAATTTTTTAAAATATACCTACTAAAGGTAGGGAAGGGATCATAATTTGACCCCGAGGGCTCACCACATGATCCTTTTCTACTTCCTCATAACCTGCTCCACCCCGTTTGAATGGAGCATCTTTTTACAAGTTGAATTCCTGGTTTTAGATCAGGTTTTGTCACAGATCAATGCCAGAGTTTAACTAGCAAGAGATGTGTTGATTAAACCCTGGCATGGATTTGTGCCAAAACCTGATGTCTCAGAAAATCAGCTTGCTAAAGATGCTCCATCAAAGTGAATGGACAGCACCTCCTCACTCTCCCTCTGCAGGCGTCACAAAACACTGGAGAACATGGTTGCTTAGCCATTCATCTGGCTTGATTGTTGCATATCATGCAACATGTTTCTTCTCCAAACAACATTTTGTCCCATTACAGACCCTCTTCTTATGCTGGTATTTGCTCCTGCCCCAGAGACAGAATGGCATCAATAATCACAGTCAGGCTCATAACAGCCCTTCCCATGTACAAGTTCTGACCTTTTCTTGTTTTTGCATAATGTATTCATGAGAACCCAGCTACAATGAACAGCATTATAAATAGGCTTCGGTATGTCTTTTCCTATATAAAAATAAATGTTACCACTACATCATCCTGTTATCAGTGGGATTCTGCATCTACTCATTGCTGCAGTTGGGAGGGACAGCAGCCCAAGATTATTAAGTGACTTGGTCAGGGTTAGTGAGTGATCAGGGTGGGATCTGAACCTGGTTGAAAGCTCTTGCCAGCAGGAAGGGCATCAACAATCAGGTTATTGAACCCACTATAGACCCTCCTCACAATAGTCTTGGGGGGGAAATGCAAAGGCCATTTGGCAGAATATATGCTTCCCCCACATTGGCCTATTCTTGTAAACTTCCCTCATGATGGTCTTGGTTCCTTTGGGGGTTGGGTAAAGGGCGCCATGAGCTTTCACCAAGTTAGCCTCTTCTCCTTCAGGATGTCCATTGCAAGTTGCCACCCATTCAGTCCTACAAATGCCACAGTGTGTTCACTGCCATTGTTCCAGATACTAGCATCTCAAAAGGCAGTTACTGCAAAAGTGTGAGAAGGAGACAGCGCAAACTGCATGCTGCTCAGAACTGCTTTATTTAAAACACAGACCTCCTAGTGCCTCAAGGCACACTGCACCTTCAATGGAAGATCTCTTGTTCAAAGGCAGCGTGTTTCAAGGCACTAAGAGGTCTGTAGTCTATTCTAAATAAAAGCAATTTTGAGCAGCATCCTGTTTGTGATGTCCCTTCTTGGAGTTTTAGCCCCCTCACCCATGCAGGGCCTGACATTTCATTTAATAATTTGTTCAGAATAGCCCAGTTGAGATACAACAACCCATTTAATATCCCCTACTGCTACAATCAGCAGTACAGCCTTATCCATTCCTCCACAGCTTAACCCCCTACAATTATCAAGAAGGTGCTGTAAACTCAGCCTTTAAAGGACAAATTCATAATTATGATGACAGCTAGTGTTGGAACCCACTCGGGAGGGAGCAGTCATAGACCTGGTACTCTCAAATGGGGATGGAGAGAGGATCTCAGATCTAGAAGTGGGTAGCCTTCTGGGAACAAGTGATCACCAAACAGTGTGGTTCACAATAAACACAACCATGAAGTCAAGACATACAAAGTGAAGGTACTGGACTTTAGGAGGCTAACTTTGTCAAAATGGGAGAGTGCCTCTGAAGCACTAGCAAACAGGCAAGAAGGAGGTGGAGAAACAATGGGGACACATCAAAACTGCCATCACAGAGGCAACAAGCCTTTGTGTGGAGCAAATAAATAAATCAAAATAAAAGAAAAACCACTATGGTTCTCAAAAGAGGTGGTGGGGAAGGTTAGGGAGAAAAAATAGCATTCAAGAAGTATAAGGAAACACAGAAGGAGCAGGACAGAAAACTGTACCAGTTAAAGCAGAAGAAAGCAAGGAAGGCAATCAGAATAGCAAAGGCCCAAACCCAGGAAAAAAATAGCCAGCTTGGTTAAGAAGGGGAATAAAACCTTTAATAGGTACACTAGGGAGTGAAGAAAGACCAAGGGAGGGATAGTGAGGCTTAATAAAGGGAAGTATGGGTGGGCAAAGAGGGGCAGTGAAAAAGCAGGGATACTGGATGACTACTTCTGCTCAGTATTCGCAAAAGAAGAAGAGGACGTACCTAATCCAATCAATAGAAAGCACTCTCAATAGGGGGTCGATACCAGTCCTTTCACAGAAGAAAAGGGTTCTGAAAGAACTCCTAAAACTGAAAGGTGGACAAAACAGCAGGGCCTGATAAGATTCACCCCAGAATTCTAGAAGAACTAAGGGACGAACTAGTGACACCACTGACTACCCTTTTTAAGAAATCATGGGAGGATGGTATGGTACCTAAGGACTGGAGGAGGGTGAATATGATTCCCCTTCACAAAAGTGGGAGCAAAGCAGAGGCAGGAAACTACAGACCTGTTAGCTTTGACCTCAGTGGTAGGGAAAATGATGGAATCACTTCTGAAAGAAACAATTGTTGAGTACCTAGAGGCCAGCAGGGCATAGGACCCAAGGCAGCATGGATTCACAGAGGGAAGGTCATGTCAGACAAATCTAATAGATTTCTTTGACTGGGTGACCAAAGTAGTAGATCAGGGAGGGGCTGTGGACATGATCTACCTAGACTTCAAGCAAGGCGTTTGATACAGTCCCACACAAAGATTATTAAACAAATTAGCCAGCCTGGGAGTGGGTCCCAGGGTGGTAGCCTGAGGTAAAAATTGGCTGGACAACAGGACACAGAGGTAATAGTAAACAGAGTCCACTTCAAAGAAAGGGGAGTTACTAGTGGGGTACTGTAGGGTTCAATACTGGGTCTGGTCCCTTTTAATGTCTTTTTAATAAGTGACATTTCAGAGGGACTGGAAGGAAAAGTATGCTTCTTTGCAGACGACACAAAGATTTGCAACAGGGTTGATACACGGGGGAAAGGGTGAGAAGGGATTTGACAAGGTTGGAGGAATGGTCAAAGTATGGCAGCTTAGATTCAATGCAAAGAAGTGCAAAGAAGGGCAAAGTAATGCACCTGGGAAACAAAAACCCAGGGGAAGAGTACACAATGGGGAAGGAGGTATTAACAGCAACAAAAATGGAAAGGGACATGGGGGTAGTCATGTCAGATGACCTAAAGGTAAGTAAGCAATGTGAAGGCAGTAAGGATGGCTGGGGGATACTGGGATGTATAGGAGAGGCATCACCTGTAGAAAACATGAAGTTGTTATCCTCTGTACAGACAGTTAGTGAGACCCCATCTGGAGTACTGCGTGCAGTTCTGGAACCTCATCTCCACAAGGACATAGACAGGATGGAAGCAGTCAGGGAGGGCAACTAAAATGGTGCAGGGTCTGCAACAGAAGCTATCACGATGAGAGACTAAAGGAGCTTAATATGTATACCCTTGAGAAAGGGGCAGGACATGATAGAAATGTTCAAGTACTTCAAGGAATCAACAAAGTCCAAGAAGGTAGCATATTTCAGAAAAAGACATGTGCAAGAACAAAGGGACACAATTTGAAGATGGGGGGTGGCGGCTCAGGAACAATATGAGGAAGTATTTTTCTAGAGAGGGTAGTGAGCATGGAACAGCCTTCCTGAGGAGGTCGTGGGGTCAAAACAGTGGGAAAATTCAAGAATGCATGGGACAGACATAAGGCAATTCTGGTGGAAGTAGGAAGAAGTGGGCTGTTGGTTAACTAGGATCTGCAGCTTATCAATAGGTAGGGAAACTGGCACACTAAGTGGGCCAAGCGGTCCTTCTCTGCCATCAAAGTCTATGTTTCTATGTAAATTAAAACAGATAAAAGCACTACCGTTTCTACAATACGCTGAGCTTTCATGAGTTCCATATTTTTTTCCTATTTTCAGTCAGAGACCCAGATTTCAGATGTTAAATATTGGAAGGGGTGCTTTTACCCCCCCAAAAAAAAATTTCCTTGCAGGCTTAAAGACCAAATTTAATTTTAGAAATAAAACATTAACCCACCCATCTTAATTTATGGATTTGAGGCATAGTGACCTCCTCACACACCACTGTCTATAAATCATTCATGCTCACTTTCTTCGTAAAACCCTTCCTTGACAAACTGAGCAGGTATTGAGCAGGGTCCACCATAGTATACATGGAAACAGAATATAAGGTCAGGAAAAAGCCCACTGGACCATTCAATCTGATCAACCTCGTATAATATGTGTGTGTGTTGGTCATACTGACCACCAACCCCCTTATCTAGAGAAGTCTACAAGGGAGCTGGATTTCAAAGTCCCCCTACCCTACTAGTCAACATTAAGCTGGCCCACTACTGTACGCAAGCTTTCAGAATCTACTGGCAGAATGTAAAAGCTAATCTTTAGTAGGACCTGGTACCAGTCCCCACTGTAAGCACCCACCCAGACTTATCTGTGCAGGAGCCTTCCAGAGACACGAAGGATCAGACAATGTGTAGGGGTGAAAGGCTTCACCTTGCTTGTGGAGGCTAGGGGAAACACCACCCTGCTGACTTTTCTGGTGGTAGAGAGAATAGATAAAACAAGAGTGTCCACTATTCCTGAATGATGTTTGAGACATCCTTGATGGACTAGTCCAAGGGAGCCCCCAAAAAAGGAAATAATGGAAGGGAGGGAGCAACAGACACTTTATGGAAGCTTGGCCAATGGACCAAATCTGGTAGGCTCCAGCAGGATGAGGGGACATGCCCTGAAACTCAGAGGTGTTAAATTCCAGGGTTACATTAGGAGGCACTCATTCTACCAAAGGGTGATGCACCTATGCAACACCCTACCAAGGGGGACAGTGGTCATAAAGACAGTACAGGCCTTAAAGCTAAGCCTGAACAAATGTCTGCTTACCAAGGAATCACAGTGTTCCCAGTGTAGTAAGGGGACTGGGAAATCTGTATAACTAGGCTATGTTTGCATGGGATACTATCTGGTCCCTCGGGGGCAGACTGATGGAACATGATCCTATCTTATATTTAAATTACTATGGGTGTCCATGTGGCTCAGTTGGTAGCACATCCATCTCTGGGCAAAAAAGGTGGTGCTCGTACTCCCACATCAGAATTAGGCTCATACCATAAAAGCGTTGGCACCCAAGTACAGTACTAAGGTGCTGCTGTACTGTTGGGTTGTGCTGTCCATCAGATGAGACATAACACAGAGATCCTGCCTGCTTTTTCTAGTGGTGGTTGTTGTTAAGGTAGACATTAAATAACCCATAGCACTTTACGAAAATAATAGGGAACTTTCCCAGTGACCTGGCTTAATTTTCCCCCATTCACTACAATGCCACCGACAACTTAATCTGGTTAAAATGTTTGTTTGCATTACCCCCCCCCCAGAACAAGACTGAAAAAGGTAGTTCTGTCTAGCACTCCTTCCCCAGTCAACAACAACTAAAGTAATTAAATAATTATGCTTATGAAAAGTATTTTAAATGAGGACTGGGATGAAGCAGTAGCTCCAGTCGTTTCCAACCCTGTTTGAAAAGGAAATGTGCAGGTGACATCTATTCCCAACACATGTGTGTAAATATACATACATATATACAGTACATAATATATTCCAAACTCATGCTGGTAAATGTAATATATTGTGTAAGTTACATTAAAGGTTTACAGTCACCTGCATTTCTGTCCATACTTACAGTATATACATGCAGTATTTTGTTATAAGTTGCTCATTGTATCTGTCACTATTGGGCTTTTATAACTTCAAAAGTTAAGAAACTGTGTTTTTTTAACTGTCTGCAGATATTTAAAGTGAAAGCTATGTCTTACCAACTTTGTTTTTTTTGTTACACAAGCTGCAGACTCTGGAACCTCTACCCTCTGTAGAGTGTTTGTTTCTGGAAGTTCCCGTGTTTAAGTTACAGAGAAAGACCTCTACACACAGGTACATATGTTTTATGGCCAGAAAAACAAAACAAAATGTAACTGATTCACACAACATCCCTGACAGCCATCTCCATTCTGGTTATCTGTGTTTACAAATGCTGTAGACTTCAGCACTGCTGCCCTTTGTGCAGCGTTTGTTTTCTGAAGTGCGGGATTTCAATTACATGGAGAAATAACTCCCCAGCACACAAACATAACATACAGGAGTAGAAGATAAGCATTCGTCAATGCCAGATGTTTCCTTGCATGGTGTATGTGACAGGCGTGTACTGTGTTAGTCGAATCTGTTCTGAATGTACCCCTTCCAGCTTCTCATCATGCCCCCTTGTTCTTGAGCACCTTTTTTTCTGAAAAATACTTCCCTCCTGTACCTTCTTTATCTCCGTGAGGTGTTAAAGGCCTCTGTCATATTGCATTTGCACTCAGCATCAATTAATGTCTCTTATGGGATGTGGAGAGATGTTTGACTTCAAAAAGTTAAATGACTTTATGTTTGTGCTCATGGAAATTATTACTCAGCAAATGAAGTGTACTGAACTCCTGCTGGATGAATTCATTCTTGATCCTGATGGAGGTTGCATTTTTCCTGCTACCCTTTGGTGCCTAGGGGGTTACTTAGTAATATAATGTGATATCTATTATCTAACTCAATATATATCCCTCCCTCCTCTCCAAATTGCATACTAGTTACTCCACTTATAGCAAAATACTGTTTGGCGGTGGCACTGCTACCCAGATTTGATAAGATGTGATATGTGCAAGTCCACTGACCACTACTGGCTCAACAACTTTGATGATAGATGAAAGCTTCAGGACACAGGGCTTATGCCAAGTAGACCTGCGTCATGGCATAGGTTCTCAATCAATCAATCAATCAATTAAAATCTTTATTTATCCAGGCAAACATCATTGAGCAGAGCTCTTTTACAAGATGGACCTGGTTAGAACAGGGTCGGGTAACATCCATCATAAAAACATATAAATACATGTAAATAAGTATATAAACACAAACACAATGGTGCAGTAATAGGGAAGTCAAATGATAAAAGGAAGACAAGGCAAGCTATGACAGAGGAGAATTCAAATACAAGGGGGCAGGTCCACCATTGAACCATGCAACTGTATATAAACCATGTTCTCTGTATAGAAGTACCAGTTAGTTCATTTACCAGGGGCAGTCATTAGTACTAGCCATGAAAATGGCTTGGAGAACCACCAACTAATGGCAGATGGGGTACCAGGAGGGGTATGTAATATGTAAGCGAAGGATAAACATTGTGAGAAGTGAAGTCCCAAGGATACTGTAGGTCGGTAGAACTGATGCAGCAGTGGGGGCCTACGGGGAGAGGGAAAGGGGAGTTAGGACTTTTATAGTATGATTGCGTGTAGATTGTGGATGAGTGCAGTATAGAGTTGTGAAAAGAAGGCTGGAGAAAGCGGGAAGATAGACCAGTATCAAAGGGAGGACAGAGGCATCAAGGTGTTACATGAAAGCATGATGACAGACCAGGACCAAGGAGGAGAGACAAGCACTAGAAGTAATTAGTTACGTGGTTAAATGGTACAGAGTTAGCATGATGTCAATTCATGATCATGGGAAACAATTGCATTGATCACTTCTGAGGACGTGAATATAAGAGCTTGAAAGATGAGATGCTGATGGGTGACCTCAGTTTCAGTTTTTAGCAATTTATTCCACAAGGAGGACAGTGTAAAACTATAGCAGCCCTGCCAAAGAGAGTTAACTTTGGGAACCATCAGTAGGAGAGATTTGCAACTTCTCAGGGCGTAATTGCCTACTGGTTTTATAGGAAGACAGTCTGTAATGTATTGGGGCAGTTTTTTGGAGATGCCTGTCAGGGTCCATAAGGCTGCATTTTTATCACTCCTGAATTGAAGAGAACTCCACCCCACTGATTGATATAGGGAGCAGTAGTGAGTGGAATAAGGCAGGCCTGTGATGAACCTCAAAGCTGTATGATATAATGTGTCAAATTTGGTGAGGTAGGAAATGGGACAATGACTGTAGAGGATGTCAGCATAATCTATCAAGGATAGAAAGGTTGATTGTACCAGCTGTAGTTTGGCATCTCTAGTTAAGAAGCGGGCTATCCTAAAGAACAGACCAAGTCTCTGTCATAATTTTTTGAGTAATTCTTCAACGTGCTCTATAAAGGAGAGCCTATGGTCCAGCCATACTCTCAGGTATTTGAATTTAGGGACAAATTCCAACTTCTCACCAAGAATTGTAGTAATCTTCGGCACAGGATCTGATAGGGACGAATTTACCATTTGGGCAGAAGGAGAAAAGAGCATTGCTTTTGTTTTCTTGGCGTTAAGTAATAGTTTTTTGTTTAGGAGTTGGTGTTGCAGCAGGTTGAACTCAGATTGAAGGTCATTACATGCAGATTGTAATGACGTGTGGCTTACGTAAAGAACTGTGTCATCTGCAAACAGATGAATGTTGGCCTTAGTTATGCTTTCATCAATATTGTTGATGTATATTGCAAATAAGATCGGTCCTAAGATAGAACCCTGGGAACACCTCTTAGGAGAGGTTTGAGAGTTGAGAGATCTCTTTCCTTTCACCTGCTGGAAACGATCGAGAGGTAGTTGTTGAACCACTGTAAAGATAATGGGTCAGCACCTAGTGAGGTCAGGGAAGACAGTAGCAGAGAATGGTCGACAGTGTCGAAGGCCTTGCTCAGGTCCAAGAATACGATGCAGGTGTAATTCCTGTTGTCTAACTCTCTTTGCCAGTCATTAGTCACTTTGGCAAGTGCTGTGATGGTGCTATGTTTAGCTCTAAACCCTGATTGGACTGGGTTAAGCAGGTTAATAGCTTCTAGATACTGCCTCAGCTGGTTACTTACGACTTTTTCCAGTAATTTTGACAAGACCGGGAGAATCGAAATTGGTCTGTAATTATTTAGATCACAGGGATTTCTGGACTTGAACAGGGGTATGATGTGCGCTGTTTTCCATATTGAAGGAATGGATCCTTGAGTTAAAGATAGGTTAAATAAATGGGTTATGGGCACGGCTAACACATGGATGGCCACCTTCAAGAAATATGGGTCGAGGGTATCCGCACCAGCACTTGTTTTTACATCCAGTTTTAGCAATAGGTCTTCAACTTCTTTCAGAGTAGTAGGACGCAAGGAGAAGACTGAATCGGTGACCCTAGGATCTGCACCTTGATTATCCACCTGAGAGTGTATCAAATTCACAGGGGAATTGTCGAAGGCTAAGCCTGCAGTTGCAAAGTGATTATTGAAGGCATCCAGAACTTCCAGTCTGTCACTAATGGTGTTATTGTTTAAGGAGATTTCATCAGGTAGTGAGCCACGGACGTGTGACCAGATAAGTCCTTGATGGTTTTCCAAAATTTTGTAAGGATTTTAGGCAGAGAGAAATTCAAAATGATAGTATGCAGCTTTTGTATCTCTAACCATTCTAGTACATGAGTTTCGTGCCCTATTGAACTTGCACCAGTCCACAGCAGACTGGGTTTTGCGTCCTTTTTTCCATAGGTTATCTCTTTCAGTCAGTGCAGATTTTAATAATGGTGTGAACCATCTACATGCATTTTTTGCTATTCACACCTTAACTATAGGGGCATATTTATTTAGGGCGTCTAGGATAATTTTGCTGAATATGTCGAATGCTGATTGCGTGTTTTTAGCCAAATAGAACTCTTGCCAATACAAGGAGTGTTTCAGTTCATTTATGTAGCCAGTGAGATCAAAGTTCCATCTAGATCTCTTGGCAGCAAACTTTAGCAAAGTAGTAGGTTTGTTGCTTGATCTTATGCAAGCAATAAATGAGTGATCACTGATATCACTGAAGAAGGTGCCAGCAAAGGAGAAGAGATGTGGTTTATTCACTAGGATAACATCTAGCAGGAGCTGTTATCCACGTTCTTTTATTTCTCGTGTTGGTTCGACAGTGAGTTGCGATAATCCATGGGTGTCTGAAAGCTACAAGAGGGTGGCAGTTTTAGATAGCCAGTTTAAATTAAGATCTCCAAAAATAATTATTTCTGAGGATTGTTGTTCGATGATATTACTCAGATGAGTTAACAATTGTAGATCGACAGAAGGAGGTCTATAGCACCCTATGATACATAATGTTGAAGTGTGCAAGATGGTGACTTGAACAGACATACATTCATAAGCATTTGCAACAGATAAAGTACTCAGACAGGATGCTGTATACCTATCCATGACATAGATGGCAACCCCTCCACCCCTGGAGTGTCTGTCTGCTCTAAATAGTAAATAGTTAGGGATATTGACTTCCCTGTTGGAGGTGGCCGGTCTAAGCCAAGTTTCTGAAACCACTAGGATGTCTGGTTGAGTATGGAGGACCCAGGCCTGGATCATGGAGAACTTTTAACAGACTGCATACATTAATGTGGAGAAGCGCATGCCTTTCAGTGTGGCAAGGTCAGAGGATGATGTGATTGCAGCTGGTGGCCCAGGATTGAGCTCCACATTTCCTGAGCACAGGAGAAGAAGGGTAAAAGTTTTCTTAACGTGGCAATAGTAAGCTAGTAATGGTAACCCCTTTACATCGTTGTGGGTCATCATCCTGGGGAAGTGCGCCCCAACATTTTGCCCTTCCCACTAAGGGCTAGAATCTGAGTACTCTGACTGCTATCTGTAGAGGTGACGCCTCTATGATTTTGGCGGAAGTCATAAGCTGAGGTGGTAATTCATTTCGTGTACAAGGGTTAAAGGTAATATCAAAATAGTGTTGAAGAATTGGGGAGTTGAAAAGGCATATATCCATGTTGGGACAGGAACTAGTTACAGAGCAGATCAGATTAGTATCCACAGTAATAAAGGCTTGAAGTGGCATATATTGGGCATGCGATATGAGATAGAAGAAGGACCAGAACAGGATCCACGATTTGACATACATAGTGTAATAAGGATGGGGGGGGAGCTAGAGAGGAGTGAGCTAGAAAGCTGGGGTGGGGTTTATGTGTATTTAATCAGGACCGGAGGGGTTGGTGGGTGGGCAAAAAAGTTGGCAGCTAGGGCTCCCTTCCTGGAGGTAATCAGTCCCTGAGGGCAAGTCCGTACCTGCGTTTCTGTGAGGGGCTGGTGGCTTCAGACCTGGACTGTGGGTGGCAGTCTGGCAGGTCGGGTTCGTCAGAGAACCACGGCTGTGGCTCTCAAACTACCTGGAAGGAGAAGGCAGAGGAGAATGAAATAAGAAAGTCAGAGGGGTGGGGCTGCTCTTGGAGCTACAAAGAAATGCAGACTGGCTTAAAGGGGGGTGTGGTGCAGACCAAGATGTTAGGCAAGGTGCTTCCAAGTCGGGAGTGAGCAATAACAGGGCTATTTAAAACACAATACTAGTGTAAAAAGGTAAAGGGGGGGGGGGATTCAAAGGCCTGAGCTGAGATCGCTACTGGTCTTATGAGGAACACAATACAGGCATTTACATTATATCAGAAAACTTCAGCTATAAAATACAAACAAGACAGTTTTAACAGAAAACATAATCTAGCACAATATAATCAAACATTAACAGTGCAGAGCTATATGGAGCCAATCGGAGTGCTCCTGGGGCTGACTGCAGCCAGTGGGCCACAGCACTAAGAGACTCTGGATTTAAACCCAGAGACAACTGTCCTCATGTAAAGAAAGCAAAAATTGGAAGCTAGGGCTCCCTTCCTGGAGGTAATCAGTCCCTGAGGGCAAGCCCATACCTGCATTTCTGTGAGGGGCTGGTGGCTTCAGACCTGTACTGCGGGTGGCAGTCTGGCAGGTCGGGTTTGTCAGAGAACCACGGCTGTGGCTCTCAGACTACCTGCTTTTCTGTGAGGGGCTGGTGGCTTCAGACCTGGACTGCAGGTAGCAGTCTGGCAGGTCAGGTTTGTCAGAGAACCACGGCTGTGGCTCTCAGACTACCTGCATTTCTGTGAGGGGCTGGTGCTTCAGACCTGGACTGTGGGTGGCAGTCTGGCAGGTCGGGTTCGTCAGAGAACCACGGCTGTGGCACTCAGACTACCTGCATTTCTGTGAGGGGCTGATGGCTTCAGACCTGGACTGCGGGTGGCAGTCTGAGAGGTTGGGTTCATCAGAGAACCATGGCTGTGGCTCTCAGACTACCTGCATTTCTGTGAGGGGCTGGTGGCTTCAGACCTGGACTGCGGGTGGCAGCCTGAAAGGTCAGGTTCATCAGAGAACCACGGCTGTGGCTCTCAGACTACCTGCATTTCTGTGAGGGGCTGGTGGCTTCAGACCTGGACTGCAGGTGGCAGTCTGGCAGGTCGGGTTCATCAGAGAACCACGACTGTGGCTCTCAGACTACCTGTGTTTCTGTGAGGGGCTGGTGGCTTAAGACCTGGACTGCGGGTGGCAGTCTGAGAGGTCGGGTTTGTCAGAGAACCACGGCTGTGGCTCTCAGACTACCTGGTTCTGACGGTGCGCTGAACCCCTTTGCCACAACTGCATTCGATTCTCGAATCTCTGGCACAATTGCAACATGGACTTTAACTGTAAAATGGTGCAAACTTTTATCATCCTCCAGTTTTTTGCTGCAAGATGACAAAGCAACCATAGGGAGCAACAAATGTACACCATGGAAGTTGGAAATAGCCCAAATGCTAGATGAGGAGCCCTTGTTACTCGCCACTGCACCATTTGACAAAGAAATAAATCAATTTGCTAAAAAGAAAATGTTAATTTGACATCATTGGTGAGTACTTTCTTAGGTCATTCATCAGTGGAAATGGGACCCTGAGAAGCCAACACTGCTGGAGCAATAAGGTGCAGCCAGGGCACCAGCTGTGTCCAAGAAGTGGCTGCTGAGCACAGCAAAGCCGCTTTGTACTTCCACTCCGCCATGTCCTCTAAGTTCTCTCATTTCTGCCACCACACCACTTATGTCAGTAAAATAACAGCTACTCCCACCCATCTCTGCCCCCCCACCGTCACCCAGTCTTAACAGTCTACTTGTCATTAACGATCTGAAACATGACCAATGTGGCATGAGGCTCCTTGTCACCATCAAGGCACCACCCGATCCAAATGGTACTATTCTCACCCCGTTATGCTTTGTGTGAGAATACTTGCATTTATTATTTGTTTATTCATTTCAAGCGTTTTACCAAGAAAGACATACTTAGCTGGCAAAAGCTGATTTCCAGATGTGTCCTAGGTGTGTGTGTGTGTGGGGGGGGGGGAGACAGTATAACAATGTGTAAAAGTACAATAATTTAACAAATGTGCCAAAGTTAAATACAAGGTGCAGAGAAATACAATGCAGTAAGGTGCAATTAGGATTAGTTACATTTAAAAATGTTCTAGGGTGTAGCCAGGAATTTTAAACTTGTACTCAAAACTGGTGCACTGTTGCCCCCAATTATGTAACCATAAACCAAACTTATGCCAGGCTATTCACTGATAGGCCCACCTCCCTTCTATTTGTCATGTCTGAGTTCAAGTAATCAGTTTCTTCCTAAGCCTCCTACCTTTGCTTTTCTGCCTGCCTGTAAGTTGTTCTTGTTTGTGTATTGGCTGGTGGCATCAGTGCCTCATAGTGAACAACAAGGCATAAGGGTCCAGCCACGACACAGACACAATATGACTCACAATGTCCTTGCTTTCTTCTTTTGTTGCACCTGCCTGATTTTTTACTGCACTCTGCTGAATACAGTGCATATGCCTGCAGATACCCTGAAAATGTTCAAAAGCAAGTCAACAACACTATAAATTGGGGAGGTGGGTATGGGGGAATGCACCATTTGGGTCAGGCGGTGTGATGCAGAAGACGAAGAGCTTCAAGCAGAATTGTACATGTTTAAAATCTGTAATTTTACTAGGATAACTTTGTGGCTCATGAGGACAAGATGGGAAGGGTGGTGGGGCTGAGATGTGTGGGGGTGGGTTTATTTAGCATAGATGGGTGCAAGAGCACAGATGGAGGATGGGGGCACACATGGCTATGTTCTCAGCAGATCAGACATTTTTATGAAAGATGGTGGCACAGCCAGCCAGCTGCACCCCTGCTTCTCCATCACGAATGGCAGCTCAGGCCACTGCAAAATGATCTGTTAGGGGAACACATGGCTGTGGCCCTCTGAATACTACTTTGTTGGGGAGATCACGTGATGAGCCTAGCGTGATAGCGGGATTGTTTCAGTGCTCTCACCCTACCTCCGTTAATTTAGTTCTCTAAACTTATTAATAAGTGCAGTCCGCAAATTTTGTGCATCCACCTGTCGTATAAGTTGACGAGGGAGGTACTAGAGAGGAATCGGTGGTACTGTATGCGGGGAATTGCTAAAATGGACGCAGAAATGAAATCGGCTCCTCCCAAGCGCACCCCGCCGGTTTCTCCAGAAAAGCAGGCCAAGAAGGCCAAACAACAAACCCATTCCTCCTCAACAGCACAGGCTTCAATTTTCCCTGCCACCAATCCATTATCAGAAGATCGGTTTCTGGAAGAGATGCAACCACTTAAGAAGCACTTCTGAGTTAACCCTGGAGCTGAAAACATTATTGAGGGAGGTTTCTCATTTCGGCAAAGAATCTCAGATAATGAAGCTTCGATCACCTCGCTCAAAACCTGGCAGTAAAATGGATACAGAAGTTGTAAAGATGAAACAGCTAATTAATAAGCTGCAGCAGAAGGCAGAAGACCTAGAAGGCCGTTCTCCGGAACAACGTTTTAATTCATGTGTTTGCCAGAGGGAGGAGGGTTAGTCCTGTATTGCATTCCTCAGGCCTTGTTAACCAAAGTGGTGGGCCCATCCCACACAATCCAGCATATATTATCGAAAGGGCCCATAGGTCATTCGACCAAAACCTGAACCTCCAGCCCCTCCTAGGCCTATAATTATTAGAATGCTTAATTATCTGGGCGTCAGCACATCCTGGCAAAGGCAAAGGATTACATTCCATCTCTTGGGAAGGGAAAAGGCTACATATAACACAAGACCTCAATTAGAAGCGAGGCAGAGCTACCTTTCACCCATAGTATCAAAGTTAATCGCTGCGAATATCAAGTTCAGGATGGCCTATCCTGCTCGGTTGCAAATCTCGCTGGAAGGTAAGTGGCATAGCTATGATGCAGCATCCCAAGCTCAGGAAGATCTATCTCGTCTGTTACCCTCACTATTTAAAACTCCATGAGTCATCAAGGATATTGAATCTAATAGTCCCTACCATGGGATTTCTTTGGGCTAGTGAATAGCAATTCTGTCGTTAATATCATTTAACAAATGATGACTATTTTACTGTATTTCTGGGATTGACAAGTCCCCCCAGTTCTTACTTGTTGGTGAGTGAACGCTTGCTGATGTGCTCCTTTCCTGGGGTGGCCTGGTCCTTCCTGAAGAGGCGAGTTTTTGTTGCTGGTTTCGGCTGTCTGATGTAGAGGGGGAACCTAAGTAGCCCTGGATGGGTACTCCCGAAGTGAGCCTGCGTTTCTGGAGGACACTCAAGCAAGATGTACAGTAGTCTTGGTGTCCCATATATTCGGACCCAGAGGAATCACGAATCGTGGATCACAGGTTCCCCTGGTGACGTGTAAATGGACATGAGACCTTGGTTCATTTCCCTATCTAGGGACATGTATGGGGCTAGGGCACCCCACTGGACAACAAATGGATATCCAGAAGAAGATGGGAAAGGCGGACTACTATGAATAGACAGTGAAAAGAAATGCATATTAATATTACCTGTTTATTCCATCCCTTCTCTCTCCTGCTCCATTTCCTATTTCCTACTTTTCCATTCTCCCCGTGTTCCTCTCCTTTCCTAGCCCTCCTATAAACCTTCCTCACTCCCCTTCCCCCCTTCCCCCCCAAGCCCCCCCTTTTTTTTTTTCTTTCAGGTGCAAGCCGGACTTCACGATAATTAGAGGTGGGGTACTAAGTGGGCCGGACATGTCTGGCAGCGTACTGGAGAATAGGGGATTTTTCCTGGCCTGCCTCATAGAGATTATCAGTACTTCACTCTGGGCAGGATTCGAACTACTGTTATATAAAGGGTACTATGGGAGGGACTCTAGCATCAAGCAATATGGGTCCATTTTCACCTTTAAAATAACATATAGGGCATTGCTACTTCTTTCTATGAGGGAGACAAATGCCGGGTTTTTTGGGAAAGCAATAATAGGAGTATATTTTGATCATTTTGTTTCTTTTGGTGGGAAGAGGGAGGGGTGGATTGTATATAGTTCTTTAGGGGTTAACCATAAAAGGGAAGGGGATTTTTATTTCTACTCCAACTCGATAAGCGGAGGACTTACCATTATTGTGGGGCATAATAAGGGGGGGAGGTATTATCCTGAAGGAATCATATTTTCCAATTTCTTATCTGGGATGTTGCTGACTTATATTTTGTGGGAAAATTATTGCTTAAGAAAAGGGATTGTGGTGCATTTTTTGCAAGGTACCGGGGCAACAATATTAGGCTGGTTAAGAGTAAATGGCAGTCAATTATATTAAGTTTGTCACATGGAATGTGAGAGGGGCCAGCAGCAGCCTAAAGAAAATGCAGATATTAAGACACTTGGAATATCTGCAGGCGAAGGTTTCTTTCATTCAAGAGACACATTTACTTCCAAGCGAAGCGGCTAGTTTGCGAAGAAGAGGTATTGGGCAGGTCTTTGCCTCGGGTGATTCATCCAAGGCTGGGGGCACAGCGATTCTTATCCATCGGTCAGTAACCTTTCAATCTACTACGACTATATCGGACCCTGTGGGCAGATATATTTTAGTTAAGGGTATTCTAAATCATACAGAGGTCTTACTAGGGAGTATCTATGGCCCAGTTGGGGGGGATCCAACTTTCTTTGCCAGTCTACTAGGGAAGCTACAAGATTTCTTATCCCTCCCAGTGATACTTGGAGGGGATTGTAATCTACCCCCCACGCAGGATCTGGATAGATCTAATCCTACACTTAAACCCCTTTCAGCCACCCAAAGGGCGCTCGCAGACTTTACAGAAACACTCGGTCTTTGTGATCCGTGGAGATCACTGAACCCAGTGACTCGGGAATTTACATTTTATTCCACAGCTCACAATACGTGGACTAGACTCGATTATATCCTATCTAGTAACTCGCTTTTGCAAAATATGAGTAGTGCAGGTATAGAAGCTATGGCGGTATCAGATCATGCCCCAGTGTGGATGGTTACATTGTTGGATGTCAGTATTAATAGAGATCCCTTATGGAGACTAAACAATCAGCTACTAAAGGAAGAATATATTAGCACTAGGATATCAGAGATGATCCAGTGCTTTTATTATAACAATCAGGGTTCAGTAATTAGAGTGGACCACGAATGGTGTTTGGCTGAAGTGCTGTTTGAGGCGAATTCATTAGCCTAACCTCTACGCAGAGGAAGATGGGCGAAGGCCTTTCTCTTCTCACTCAGATTAGAAACGATAGAACAATCTCTTTCTGTATCCTGTACAACGGATACATTGGAAACCTTTATCCCTAAGGAACCAGTACTCTATGCTACTACAGGAAAAGCTGAGTTTGCTATCTTGCAAAATACATAGAGTGTGGAGAAAAGCTAGTCACTTGCTAGCTTTGAGACTAAGAAACTGGAAACTTCCAGGGCAATTAACTCAATTGAGGATCTCAATGGGAGATCAAAACTAATCCTAGGGAAGTAATTTGGTACTCAGAACTTATTTCTCATCACTTTTATAATAAAAGTCCCTCTCCCCGTGGGCATAGATACTCAACTACCTTGCAACTCTCTCCTGCCTTCATTGGAACATGACCAGCAATTGTTGTTAATCTCTCCTATATCCACTCATGAGATTTTGATGGCAATAAGCGATTTGGCCCGGATAGGGCCCTGGGCGGATGGACTCTCCCGAATTTTTACAAATTGTTTGCTAAGGACCTAGTACCTGGCCTACATCGCCTATATCAATATTTATTGACCGGAAGCATTCAGGATCCCACTTTTAGAGGCCCTTATTATTCTTCTTCTCAAACCAGGTAAACCTGCACATTTCCCTTGAGTTATCGTCCTATCTCATTATTAAACTGCGATATTAAGATCTTAGCAAAAATTCTGCAAAAGGATTGAAGAGGTATGGACATCCTTAATTAGTCCCTAACAGATTGGGTTAGTTGCAAACAGGTCCCAGTCGATCATCATCGTAAATTACAATACCTCCTTAGTGCGGCCCGGACCTCTTCATCTCCGATGATTTTAGTATCCCTTGACGCAGAAAAGGCATTCGATAGGGTTGACTGGACTTTTCTTTGGGCCACATTACAAGTTATGGGCTTCCCCCCACTGTTTATTACATGGATACAGGCTTTATATATCTTCCCAAAAGCCAGGTTGTATTGTAATGGGGGTCATGTCAGATTTTTTTCCCACTCACTTCAGGTATGAGGCAGGGCTGTCCTTTATCTCCCTTTTTATTTAACTTGTATCTCGAGCCTCTTCTCAGATCCTTAAACTCTTCCCCATTAATATCAGGTATTCCCGTCGTTAATAGTGTTGCCAAAATTTCAGTTTTTGCAGATGGCTTACTTTTACATCTGTCAAATCCAGTCCCATCGTTAAGGGCGGCATTAGGTAAGATTGAGGTTTTTAGTATATATTCTAATTACAAACTCAATATCACTAAAACCGAAATATTTCCTCTCAACCATCTCACTCATAGTTCAGATTTTGTTGAATTTGGAATGAAGTGGACTACGCGTTCTATTAAATATTTGGGGATACACATTTCTCTTAGTTCATCAACGATGAGAAAATTGAATTTAGAGGATTTATGGCGGGATATCCAGCAAGATTTAGTCAGGTGGTCCAAGCTACCTCTGTCGCTGTGGGGCAGGATCAACACTATTAAAATGAATGTGTTACCCAGAATCTTTTATCCTTTGAACATGTTAAACCTATGGATCCCTCAGTCCTATTTTAGGGATATCCATTCTGGAATAAGCTCCTTTTTTTGGAATAACAAATCTATCAGGAAATCTTATAGCAAGTTATCCCAACCTAAAGAATATGGAGGACTCTGTCTCCCCAATTTCCTATACTATTATTGGGCTTCACATCTTAGTAAGTGTGGGAAATGGTTATCCATTGCTGACTGTCAATCCTCTCAAGGGTACAAACCATTATGGCTTCAAATAGAACAAGATCTCATGGAATCTCATAATATTGACCCAAAGTTCTCTTTTCAGGTCAAGTAAAAATATCCTACATTATTTCGTTCTCTACCTCTTGGAATCTCTCTGAGGTGGTATTTCAGTTATTCAGGTACTTCAGGATCTCTCAAACCGGGATTTCTCTCAACCTATATGTTTAAACCACAATCTCCGCATAGGTAAATCTGTGATAACTGAAAAGTGGTTGCCATCTATCTCGGACTGTAGTGTAAAAGACTTTTATTCATCTAATCATATTCTGGATATGAATGAGATTTTAGATAAATTTCAATGGCCAACAAAAATGGCCTTCAAGGTGTATCAGTTAAGGCATCTCTTGTATAATAAGTTTGGGAGTGTTAACAAAAGCTCACCTCTTATTAAATTTTTCTCTCAAGTCACTACGATCGTCAATAAGCCACATAGCATTTCTGGACTGTATAGTTTACTACATAGATTTCCGGAAATCCCGTCGACCCCCTGCCCTAATATCTGGAAAGACCTATATCCTGATGGAGACGCTGACTGGCAGAACGTTTGGAAGAATTTATGTATTTATCATACACAAGACAGATATAGGATTACACAATACTGCATTTTGAATAATCTCTATTATACCCCGATTAGACTGGCAAAGATGAAACGTGTCACTTCAACAAGGTGTCTCAGATGTAATAAAGAGGAGGGCTCCCCGCTACACATTTTCTGGTCTTGTCAATCAGTATCCCCTCTCTGGGTTCAAATAGAAACCTGATTAGATCCTTATTATTATTACAAGGTCTCTTTTCCCTAAAGTCTGCATCTTGGGTGATTATTCGGAGATACAGGTGAAGGAGAAGAGATATCATATGGCATTAATATCTATGGCAGTTAAAAATTAGTACTTAGACATTGGAAAGACCACTCCGTGTTAACTTACAGGAATGGTTACATGAGATGACTTTCGCTCTCCGTGTTGAGAACCTAATAGCACAGGTGAACCGGCGCTTACCTTCCTTTAGGAAAAATGGGGTAGTTAGATGCCCTATTATTAAAGAGGTACTAGGAGATATGATGGGCTGCAGGCCCTCTGCACTTAGTATCCTTTTCTTCTGTCTTGTCTGTTACCCACGTGTTTAACAAACTATGTGTATGTCTTTTAATTGGTGGTTTATTTAGTCCCTGGTACCGGTCTATCTGGTGAACAGTTTAATATGCACCACACGATAGGGAGGGGAGGGAGATAGGGAGGGAAAATCAGTTTGATTACATTTTCTAGTCTTAATGTTTGAACAATAGATACTTATCACTCTGGTGTAGGTCCTTTGTTATTAACTCCTGATGTTTTAGGAAGTTTTGGAATAATGATACTACTGTCATAATATTGTTATGATCAAACTTAATAAAACATACTGAATTATAAAAAAAATACTACTTTGTTAAGGTAAGGGGTGGAGGCAAAGAGATGGGTGAAGCAGGTGACTGGCTAAGTGTGGGGGGCTGTTTGCTGCTGGGAAGAGGTAGGAGCATTAGCCTTGTGGTGAGGATACAAAGCTCTGAAGCTAAAATATCTGGTTTGAATCTCTTCAGTGTCATTAACATCGTGACCTTCTGTGACCCTGAGCAAATCATTTAACCTCCCTTTGCTACATCTAAAGCTACTGTCAGCATCCTCATCTGCACAATTCCTACTGTGTCCCACTGCATCAACCCCAATGTCATTATCTTTAACATAAATATTTTCTCTTTTTTGTTCTGTAGCTTATGTTTACCAAAACCTGCCACCAACTTTAAACTGATGCAGAGCAAGAAAGTCAGTGACTTCAGCACTGTTGAAACAGTGGTGCACGAGTGAAGGTTGCCACAGCAACACTTGCACTTCATTGTTTTGGTGATGGGCAGTTGGTCAGTTTTCAATCCGCTGAAGGAATGACTTTTCAGTCTTTTCTCCCTGTTGCTGGTGCTATTTCAGCCCTTTCCTGCTCCCAAATGAAAATTAATGCATTCCCTGGCATAAGTGGTTCCTGTCTCCCAGTTCAAATGCAAGCACTACTCAGACAACTAAAACTCGAGAAGGCCCCTGACCTTCCATTACTGTACCTGCTAACAAATTGAAATAACACAGAGGTCAGTGCATGGAGAGGAAAAACAAGCATTTGTCAATGCTGAATGTTGATTGCGTCGGTCGTTGAGCTCACCCGCTGCCCCTGTGTCACTCGCTCGTTCCGTTTCTCCCAGTGCTGCAGGCTGCTCTTTTGTACAGGGCTCCTGCCTGCGTTGGCACATTTTTCTGCCCACAAAGAAATCTGCAGCTGTCCCGACAGAGCTCTGTTGAGGTGGGTCACTCCCCTTCTCTCACTCGCTCATTCTGTTTCTGCTGGCGCTGCAGGATGCCCTTTTATACTGGGCTGCTGCCTCTGTTGGCAGCTTTTTCTGCCCACAAAGAAATCTGCAGCAGTCCTAACACAGGTCCATTGAGCTAGCTCACTCCCCCTCTCTCGCTTGTTCTGTTTCTGCTGGCGCTGCAGGCTGCCCTTTTGTACTGGGCTTCTGCCTGCATTGGCACCTTTTTCTGCCCCCAAAGAAATCTGCAGCTGTCCTGACAGAGCTCTGTTGAGGTCGCTCACTCCGCCTATCTCACTCGCTCATTCTATTTCTCCTGGCACTGCAGGCTGCCATTTTGTAGTGATCTCCTGCCTCTGTTGGCGCCTTTTTCTGCCCACAAAGAAATCTTCAGCAGTCCTGACAGAGCTCCATTGAGCTCGCTCACTCCCCCTCTCTCACTCGCTCATTCCGTTTCTGTCCGCGCTGCAGGCTGCCCTTTTGTACTGGGCTTCTGCCTGCATTGGCACCTTTTCCTGCCCACAAAGAAATCCTCACCTGTCTCGACAGAGCTCAGTTGAGGTCGCTCACTCCCCCTGTCTCACTCGCTCATTCTATTTCTCCTGGCACTGCAGGCTGCCCTTTTCTACTGGGCTTCTGCCTCTGTTGGCATTTTTTTCTGCCCACAAAGAAATCTGCAGCAGTTCCAACAGAGCTCCGTTGACCTCACTCACTCCCCCGTCTCACTTGCTCATTCCATTTCTGCTGGCACTGCAGGCTGCCCTTTTGTACTGGGCTCCTGCATGCATTGCCGCCCTTTTCTGCCCACAAAGAAATCTGCAGCAGTCCTAACACAGGTCCATTGAGCTAGCTCACTCCCCCTCTCTCGCTTGTTCTGTTTCTGCTGGCGCTGCAGGCTGCCCTTTTGTATTGGGCTTCTGCCTGCATTGGCACCTTTTTCTGCCCCCAAAGAAATCTGCAGCTGTCCTGACAGAGCTCTGTTGAGGTCGCTCACTCCGCCTATCTCACTCGCTCATTCTATTTCTCCTGGCACTGCAGGCTGCCATTTTGTAGTGATCTCCTGCCTCTGTTGGCACCTTTTCTGCCCACAAAGAAATCTTCAGCAGTCCTGACAGAGCTGCTTGAGCCTCGCTCAGCCCCTCTCTCACTCGCTCGTTCCGCTTTCTGTCTGCGCTGCAGGCTGCCCTTTTGTACTGGGCTCCTGCCTGCATTGCTGCCTTCTTCTGGCCACAAAGAAATCTGCAGCAGTCATGATACAGCTCCATTGAGCTCACTCACTCACTCCCCCTCTCTCACTCGTTCGTTCTGTTTCTCCCACCGCTGCAGGCTGCCATTTTGTACTAGGCCCCTGAGTACATTGCTGCCTTTTTCTTCCCACAAAGAAATCTGCAGAAGTCCCAACAGAACTCCGTTGAGCTTACTCGCTCCCCCTCCCTCACTCACTCATTCTGTGTCTCCCGCTGCTGCAGGCTGCCCTTTTGTACTGGGTTCCTGCCTGCGTTGCCGACTTTGTCTGCCCACAAAGACATGTGCAGCAGTCCTGACACAGCTCTGTTGACCTCGCTCACTCCCCCTCTCTCACTCACTCGTTCTGTTTCTCCCAGCGCTGCAGGCTGCCCTTTTGTACTGGGCTTCTGCCTGCATTGGCACCTTTTCCTGCCCACAAAGAAATCCTCACCTGTCTTGACAGAGCTCAGTTGAGGTCGCTCACTCCCCCTGTCTCACTCGCTCATTCTATTTCTCCTGGCGCTGCAGGCTGCCCTTTTCTACTGGGCTTCTGCCTCTGTTGGCATTTTTTTCTGCCCACAAAGAAATCTGCAGCAGTTCCAACAGAGCTCCAGTTGGCTCACTCACTCCCCCTGTCTCACTTGCTCTGTTCCATTTCTGCTGGCACTGTAGGCTGCCTTTTGTACTGGGCTCCTGCATGCATTGCCGCCTCTTTCTGCCCACAAAGAAATCTGCAGCAGTCCTAACACAGGTCCATTGAGCTAGCTCACTCCCCTCTCTTGCTTGTTCTGTTTCTGCTGGTGCTGCAGGCTGCCCTTTTGTACTGGGCTTCTGCCTGCATTGGCACCTTTTTCTGCCCCCAAAGAAATCTGCAGCTGTCCTGACAGAGCTCTGTTGAGGTCGCTCACTCCGCCTGTCTCACTCGCTCATTCTATTTCTCCTGGCACTGCAGGCTGCCATTTTGTAGTGATCTCCTGCCTCTGTTGGCGCCTTTTTCTGCCCACAAAGAAATCTTCAGCAGTCCTGACAGAGCTCCATTGAGCTCACTCACTCCCCCTCTCTCACTCGCTCATTCCGTTTCTGTCCGTGCTGCAGGCTGCCCTTTTGTACTGGGTTCCTGCCTGCGTTGCTGGCTTTGTCTGCCCACAAAGACATGTGCAGCAGTCCCGACACAGCTCTGTTGAGCTCGCTCACTCCCCCTCTCTCACTCACTTACTCGTTCTGTTTCTCCCAGTGCTACAGGCTGCCCTTTTGTACTGGGCTTCTGCCTGCATTGGCACCTTTTCCTGCCCACAAAGAAATCACCTGTCTCGACAGAGCTCCGTTAAGGTCGCTCACTCCCCCTGTCTCACTCGCTCATTCTATTTCTCCTGGCGCTGCAGGCTGCCCTTTTCTACTGGGCTTCTGCCTCTGTTGGCATTTTTTTCTGCCCACAAAGAAATCTGCAGCAGTTCCAACAGAGCTCCGTTGGCCTCACTCACTCCTCCGTCTCACTTGCTCGTTCCATTTCTGCTGGCACTGCAGGCTGCCCTTTTGTACTGGGCTCCTGCATGCATTGCCGCCCTTTTCTGCCCACAAAGAAATCTGCAGCAGTCACAGTAGAGCTCTGCTGAGCTCACTCACTCACTTCCCCTCTCTCACTCATTCGTTCTGTTTCTCCTGCTGCTGCAGGCTGCCCTTTTGTACTGGGCCCCTGCATGCATTGCTGCCTTCTTCTGCCCACAAAGAAATCCACAGCAGTCCTAACAGAGCTCCACTGACCTCACCCACTCCCCCTCCCTCACTCACTCATTCTGTGTCTCCCACTGCTGCAGGCTGCCCTTTTGTACTGGGTTCCTGCCTGCATTGGTGGCTTTTTCTGCCCACAAAGACATCTGCAGCAGTCCCAACACAGCTCCGTTGAACTCGTTCACTCCCTCTCTCTCTCGCTCATTCCGTTTCTGCCGGCGCCGCAGGCTGGCCTTTTGTACTGGGCTCCTGCCTGCATTGCTGCCTTTTTCTGCCCACAAAGAAATCTGCAGCAGTCATGATACATCTCCATTGAGCTCGCTCATTCCCCCTCTCTCACTCACTCGTTGTGTTTCTCCCGGCATTGCAGGCTGCCCTTTTGTACTGGGCTCCTGCCTGTGTTGGCATCTTTTCCTGTCCACAAAGAAATCTGCAGCTGTCTCGACAGAGCTCTGTTAAGGTCGCTCACTTCTCCTGTCTCACTCGCTCATTCTGTTTCTCCTGGCACTGCAGGCTGCCCTTTTGTACTGGGCTCCTGCCTCTGTCGGCATCTTTTTCTGCCCGCAAAGAAATCTGCAGCAGTCCCAACAGAGCTTCGTTGGCCTCACTCACTCCCCCTGTCTCACTTGCTTGTTCCATTTCTGCTGGCGCTGCAGGCTGCCCTTCTGTACTGGGCACCTGCCTGCGTTGCCACCCTTTTCTGCCCACAGAGAAATCCACAGCAGTCACAATACAGCTCCACTGAGCTCGCTCACTCCCCCTCTCTCACTCACTCATTCTGTTTCTCCCACTGCTGCAGGCTGCCCTTTTGTACTCAGCCCCTGCATGCACTGCTGCCTTTTCCTGCCCACAAAAATCGGCAGCAGTCCCAACAGAGCTCCGTTGAGCTCACTCACTCCCCCTCCCTCACTCGCTCGTTCTGTGTCTCCCGGCGCTGCAGGCTGCCCTTTTGTACTGGGCTCCTGCCTGCATTGTCGCCTTTTCCTGCCCACAAAGAAATCTGCAGCAGCCCGACAGAGCTCAGTTAAGCTCCGATCACCCCCCAAGTCACTCTATCCTAATCTGTCCCAAACACTGATTTCCGACAGCGACTCCGGTATTCTGCACCGGAAGTGCAGAAACACATTTCGCAAGGATGTGAAAAATGACAGCTGTACTGTTCATGAGGAGCTGTGAGCAAATGCCAGTGTTGAAAATCTGGCGTGAAAATATTACTAATTTGCAAACTTACAAGGGTGCGTGGAACCTGCACAACATACGCTCGTAACACAGTCATTTTATGGAGTTTCATCACAAAATTTTCAACATAGCCATTTTAGGACCGCTGCTCATGAACAGTGTCAGTGTGATTTTCTTAATATGTCCCAAACACTGATTTCCCACAGCGACCATGCTGTTATGCGCTGGAAGAGCGAAAACACATTTCGGCCAGGATGTGAAAAATGACAGCTGCACTGTTCATAAGGAGGTGTGACAAAATGGCAAGGTTGAAAATCTGGAGTGAAAATATTGCAAAGTTGCGAAGGTACGAGCGTGCTTGGAAACTGCGCAATGCACATTCACAACACACTCATTTTATGGACTTTCATCACTAAATTTTCAACATAGGCATTTTAGGACCTCTGCTAATGAACAGTGTCACTGTCATTTTCTTAATCTGTCCTGAACACTGATTTCCCACACCGACCACGCTATTCTGTGCCGGAAGTGCGAAATCACATTTCGTCCAGGATGTGGAAAATTACATCTATACTGTTCACAAGGAGGTCTGAAAAAATGCAAATGTTGAAAATCTAGCTTGAAAATATTGCAAATTTGCAAAGTTAAGAGCATGCATAGCAACTGTGCAACGCATGCTCATAAAACATTCATTTTGGGGATTTTTCCCACCAAATTTGCAGAATAGGCTTTTTGAGAGCCCACCTCATGAACATTGGCACTGTCATTTCATTAATCAGTCCCAAAAGGAGATTACACACTGAGACCGCAAAATCACCTTTCAGGGCCAAATAACGCCATGGCAGTGCCAGAATTCATGAGGAGGGGTCCCAAAAACCCCAAGTTGAAAATTTGGTGACAGATTTCAAAAAAATGCCTGAGATATGCATCAAAGTTGAAAAAACCCTAGTTATTCCAATATACAGCTTACCGGCATTTCCTCAGTTCGCAGTCAGCTTTGAAAAGTGCAGACGTGTTCCCAGTCCACCGAAGATCATCGTGCTGGACTCTGGAGGACATGGGGTGAGGGGGGTGTGGGGAGGCAGGGTGCGAGTGGGTGGGTGCAGGTTGTGAGAGGGGGCAGGGAGACCACCGAGGACCGCTTTCTTTTTACAGGTTAAAAAGGACATCGCAGGACTTTTCTTTTACAGAGGCATGTGGCACTCTGGGGTGGGCTCCCAGTGTGCCAACGGAGTCTTTTTTTTGAGGGCAGCTGTAGCCGACAGGGAACTGTGCACCCCCGTCAGCACACAACAAAAAGGGGGGTTACATTATGCCGATGGGGATTGGGCACCCCCATCAGCACACAATGGGGGGGGTGACATTATGCCGACGGGGACTGGGCACCCCATCAGCAGACAACAAAAGTGAGGGGGGGTTACACAATGCCAATGGGAGTGGGCTCTCCTCTCAGCAACATAAACCTTGGGCCACTGAAGCCAACGGGGATTGGGGCCCCCATCAGCAAACAAATTCGTGAGGGGGACATGCTGCCGAGGGGACTGGGCACCGGGCGGGTTAATATTGTTTAGAACATGGTGGCAAGACGCCACCATGTTCACAAACAATAGTGTGTTTAGTCTGGCCCTGCAATGACGGGTCGCCTCCCTCATTGCAGTGAATGGCTGACGCTGCAATGACGAGGAGGCCCCTGATTGCAGCGGCTACATTTTTACAAGGTTGTGGCACACTGGCTGAACTAGCGTCAGCAGCAGTGTGCCATGGCATTGGGGGAAGTGGGCCAAGCCTTTAAAGGCTGTGGGAGCATTGGCCACAACAGTGCCAAGCCTCCACAACCTGCTTCTGGAGAAAGCTGCCGCAATATGTTTCTTGCGCATGCGCGCAATCAACATAAAAACTGCTTTCCTACCACCACCATCATAATTTCCACCTCTGTTGTACTTGCAGCAATGTTGAGTTTGCAAGAGTGGGGACCAGAATGGTGTGAACACATGCTCAAGGAGAGGGCTTTTACAAACTATGCTCCCTCTCTTCTCTGCCTGCTATAACAGCATTGAGATCACACATTTTCTTTGATAACAACCAAGAGGCAGTTTAGGCTACAAAGTCCTCCCACTAACCAAAATTATGGGGCTTTTGGGCTTCACACAGACCTCTATGTCTGTTTATAGATGTTTGGGAGGAAGCATAGATGACAGGGAGGAAATGCAATGAAGAGTGCAGGGAAAAAGAAGAAAGAAACGAAACTGATGTCAAGCAGTTATCAATGCCAAACGTTAACTTGCCATACCACAACTTTTGTAGAAGCTTGGGGAGGCAGAGGAGCAAGGACTGGGGACAGGGAGCATGGCAGGTGGCAGGAGCTGCCAATAAGGAATGTCATCACGGCAGCTAATGTGAAAGCCTGGGGGAGTAAAGAGAAAGGACCAGGGACAGGGAGCGTGGCGGGTGGCAGAAGCGGCCAATATAGAAAGCCGACCGAGCTGCATAGAGGTGTCACTGCTGAACATTCATTTGCCACACTGCAGCTTTTGTAGAAGACTAGGAGGGTGGGGTCAGAGGGGCAAGGACCTGGGACAGAGAGCATGGTGGGTGGTAGGAGCCACCAATACAGAAAGCTGCACGGCGGCTAATGTGGAAGCCTGTGGTGGGGTTAGAGGAGCAAGAACCTAGACAGAGAGTGTGGCAGGCAACACGGAACGGAGAGTTCTGGGTGCACAGCATGCAGAGGGAGGGATGGGAGGGTTTAACTGGATGCTGGGATGGGGAATGGAGGGTGTGGGGTGGACAGCACACAGAAGGAAGGAACGGGAGGATTTAACTGGATGCCAGGATGGGGAATGGGGGTGTGGGGTGGACAGCATGCAGAGGGAGGGAGTGTGAGGGTTTAATTGGCTGTTGGATGCCGGGATGGGGAATGGAGGGTGCAGGGTAGACAGCATGCAGAGGGAGAGAGCGGGAATGTTTATAGGGATGCCAGGATGGGGAATGGAGGGTGTGGGGTGGACAGCTCATGGAGGGAGGGAGCGACAGGGTTTAACTGGATGCCGGGATGGAGAACAGTGGGTGCAGGGAGGACAGCATACAGAGGAAGGGAGTGGGAGGGTTTCATTGGATGCCGGGTACCGGGATGGGGAATGGAAGGTGGGGGCCAACAGCACTATGCAAATGAAAGAAATGAAGTGCCCTCTCATTGGAGCGCTTCATTTCTTTCAACTACAGCAAAAAAAAACTACTGTCATAGTCAGAGTGCCTGGTCATTGGCCTGTGAGGGACGAGCCCACTGTAGACTGCTCTGCATTGGGCTAATCCCTGACACCCCTCAAATGTCATTCTGTCCCAAGATGTTTCCTACGCACGCGCAAGGAAACATAAAAAGTAAAGTACCTAATTTAACTTAAAGCATCTATAGAGCCTCTGACCCGGTCCGTTGCTTTCGTTCCTCCTCCAAATTTCCAAAGCTTTTCTCTGCTGATCCTGTAGATCACTGAACTGACAGCTGCTGACTCCCTGCAGCCCACCAAACAGAGAAAAGTGCTGGTGCCCTAAAACAAGCTATTATCTGGATCTTGGAGCCCTTTGAAAAGTCCTGCATGTTAAGCTTCCAGGTCATAGCCATTCATCCGGCTTGACTGTTGCATGTCACACCACTGCCTCTTCCACTTCGGTACTATCCCCCCTCACCACCGTACTCAACTGATTAGCATGCTGCAGCAGAAAGGACAAATAAACTAACTTTTTCAATACAGCAAAATTAATGGCAGATCTATGCAAAATAATGACCCCTAGCCAGCAAACAATTTACGCATTAGCGTACACTGCATAAGTCTGCCGACATCCTTTTATTTGGATGCTGGGACTGGGAACAGAGGGTGCAGGGCAGACAGCATGCAGAAGGACAGAGTGGGAGTGTTTATTTGGATGCCGGGACAGGGAATGGAGGGTGCGGGGTGGACAGCACTATGTAAATGAAAGAAATGAAGTGCTCTCTCATTGGAGTATTTCATTTCTTTCAATTGGAGGACATGCCATGTCAGCAAGGAAGGAACTACTGTCATGACCAGAGTGCCTGGCCATTGGTCTGTGAGGGATGAGACCAATGTAGATAGCTCTGCATTGGGCTAGTCCATGGCACACCTCTGAAATGCCATTCTCTAAATCAACGGCAACATGTTTCTTGCGCACATGCAAGGAAACATAAAAACTGCAGCTTGATACACAGCCATGGGGTATTCTATTGCTGGGGCTTGCAGGTATGCCGATGACTGGGTAAACAGTGCTTAGAGACAGCAGTATGTAAAAAAAACAATTCATCTTGCTTTGGTTAATGGTGTTAATCTCCCAGACTGTGCCACATAATAACATCAGCTAACATCACCTGACAGCACAAAACAACACAACACAACTCTGCTCTGATTAAAGAAGTAATGAACACTGCAGGACATAGAAGATTGGGAGACTTTGTTTAAATAAAGAGGTTTTTTTAATCATATTAAGGGAGTATGCTGAAGTACTGTAACACCATTGGTCGCTGTGTTATTGGTTTCTTTGGGTAACTTTTTTCTCCATTGAGGCTAACTTGAATAAAATTACATAAAATAAAAAATGAATACTGTATTTTCATCAAACATGACCTAGGTGGATTTTTTTGGCAGTAAGGTGTCAAGTCATATCATATTTGGGTTCCATTTATTTTCAATATTTATTGACGATCATTAATATAGTGAAAATAAATGGAAAATGAATATACCCTGATAACCCATTTTTGAGACCTGTAAAAAGTCGTATCAACCCATAAGTTGATACAGCAAAAGTCGTATCAACCCACGAGTTGATAAGACTTATACTGTCTCACGCCGAGTTGTGTGTACAATGCTAGCCCATGAAAGGCTCTGAGCTTACTTTACTTAGCATCAGTTATTATAAAAAACAACACATATGAAGGTGTGTGAGCTGCAGTTTTTTTACACACCCTCGATGTGTGACTATATATAAACCTCTCGAGCTTCGCTCTCGAGGATTACATATTATAACACACCTTGGGGTGTAAAAAAACTGCATATCACACTCCTACATATGCATTATTCTCGGTATACAGTATTTCTTGGTGCAATGGGGAGAGAGCGCCATGGATGATTGCATGCACTAACACCAGTCCTAACTTGTATAAATAAATCGAGCATCTTTTTTAATGCATTGGAAGTGTCAACTACAGCTGACATCATCACTCTAGGAAGCAGTGTATCTTATTTCATTATATAGGAAAGGATCGGCTAGATATTCACTTCAGCTTTTTGCAGGGCTCAGAAATGCCTTAGAGATGGCTGGCTTTCATAGATTTATTATAGGACTGTGACATTTTTTTAGACAAGGCAAGGCAATGTTTTGTTTAAAAGACACCCAATCCCAGAGGGTCTGGGCACCGTATAAAATCAAATACATAAATACACATAAGTAAATCCATAAATCTCAAGAAAAAAAGAACATTTAAACAGGCAAATCCACAAAATAAAATTCATCACTAAAAATAGACTAAAAATAGGGTTGCCGAGAACTATGTCTATCCCAGCAGACTAAAAACTAAATCAGGAAAAGCCTGGGCTAATAGGAGGGCCTTAAGGTGGGCTTTGAATACCTCCAAGGTTGGGGCCCCCCTAACCCCGAAGGGTAGCGAATTTCACAGGACAGGGGTGGCAACACTAAAGGCCCTGTCACCAACCATTTTTAACCTCATCCTGGGAATTGCCAGGGGGCCCCCAGAGAAGGAGTGGAGGGGGTGGACCGAGAGAGCCGGTACAAGAAGGTCTGACAGGTAACCAGGGCCCTGGCCATGTAGGGCCTTATAGGACAGAAGACCCACCTTAAAGAGGATCCTCCACCTGACTGGCAGCCAATGCAGATCACGCAGTACTGGTGTAATATGGCAAAATGTAGGCTGCCCAGAAAGTAACCGGGCAGCTGCGTTCTGCACCAGCTGCAGTCTGCGAAGAGATCCTCCCGTGATCCCGAGATGGAGTGCATTACAGTAGTCAAGCCTTGATGTAACTAAGGTATGTATCAAAGTGGGGAGGTCCAGAGGCGGCACAAGGGGCTTTATCCTGGCAACATTTCTAAGATGGAAAAAATAGGAGCGGACAGTGGCAGACACCTGCGCCTCCATCATCAAACCCCTGTCCAAAATGATACCAAGATTTCACACCTTAGAGGAGGCCTTCAACGGAACAGATCCCAGAACAAGTCCAGTCTTTAATCCAGAGGCCATCATATCCCGCACTCTGTTCAACTCCACCACCAATATCTCCATCTTATCAGGGTTCAGTTACAACCAGCTAGATGCCATCCAGTAGTTGATCTTGGCAAGGCTGCTGTTAAGCACGTCTGCCATGTTAGATGTTCCTGGAGCAAAGGACAAGTATAACTGGGTATCATCGGCAGAACAATGAAAGCCCAAGCCATACTTCCTAATGATCCCTCCCAGGGGCAGCATGTACACTGCGAACATTGGGGCTAAGAATGAACCCTGAGGTACTCCACAAGATAGGGACTAGGGTGGAGGAGAAATTCCCCATCATAACCCGATGCCTCCTGTTGGTTAAAATGACTCAAACCAGCAGATGACAGTGCTGGTGAGTCCGCGGAGTTCCCTAAGGTGGTCAAGCAACACACAATGGTCCACAGTGTCAAATGCTGAGGAGAGATCGAGGAGAACAAGAATTGAACTTTCCCCTCTATCTCTAACCCTAAGGACATCATTCTACACCCGAACAAGTGCGGTTTCTGTGCTATGCCTCGCCCGAAACCCCAACTGGAAAGGTTCATATAACTCATGGGTCACAAGGTGCTGCTCCAACTGAAGTGCCACTACCTTCCCACAACCTTCTCTAAAAAGGGAGGTTGGAGATGGAATGATAATTGCCCTAACCTCCAGGTCATTCCTACTTTAGTAAGTGACACAGCTGTGCAGGTGAGAGGAAGGGGCTGAGCAGTTGCGGCTCTGTTCTGAGACACTTTTGATGGGTGGGTGTCAGTGTCACTGCCAGGTGCGGGACCACTAGACTACCAGGAAAACGATTTATTTGGATTTGAAACAGGGGTCGGGATATGTGCGGGGGGTGGGGGACCACTAGACTAACAGGAAACAAATTATAGTTTATTTAAAATGGGGTTGGGATACATGCTGGGGTGGGGGACCACTAGACTACCAGGGAAATTAATTATATTTTATTCAAAACGGGGTTCGGATACATGCTGTGGGGTGGGGGACCACTAAACTACCAGGGAAACAAATGATTATTTATTTAAAATGGGGTCGGGATACATGCTGGGAGGGTGGGGACCACTAGACTACCAGGGAAACAAATTATATTTTATTTAAAACAGGGGTCGGGATATGTGCTGGGGGGGGGGACCACTGGACTACCAGGGAGTAGAACCAACACATGTGGGAACAGGGACCATGATGGCTGAGAAGGGCTGCCTGGCCCAGCCTGTCTGCCCAGGTCCCTATATACTGGATGGCTGCGCTGCACAGCCCAGTGATCCTACAGCTGACATTCCCACCTCCAGCAGGTTTGACGTATGCCTGCCCATGCATACTTGTGTTTCACCCACACCTGCTGTGGGCTGCCCCTGTTGGTGTGGGGTGGGGCATCATCCAGGGCACATGTGGCCACTGGTAGTGTGTGTGTGTATATAGCTATATATATATATATATATATATATATATATTCATGTGTCTCTGTATGTATCTATCGCATAGATCTACATAGATATATATATATATATATATATATATCTATGTAGATCATTATGTGCTGTTTGCAGTGCTGCATAGGTATGTTGTATGCACTGCTTGTACCTGCCAGCACACAGTTCCTACTGCTTCCAGCCTGTACTTCTATTCCGACCAACAGGGGATGCTGTGGGCATGCCTTGGCCTGCAGCATCCAGCCTGTACTTCCATTCCAACCAAAAGGGGGAGCTTTGAACTGCATGCAGTAGCACTGGGCAAACTGCATGGTAATTTATGCTAAGCAGCACTTAATGAGATGCAAATGTACCTGTTTGCCCACAGATTACCTAAGTAGGCTCATTTGCATGGGAGCTTTGAATATAGCTTCCGCTTGCCCAGGGCTAACCAGTTTGCACCGGGCTAATGTGTTCAACTGTGCAATCAGGTTAGCCCCAGGGAAACTTCACTTCATCATAGCACAGTTGTGCAGTGTGTGGCTTACATTGTTGTTTGCAGTCATACCTCTCAACTGTCCCTGATTTTCAGAGACGTCCCTGATTTTACCTCAATGTTTTACTCTGTTCCTCCTAATAATTGTGTTTCCATGACCAAACAGTGGGGGTTGTAAGCATTAAATAATGTCAAACATTAATGTTACAGATGTGTTCTTCCTTAAAAAATGCATTTTACACTACACCACTTATCCTACCAGCTTCCTGAGTGGATATCACCAATTTTTATGTTTGCTTGCACACATGTGCAAGAAACATAGTGCCATCATCCGAGTTTTTGTAGGTGTGTCACCCCCTCTTCCAATTCAGTCAGTGTGTTGGCAGGCGCAGCCCCAGTCCTCCAATGCATGCTGGAGCTGTCTATGACAGCTCCAAAATGCAGTGGTGTACAGATGAAAGGGGGAGCTATGCTTCAGTGAGCAGTGATCAGATATCGCCTGCTCATGCGCAGCTCCCCCTACACACACATACACACGCACGCATACTGCGTGCTGCCCTCCCCCATGCACACATGTGCTGCGCTCCCCCCCAAAGCTTTCCACATGCCACGCTGGTGCCCACCCCAGTGTGGCAACCATGGTATAGCCAACGGGGTGCCCAATCCTCGTCAGCTCCACTGTCCTCAGCCCCTCCAGAGTACAGGGTGCCACGCTGGAGCCCACCCCAGCGTGGCAATAGATACTATGGCCGACGGGGTGTCCAACTTCCGTCGGCTCCACGCCCCCAGCAGCCCTTGTGCCATGCTGGGAGCCCACCCCAGCATGGCAAACATCCCGCGCCCTCGTAATAAAAACAACCTGCAAAGAAAAACGGTCCCACACAGTCTCCCTGCCCCCACAACCCGCACTCACCCATCAAGACTCCTGCCTCCCCACACCCCTCACCCCATACTTACCTCCGGAGCTCGGGCGCAATGATCATCGGTGGACCGGAACACGCCTTGCACTCTTCAAAGCTGACCGCGAACTGAGGAAATGCTGGTAAGCTGTATAATGGGATAGATAGCGTTTTTTCAACTTTGTTGCATATCTCAGGCATTTTTTGGAATTTTTGCACCAAATTTTCAACATGGGGTTTTTGGGACCCCTTCTCATGAATGCTGTCACTGTCATGGCGTTATTCTGGCCCGAAGGGTGATTTCGCAGTCACTGCATGAAATCACCTTTCGGGACCGACTAACGAAACGACACTGCCAGTGTTCATAAGGTGGGCTCTCGAAGCCTATTTTGAAAATTTGGTGGAAAAATTCCAAAAATGACTGTTTTACGAGCGTGCATTGCGCAGTTCCTACGCACGCTCGTAAGTTCACGAATTTTCAATATTTTCACTCCAGATTTTCAACATTGCCATTTTACCACACCTTCTTATGAGTAGTACAGCTGTCATTTTTCACATCTCACCCAAAACGTGTTTCCGCCCATGTAGCGCACAATGGCGCAGTCAGTGTGTGAAATCAATGTACGGGACAAATTAAGAAAATCACAGTGACACTGTTCATGAGCAGAGGTCTTAAAATGGCTATGTTGAAAATTTGGTGAAAAATTTCCTAAAAATGACTGTTTTATGAGCTGCGGCGCTGTGCAGTTCCTACGCACGCTCGTAAGTTCACGAATTTTCAATATTTTCACTCCAGATTTTCAATATTGCCATTTTACTTCACACCTCCTTATGAGCAGTATAGCTGTCATTTATCACATCTTGCTCTAAATGTGTTTCCTGCATGTAGCACACAATGGCCAGTCAATGTCGAAATCAATGTATGGGACACATTAAGAAAATCACAGTGACACTGTTCATAAGCAGAGGTCTTAAAATGGCTATGTTGAAAATTTGGTGAAATAAATTCCTAAAATGACTGTTTCTGAGGCGTCGTTGTACAGTTCTCATACAAAGTAGCTCTAATTTTCAATATTTTCACTCCAGATTTTCAACATTGCCATTTTACCACACCTTCTTATGAGCAGTATAGCTGTCATTTTTCACATTTCACCCAAAACGTGTTTCCGCCCATGTAGTGCACAATGGCGCAGTCGGTGTGCGAAATCAATGTATGGGACAAATTAAGAAAATCACAGTGACACTGTTCATGAGCAGAGGTCTTAAAATGGCTATGTTGAAAATTTGGTAAAAAAATTCCTAAAAATGACTGTTTTACGAGCGTCATTTGCGCAGTTCTCATGCGGCTAGTGAAGTTCGCAATTTTCAATATTTTCACTCCAGATTTTCAACATTGCCATTTTATTACACCTCCTTATGAGCAGTATAGCTGTCATTTTTCACATCTTGCCCAAAATGTGTTTCCGCCATGTAGCGCACAATGGCGCAGTCGGTGTGCGAAATCAATGTATGGGACACATTAAGAAAATCACAGTGACACTGTTCATGAGCAGAGGTCTTAAAATGGCTATGTTGAAAATTTGGTGAAAAAGTTCCTAAAAATGACTGTTTTACGAGCGTGCGTTGTACAGTTCCTATGCACGCTCGTAAGTTCGAATTTTCAATATTTTCACTCCAGATTTTCAACATTGCCATTTTACCACACCTTCTTATGACTAGTATAGCTATCATTTTTCACATCTCACCCAAAACGTGTTTCCGCCCATGTAGCGCACAATGGCGCAGTCGGTGTGCGAAATCAATGTACGGGACAAATTAAGAAAATCACAGTGACACTGTTCATGAGCAGAGGTCTTAAAATGGCTATGTTGAAAATTTGGTGAAAAAATTCCTAAAAATGACTGTTTTACGAGCGTGCGTTGCGCAGTTCCTATGCATGCTCATAAGTTTGCGAATTTAATATTTTCACTGCAGATTTTCAACATTGCCATTTTATTACACTTCCTTCTGAACAGTACAGCTGCCATTTTTCATATGTCACCCAAAATGTGTCTTGACATGTAGCGCACAATAGTGCTGTTGGTGGAAAGCAATGTTTGGGACAGATTACGAAAATCACAGTTACACTGTTCATGAGCAGAGGTCTTAAAATGGCTATGTTGAAAATTTAGTGACAAAAGTCCATAAAATGACTGTGTTATGAGTGAGCATTGCGCAGTTTCCACGGACCCTCGTAAGTTCATGACTTTGTATTATTTTCAGTCCAGATTTTCACCAGTGGCATTTTTCCACACTTCCTTATGAACAGTACAGCTGTCATTTTTCACAACATGGCTGAACTGTGTTTTCACACTTTCAGTTCAGAGATGCATGGTCGCTGTGGGAAATCATTGTTCGGGACAGATAAAGAAAATCACAGTGACACTGTTCATTATTGGAGGCACCAAAATGCCTGAGTTGACAATCTGCTGTAAAAAATCCCCAACCTAATTATATTACGGGTGTGTGTTGCACAGTTTCTATGTACGCTCGTCACTCACCAGTTTTTTTAAATATTTTTACTGCAGATTTGCAACATTGACATTTTTTACACCTCCCCATGAACAGTACAGCTGTCATTTTTTACATCCTGTTCGAATGTTTTTGCACCTGTGGTGCTAAATGCCGTAGTCGCTGTGCATAAGCAGCTTTTGGCTAACAAACTGATATTGCCACTGTTCATGAGGTGGGGTCACAAAAAACCATGTTGAAAATTTGGAGTGAAAATACCAACGAATGCCTGAGGTATTAGGGTTTCCAACCATAATGCCCAACCCTGTAGAGAATGACAGGCATCAGGGGTGTGACTTGGGATTCTTGCCTGTAATGCTCATACCATTCCACACCCTGCAGCCAGTGAGAGGCATCGAGGTATGCCTTGGACTCTTCAGCCCCAAAGTTCACCCCATTCTCCTATATCGCACCCATCTAACCGTATTTCCTAATGGAATGGGGTGCGCATAAGAGCCAAAGACCCCAAGGAACACCGTGACACTTGTCAGTGTCTGCAGGGTGGGGTGTGGTGAAATGGCGTGGCCGTTATGCCTGACAACCCAAAGGCAGACCCCAATGCCTGTCACTCTCTGCAGGGTGGTGGTGGGGTTGGCTTCAGTTCAATACTTCACTGCCATTCCTATTACGCAGCTCTGTAACTTCTACGCTACCACTGCCAATGCCATCAAGCAAACATTCGGTATTGACAAATGCTTGTTAAGATGTGTCACTGATTTTAAACCTTTGTCCCTGATTTATGAGGCAGGAGGTTGAGAGGTGTGTTTGCAGTAGATGTGAGACAACTCTGTGCAATCACACACAATGTTCTCCACCTGCAACACTGGCTTGCTACAGAGTCTAATGAGTTGCAGTTGCAGTTTGCACTTCCCTGTTGCTATATTCAGTGCTGTCTTATTCCCGGGCTATTTTTGCCCTGCACTCCCAGACCGGTTTGCCCGGCTTCCTTAGACTGTTATATTCAGGGCCCCAGATATTCAAACTGCGCCAGTTTGTGGCGCAAGCCTGTGCGCCGCTCAAAATAGTTGGGCAGGGGTGTGGCCAGGGTGATATTCCAGCGGGTTGTGCTATCGGCGCAACTGCTTTGAATACTCGTCCTGGCCACCCCAGTTACATAAGGCAGTGAAACTGTGCCAGCGCAAGTGGACAGAGTGGAGCATTGAGATGCAGTGGCGCAAGTTCCATTGCGCCATGCACAGCACCTGCAATATTCAAAGGGTTACATGCAAATGGGGCCATAATTTATGCAAGGCGCTCAGGGGGCCATTTGCACCTGATTATGGCCCCATTTGCATGCCATTAGCATGCAGGTACACCGATCCCCAATGACTTGCGCCTGGCCCCTGCCAGGCAGCAGCCGTCGGGGACCGATGCCCCTGCAGCCCGATCACGGGCATAACAGTGTCCCTCATTAGCCCGATCACGGGCATAACTGTAACACCCTCAGTAGCCCGATCGCGGCGAACGTTATCCAACCCCCAGTAGCCCGATCTGGGCAGAATGTTATCCACCCCCGGTAGCCCGATCGCGGGCAGAACTTTATCAACCCCGGAAGTAGCCCAATCGTGGAATGAAACATTATCGCCCCCCAGTAGCCCGATCGGCGGGCATAACGATTATCAACCCTCCGGGTAGCCCGATTGTGGGCATAACACCACCATTATGGCCAGATCGCGGGCATCGGTAACTCCCCCAGCCCAATATCCCTGGTGGTCCAGTGGACGAGCAGACCCGATCGCGGGTGGCATTCCTCCACCCCAGTCCAAATCCCTGGTGATCTAGTGGACCCCCACCCTACCCGCTTACGGGCCCCACCACCCGCTCCCCGTCAGCTGGTGGGCAGCAGCACCCACCGCCTGCCACCCGCTGACTGACTCGGTACGGCTGCGTCCATTGGTTCAAGGCAGGCCAATGGGCATGCAACCATACACATGCCTAGAGTCCAGATATGAATGATGCTATTCACATATCTGACCGACTAGTAGAAGGCAACGCCCATTGGCTCAGCCTGAACCAATGGGCGGCAGCCATACTGTTGTCAGTCAGCGGCGGCAGGCGGGTGGGTGCTGCTGTCACCGCTGACGGGGAGCGGGGTGGTAGGGTCCGTGATGGGTGGGTGGGGTCCAACTAGATCACCAGGATTTCGACTTGGGGAGGGAATGCCGCCCGCGATCGGGTTCGCTCAGTCCACTGGACCACCAGGGATATTGGGCTTGGGGGAGGGATAACCGATGCCGCGACCGGCCAATGGGGGTAGAAGTTATGCCCGCGATCGGGCTACTCGGGGTTGATAACATTCTGCCTGTGATCGGGCATGGGGTGCCGCCAGGTGGGAACAAGTCGAGTGCCACCCACAGGTTGCAGCTGCTGTGTTGCGCCCTGCAATGCGGCAGCTCACCTGTGGGTGGCCCTCGACTTGTTCCTCTTTTTTTTGGTGTAACTTTGTGCAGGCACAGGTAGGGGTTGCGCCTGCATAACTCTGTAGGGCCCGGGCTGAATATCGGACTGTGCAGTTTATGCATGGGCACACCCCCCCCACCTGTGCCTGCATACATTACTGATGCACCCCAGCGCATTGGGATTTGTGCGGCGCACTTTTCCCTTTTCAGTATCACACCGGGGCGCATCAGTGGGTTGTGCATGGCACAGCGCAACCCTTTTGAATATCTGGGCCAGCAGATTCAGCACTGGGCTATTCCTATTGAATATAGCTTGCTTTGTGCTCCGGGCTAAGTTTGCCCGCCGGGCAGTGCTAATTTAGCCCCAGGGCAAAGTTTTGAATATCTGGCTCTTTGTGTCTTAAAATGGGTGGTTAAAACAGCAGGGAAGGAGACAAAGAGACAGACAGGATGCTGTACAGCTCCGTCAGTGAGCGGTAGCTTCTATGTTGGATGTATGTGTGAAAGAGCAAGCAGTTTTGTTAGTAAAATAAAGGACATACCAGATAATGAGGTGCACTTTCAAAGTGTAGTTCCGGCAGCATCAGAGCCTAAATGGGCCCGGTCTCACTCAAACTTGCTCCTGCTTCTTTAAAATGTTGCCAATTGTGTGGTAGCGCTGCTCTCAGGCACCACTGATGCTTCTCGTTTCCTGAAATCCCTGCCTGTCCTGTAATCAGGGTGCACCTCTTTGGTGCCCACTGGTGTTTTCCACCCCAGTCACTGCCACACTGGATAGCCCTGGGGTCAAGAAGGTGAGTTTTGATGCACTGATGGTAGCCTCAGTATCACCAGTAAAAGTTTGACTCCTGCCCTGGGCTCCAGGACAACCACAAGGCTGGTACTGCCCTGCTGGTCAGGCTTAGCAAGTGCCTTTTCTCTTTCATCATTCTTTTCTAGCAGTTCCTGAGAATAAAATGTGAAAGCCGAGAGTCGAGAGCCAAGCAAGATTTGAGAGATCAGGAGTTTGAGACTCGCAATGTGGCAGCTCCAGCTTCTGTTGGTTACCAGGGCACTGGGTGGGCAACACAGTTGGCAGCCAGCCAGGGCACCTATAGAAACCATAATGGAAAGCATGGGTGCATATTTCTGTGCACCTACCTTTTGAAGTATTTAAACAAATGATAAATGTTATGTCTCTGAAATAAAAATGTCATTTTCATTTTATTTTCATTTTATTTTTAGAGCTTTTATTATTTTATAAAATGTTTAAGTATGCAGCATACACTAACTTTTTAATTAAAGATGATTTTGTCTGCTCCATTATCTATTTTGGTATGCAGAAGATGCCACATATTTCCTGCTGTATCTGTCTATCACATGCTGAAAGTAACCAGTTTATGGGTTTGTTTTGCGCATCATATTTTTCAAAGAGACCCTTTTCCGATGCTTAATTTAGAAACCATATAGGACACATACTTATCCCCAAATCAGTCTGGGCTGGATATTCAAATGGCACCGTTCTGTGGCGCAAGCCCTTGCGCTGCTCAAAAAAGTTGCGCTGGGGTGTGGCCGGGGCAATATTAAACGGAGTTCCGCTATTGAGCAACTCCTTTGAATATCGCCCCCCAACCACAGCCACTGTGCATGGTGCAGTGGAACTTGCGCCACCGCAAGTGGTCAGAGTGGGGCATTCAAGATGCGGTGGCGCAAGTTCCATTGCGTCATGCGCAAATTTCCGACATTCAAAAGATGACATGCAAATGGCGCCATAATTTATGCAAAGGCGCCACGGGGCCATTTGCATCTACCTACGGTCCCATTTGCATGCCATTAGCATGCGGGTGTGCCAATCACCCGACGACTTGCGCCTGGCGCCCTGCCAGGCAGCAGCCATCGAGGACGGCGCCCCTGCAGCCCAATTAGCGGGCATGGGTAAATCCCCAACTGGCCTGATCGCGGGCATAACATAAATGAAACAACCCCCGACTGGCCCAATCGCGGGCACAATGTGAAACCTCCTCCCCGCACTGGCCCGATTGCGGCCAGAGCGGAGTCCACCCCAAAGAGCAATATCCCTGGTGGTCCAGTGGACCATGAAGCCCGATCATGGGCATAAGGTCAAACCCCAAAGTCCAATTTCCCTGGTGGTTCAGTGGTCCCCACCCACCCACCTACCCACAGACCCCCACCCGCTCCCCCGTCAGCCAGCGGGCGGCCTTCCGCCTGCCGCCCGCGCCCCACCGCCCGCCGACTGACTGCTCGGTAGGGTTGCGCCCAGTGGTTCAGAGCAAGAGCCAATTGGCATGCAGCCCATACCGTACAAGGCAGTCCAGATATGTGAATGATTCATTCATTCATTCTGAACTGCCTTGTACAGTATAGACTGCATGCGACGAATCTTGCTCTGAACTCCAATAAGCGACCGAGCAGTCAGGCAACGACGGCGACAGGCGAGTGCTACCGCCACCGGCTGACAGGGAGGCGGGGTGGTGGGAGCTCCGTGGGTGGGTGGGGTGGGGCCACTGGACCACTAGGGAAATTGCTCTTTGGGGGTGGTCAACTCCGTTCTGGCCATGATCGGGCCAGTGGGGGAGTTTCACATTATGCCCGCGGTCGGGCCAGTCAGAATTTCACAGTTGCCGGCGATCCGGCTGCAGCGGGGGCACAGGGAACAAGTGGAGGCCACCCACAGGTGGCAGCTGCTGTGTTGCGCCCTGCAATCGACGCTCACCTGTCGGTGGCCTCGACAATCCTTTTGGGGCTCAAAGTTGTGCAGAGGCGCAGGTTGGGGTTGTGCCTGCACAACTCTGCACAACCGGCTGAATGTCGGGCTGTGCAGTTTATGCATAGTTCCTCCCTCCGGTTAGCATGCCTTCATTAGCATTGCACTGTTGCTCAGCATGACTTGGGGGGCACAACTGCCTCCTGCTGAATATGGCAGAATGGCACAATTTCGGACTTGCGCAGGTGCAACCCTATTGCGCATGGCGCAACCCTTTTGAATATCCAGCCCACTGTGTATGAAGCTGATTATTTTTTTGTTGCCTGTATTTAAAAAAGGAAAGGATCGTAATTTGGATCTGTGGAACTGAGCCGTCAATCCCTTTTCCACATCTTTTTCCTGAGCGCTGCCTCCACGCTAGCATGTTTTGTGATGTAATGTATCCAGACAGCTTGGGGACATGCTCCACAGACAGTAACAGAGCTGTTTTTGAATATATTTTGTTATATTTTAGATGCCTGTTCTGAACAAATCAAAGCCACCCCCCCTCAGCTAACAACTGTCTTGTTAGTTGAAGGGGCCAGGAGCAGGGGGACTTGATTTGTTCAGAACGAGCATCTAAAATATTAAAAAACATTTTAAACAACAGCTGTCTATGAGGCATGCCCCCATACTGTCCATATAATTACATAACAGAACATGCTAGTTCAGGTTTGTCACTCAGAACAAGGAAGTGGAAGGGATCCTGGAATCACGGAGTCAAAACACAGTTCCTTCCCTTCCACAGGAGATTCAGCAGCTGCCAGGAGGCATACATGAGTGACATAACTGTAACCAAGAAGGTTCACTGCAAGACATGCATTTTTATTATTTGCCTTGTTTTGTTGATTTATGTTTAATTTAGTAAATAAATAAAGAAACTAAGTAAATATGTTATACTACATTGGATTTCTTGACACTCTAAGCTTGGAAAGGATGCTTAACAAATGAATTACTCTTACTGCTATGCCAGCCCACAGTGGAATGCACAAGTCCATTATCATCCCTGTCTGCTATATAAGCAATGAGACATGATGGGGTGTACATGGAACAGATTTTACTGCATGCCCAGGGGCATAGTGAGGCATGAGCCAAGGGCAAGGGACTTCAGCCCCTGGAAATGCAGTTGAAATCTGTTCCATGTACACCCCAGAGTCCTGGCATCAAGATTCAAGATATGGAATGTTTATCATGGAATGCATAGATTCAACGTTCTGCTCAGTTCCACTGGCAGAATGTGCATCTCCTAACATACTGTACACACACACACACACCCAAAGGCCCTTCTACAGTCAGAGACTCAATTATCTCACTGGATAGGCAAGCAGAAGAGATTTCCTGATGAGCAGATAAAGATAGAAGGTGATTTGTCATTGTCATCAAAGAAACAATCTGTAATGAAAACTATACACAATACTTAATGTTTCTAATATGTTTATATGTGAAAGGAATGTGGATGATCAGTGAAACAATATTTAATTAATTTATTTTATTTTTTATTTAAGGTAGTTTTAGTTTTAGGCCCAGTTGAAGGTTTTTACAGTGTCACGGTAGCAGCCATGTTTGTGATGGAAGATCAATTTTGCCTGTAGGGGGACTGATGGAAGATAGTTCTGGTTCTCTGAGGACTGATTTGCTCATTGTGTGATGTGGTTTAGGACCAGGATGACTGTGCAAGATACAAATTTCATGCATGGTCACATGATATACTGTATAGCAGCTTATTTTAGCACCCTCTTTATTTAGCGTCGAGCAGGGTGCAATACTATTTAGCACTCGATTGAATTAGTGCATCAGCTTAGTTATAGTTATACTACTATGCTCCCTGTAATATTAGCAAGCAGCTTATTTAAGTGTTTTTGTCAGTTAAGCTAATATAGTGAAAATGAACTCAACACTAATATTTCCTGCTATACAGTATTTTGACCAATGAGATTTTTTTATTTTGGATGCCCATTTTATAAATAGTTACTAGCACAGCAAAGTACAGTAGTAGGACTTACCATGACAGGGTAAATATTTATTTATTTATTTATTTATGCAATCAGAATTACAACCCTTTGAGTCAGGGACTCTTTCGCAAAGGCTCCACTTCAGAGTACAAATAGAGGAGCTTGTGAACAGAATCATAATGACCGTAGCTGCATAGGTACCACCAACAGGGCATTTTGTGCACTTACCAATGAACAAGCACAATTTTAGTGTTAATGACACACAAACTGAATTTTGTTTTCAATAAACTAGTAAGGTAAATGTAGGTACAGTCTCTGATAACTGACTTTATCTTCATCTATCCTGTCCTTTAGGGACTGTTTTGTTGTCTGTAAGTAGGGCAAAGCAGCACTAAACAGAAGTGTTAAAAAAATAATTCAAAGCAAAATGCTTTGTCTCTGTTAAATAAATGACTTTGGGGCCTATGAAATAAAGCACAATAACTCATGGATCATGCCTTGTGTCTCTGAACCCAACTGGGGCATGAAGTGATGCATAATAACCACACATCCGGTCATGTGTTATTGCTTACTTACTAAGTACAGCTGCTGCTGTGTCACTGGGGCACTCTTTCAACTGCAGTCCTCAGTTATAAGAACTATACTGATAACAAGCACAGTATTTATTTTGCTTTTATAGGTGTTTGATCAGAGGGTATATTTAAGGAAGGGTACAACAAGGGGGCACTGCCTGAAACTGGTGGGGGGAAGATTTAGGAAGGAAATGAGGAGGCACCTTTTCACTGAAAGGGTGGTGTTGGGTGGAACAAGTTGCCAGAGGAGGTAGTTGCAATAAACACAGTGGCTAGTTTTTTTTTTGGGGGGGTAGGGTGAAGAAGAAAATTAGGGCGGGAGGATTTGTTTCTGGGATGAGAAAGGGGGAGGGTACTAGGAGTGGGACAGTCAACTCCATGGGGACTGGGGGGGCAGCTCCAGGGGACTAAATGGAGCAGGACACTCGAGCAGACTTGATAGACCACTATGGCCTGTTTCTGCTGGCAATTTCATATGTTCGCATGAACTAGCAGTACTCTACAACTGTAATGCCTCTTTGAGTTTGCCTTTTTTTCTCTATGGCTACAGAGGGATACAAAGTCCTGCTAGAATAGATGAGAGTTCATATTTATCCAGCAGGGTAGTGGTTAAGGATTCTATTTATCAAGATGGATTTACACTTTCACCTGTGATTACTGCAACATATCAAATCACTAGTCAACACATTCAGAGTTGGATTTCGAGTACAGACCAAACAATAAAAACTTATGCAGGACTATAGGACTGTTTGGGGAAGGGTGGACAGAATTTCGCTATCTATATAAGGTAACATTGTTTAAACAATTGTGCTCAAATCTTTTTTTTTTTTTCTGTTAGCTAACCAAATACATTCTAGAAGGAGTTTATGCTTTTGTTATGTAAGCAATAATACCCAACGGGGTGGACGGTATTGGGAATACCAGACCTCCCAGGGGCACAATGAGGCCCAACACCACAGGCAGAGGGCCTCATAGCCCCTGGAAAGTCTGGTATTTCCCAATACCACCCACTCTGGAGGGTATTATTGTGCTTAGGAAAGGACCCATATGTAACCTTTAACAAAAATAAAATAAAGTATTGTTTCTTGTAAAGTAGTCCCTGTAGTGTGCTATTCTTGGCAGAAGAGGACACTGATGTTTAGGAGACTGAGTGTATAGCAAGCTACAAGGTTTCATGGGACTTGTAGTTCTATGGAACTGATGTGGAAGGAATCACGAGGCCCTTGCAATGGGAATCAGACATTGGTAGTGGTCAAGTCGGTACTTTTTTAGTGCAAGAGGAGTGATTGGGTGACTGTCACATTTAGCTATAAGTGAACTGCTGTTTTTTATTAAAAATATTATTTTCTGTAATTGTGTGGAGGAGTTTTTATGGAGGAGTATGGTCCCGGACAGCAGTAAAAGAAGTGAGTAGCAGGAGTTGGTAGTGGGAAAGTGGTTGACTCAGATGTGTGAGGGGGATTGGGGGATTGTAGGTTGGGAGATATGTCTGTACCAGAGTCGGGTCTCTATTTAAAAACAAAAAAATCTCCACAACTGTTATTTTACATTTTTAGTTGCCATCAAGGAATGTTGTGGTGTGAGAATGGGGGTACAGAGCAGGGTACCGTTGAGCTGCTTCTCAGCACGTGCTTCAGTTCACGGTGGTTTTGCGAGGGGAGTCTGTGTGGCAGGCAGCATGATCCTTCTGGATGATTGGGCACCTCTTTCTGCCGAGAGCTGGCTCTTCTCTGCAGGATCTAGTTAACAATAACAGCCCACTGCGATGACTGTTTCAGCCAATTGGAATCGAGTAAATTACTAAGCTATTGTCCACCCCTTTAAACAAGTCCAAAACATTGCAGAATTATTAAGACAAATTTCAGTGAATATAATACTTAGACACCAGTGTGCATTCACAACAAAGATAATGGTTCCCTCGGTATTTATGGATTACAGAACAGATTCATAGGAGGACGCAAGGTAGGGAATATCATATGCAAAATCTGGAATTACCACATATTAAAAACTGCATTTACCAATAAGAAAATTGCCCTGAGGACAAAGCACAGGTCAGAAGGCTTGCCAATGACAAAACCTCTCCTCTCTCTGTCTCTGCCTCTCTGTCTCTCTCTGTCTCTCTCTCTCTGTCTCTCCATCCCCCCACCGGAGAAGGTAAGAGGGGGTTCACCAGTCGGACAAAGCAGGTTGCTCAGTGCTGGCTAGCAGTGAGTGGCTAAGGGCTTGGCTGGGTGGTGGAGGCAGACAACACTAAGTGTTCCCATGAGCAGCAGCAAACTGTTCACACATGTCAACTGTGCACAGCTGCAGAAGTCCAACCCGTCTGCAAAGTAACACAAAATAGGACCAGGGTCAGCTCTTCTACATCACAGTGCAGCACAGAGGAACTGCTGGGAGGGATTCACAAGACAGGGCTGTCTGTGTCTGGGTGGACTGACTTGACTGACTCGAGTGGGTGGGGACGGGAGTGATGAACAACAGACCCAGAGGGAAAAAAATGTTTTACCACCGGTCTGACTATCACTGTAGACTACATGCTAAAGCAACAGGGCACGAACTGGGGCACAGCATTTTTTGACTAGGTCATTGGAGAAAGGAGTAAGGAGCGTGGAGCGTGTAAAAATTAAGGAGCACAGTTGAAATACATGGTAAGATAAGAAAGTTAAAAAGTCGCTCAGCTGATTGCCCCGGCTTTATGCAGATGAAAGTACTTAAGCTCTCCCTTATTGGAGTGCTTCATTTCTTTCAAATACACAAAGTTTCCACCCATCAGACTGTGAGCAGGGTCACAAGCCAGCTGCCTGGTCATTGGTCTACACTGCCAAGCCCACTGCATCTCAAACTGCAATTGGCTCGGCAGTGACACACCTATAAAATGCCATTAATCCTACCAAGATGTTTCTTTTGCACACTCAAGAAAACACAAAAACAGAAACTCCACCAGCACGAAGTTTGGAACTGAGCAGCCCAGCATATAGTGAACACGGGTACCTGGTCATAACAGCGCACCAAGAAGAGTGCTGCAACAACAGCACAGTGCAAAGCATGAAAGGCTTTAGAGCAACAGGGGAATAATAGCTGTAGGGAATTACCACTCTTTCTGTCGCTGTACGCTTCAGATGTAAGGGATTAAGTTGCCGTGTGCTGAGGTACTTGGCTGAGCTACTCCTGTGGTGAAGTGGCTAGGGCACTAGCACACAGAAAAGAAGGTGACCTAGGACTGTGATTTGAATCTGGTTAAATCTCCTGCTGAAACATTTTATTTTTTCAAAATGTAACTTTTCCTCCCTCCCAATTTTCACCCCATCTCCGAAGTTCACGACCCCCGGAGTTGGTTATTTTAAGTCAGGGGAATGTGGGGAGTGTGGGGGTGCAAAAACAAAGCAGTCCCATAGTTTACTATGGGGCTGCACTCTTGTTGTTGGGTCGTCATAGTACCTGATGCTGTACTTTAAGCCACTGTTTTCCCTGCCGCGCAGTTTTCCCTTGCACGGTTAAGACTCCGCTGTGTACCCGCCCTTCCTCATCCTAGGTGACGTCAATGGCAATGTTTGTGATGACTCATGGCCGACTTCTCCCACTGAAGTGCATACTAGTCCCTCAAGTGTGCCCACTGGGTAGTGTGTCCTCTGTTTGGCCAGTTGCACCACGTCCTCTGATTGGTCAACCAGTCTGCTGTTCCTATTGGCCACAAAGCCTACCAAGCTGGTTGACTACATCTCCATTTTTTTTTCTATTAGTCAGCACTCAGAACAGCTCTTTTGAAATTTCAAAACCACCATAAACCTTCCAGCGTACCACTCTGCAGACAGGGGCATAGGAGCTTGGAGCAACCGACAGTCAGTAGGGTATTTTCTTTGTATTACTTGATGTGTTCATTTTCCTTTTCACAGTGAGTAACAGGTTGCCTATTCAAGTTCCTTTGTCCCAGCTTCACACTTGTTTCTTACTTTATTTGTTGGTATTTGGCAACATTATTAAATGCATAGGGGCACAGAAGGCATCCCATGTTGAGAGCGCCTGGTTTGTTGTTTGCCAAGTTGCAGAGTTGGGTTACTTTAGGAACTGGTGCCTTCCTACCTTTCAGTAACAATGGCTTGGTTCTGGGAGAGGAGAGTGACTATGTTACACTGAGCTGCAAACTAACCTTGGGGGGGTGATAGTGTAGGACTCGAAGGGGTGGAGGGGCTCCTACTTTTCTGTGAGGATATCCCACTGCATGAGCTTGTTTCTCAGCTTCTTGTGAGCTAAGGATTTACTCTTGGCTGTACTGTTGCATGCTAGTTATAGGGCTTAGCATACATGTTTTAGATGCAGCAGTCAGACAGTACATGCAGAATAGAAAACTGAATTGCAATAATTTGCTAATTTTAATGTGTGCGCTCCCTACTACATCATCTGTTCTAAACTAGACTGCTTTTCCTTAAATCCATGGCTTCAGAGTTTTGTAAGTCCTGAGACTCCTTAACTTTTATTGCTGGTCAGCAGGGGAGCTAAAAAAAGGTCTCAGTCAGTGGCGGCAGTGGTAATTTTGCTGGCTTTGCTTTGGTGTCTGGTTCTGTTCTGCCTGCAGTGCTTCCAGGTTGCAGCAGCATAATAACTGCAAGCAATAATGCTCATGGGGTGGGTGGCTGACAGCAATTTTAGTCAGCAGTAGCCCATCCAGCTGCAACTACATACTCTAAGCCAAGGCCAGACAAAGAGTCTCCCACACCCTGATTCCAGGGGAAAAATTATTCTTTTTCCCTAGAATTTTGAGTAGAGAAGACATAACAAAAGCATCTATCATCTTTAATAAAAGCCCCAAAACTCACCACAGAGCACCTAAATCCCCAGAGCTTCTGGGGGCCTAGCAGCCGTCAGAGCCCCAGCTTGAATGTGTCCCCCTTGAGCCCAGCCAGAAATTTCACAGCCTTACCCAGTAAAGTAGCTGCTTATGTTTTGCTGTAGGGTGGTGCATGTTTGGTTGTAATTATGTATAACTTTTAAAATAATTGCACTGGAGCACATACGGCAGCTAGTCACGGTTTGCTGGGAATGATGTATGTATGGCTGTGGTGGGCGCTTATCATTCATTCATTCATTTATTGCCATGGGTTGAGGGTGGTGGTAAAGCACTCATCCACATCTCCTTTCCACCCTACTATTTCCAGCAGGTTGTTCTGACTCACTTCTGCCAACTCACTGGAATGATCGCATGCGTAACTTAAGTCATGCCTTTGTATTTTTACTTCCAAATCCATGTAACATTACTTTTGTTAGAGCCATTCCTTCCACCAGAAGCACAGCAGTTCCATCGAAGTTTTCCGCTCTGTGGGATTGGATTGCAGTATCAGTTATTCTGTGAATATACTTTCCCTTTTGTTATTCAGCCACTGATCATTTTTACTTATTAACCTCACTATATGCATTGATACATGAACAATATTAGCATACCTGTCAAATATACCTTTCTAGCAGTGTTGGAATTACAGTGGGGGCTGGCTAGGCTCAGCCCCAGTAGCTCTGAAGTGAACCCTGGTAGCTCACACCCTGCCATTGACTGATAATGGGAAGTGGAATGGGTGGGCAAACTAACTGTGTTTTGCACTGGGGCAATCAGCTGAAAATCTGACCACATCGGTCTATAATGCTATTCCAGCTTCTTGGGTGGATGGTGGTGGTGGGGAAACATGGCTAGTCTGGTCTTCGGGGAAAGGCAGCTGCAAGGTATGACTGGTCTATGTCAAAGGGTATTCCAGCTGTGTAGAGGATGCGGAGACTGTGTTAACCCTGCAGCGGGATAGTCCATCATTCTGGTGTGAAGCCCATCAAACCGAGTCATACAGGATGTTCAGAGCTGTACCAGCAACAGCAGAAGCCCTGGGACCTCTATAGACTGTGCTGCCTCTGCTACATTGGTGGGTCTCTTGCCCATGTTGTACTACAAGAAGCATGCTGTCATGGTTTTGGGGCTCAGGAGCCTGAGACCTGGCATAAGTGTAGGTTCTGGAGCCTGAGACCAGGGCTTGAAGGTGGGGGTGCTTGTGGCACTAAACACATGAATATCCCCACTGCAGGGGCAAGACCTGCTCTATGCACCAGCACACAGGTGGTATCTTCCTCCCACATATCAGCCACTAACTACACTTCACTTACACTCATACACATATCAGCCATCCCCCTGCTGCTGCCTTCCTTGAAGACAATACTAGCCATGTTCCCCCTCCTGCAGCCTCCCTCTCCGGAAGAACAGACTGGAACCCCCCGCCCATCCCACAGTGGAGTTTTGGTGGACTGTAGAGTTGGTGGATGTCAAGAATTGTGATGCTGTCTGGTTGGGTTTATTTTTACCGTTTTACTGTTTTAATTGTTAAAGCGCTATGATCTCCTAGAATAGCGCTTTTTTTACAAATAAAGTGAATTGAATTGAATGATTAGTAGCAGCGGCCAAAGACTTACCTCCAAGTCCCCCGCAGATTTTTCTCATGCAGGCCAGGAAGGAGAAATCTGTCCTTCCCTTCAGGAACTCAATCCAGATGGGAGGTGTCCCATACTCCAGCCTGCCATGTTCTTCCTTATTCTAGTTTCCCTCCACCTGGCAACATGTCATGATGTAGGGGTGTGTGTCTGTGTGTAGCTATGCACCACTCATCTGCCAAGGGATGCCCTCTGCTGAGTTTCACCAGCTGCCCTGCTACCATGCCTCAACATGGTTACAGTCTAGGAGTGGCACAGCTAGCCTCATCGGGAGAATAGAACAGTCCTTCAGATGCTTGGTCCTTTCCCACCTGGATGACCAATGGCGACTGGGCTCACTCCCGCTCTCCGGCTGTTAGCGTAGCAAGAGGTAAGATCTCCAGTGCCTCAACCCTCCACGTCACTGAGCCATTATTTCTATTTTTTTTTTCATTGCTGGTTTCAGTACTGCACATGGCTATTGTGATTTATAATTAACCTTGTGAAACTGCTGTCTAATTTGTTCAGTCTTCCACTACGATGTACCCAGCCCTGCTAGATATCAGTTGTGACCTACCAAAAAGTCAAGATACTGCATGACATCTTGCAAAGTGGGTTCAAAATAGCAGTTTTATTCTGTGGCATTCTATCAACACCTATGTATAAACTGCAATATTGTAACCTCTCTAATGCAAAATCCAGTACCCCCAACTTCCATCTGTAGACCCCTCTGTTATATTTAGGGTCTGAAGTGTAAATACAGAATTTTATCCGAACACAATACCCCACCACGTTATATAGATGGGCGAGACAGAGAAGGTAGAAGGAGAGAAAAATCTGTTTCCAGAGATGGAAAACCAGAATGTTCTTTTGACCAGTGACTCCCCTCCTGTTCACTGGCTACTACAATTACTCCTCCTGCTCAGCTAAAACCAGAAGTAGCAGCCTGCCAACCAGCACAGCAGTAGTGCTATTGCTCATGACACCAACACACAGGTTTGCTAACGAGTCTTGGTCATCGGGGAGGAGGATGGAGTATTCCAGCGGACACTTTCCTCCTGGGATGTTGAGCTGCCATCCTCACTGTAATACTGCTGCATGGATGACTACAGGTGGCAGTGCAGTTGTGGCAGCATGGGAGGGACAGATGCAGGCCGGAACTGACGTGGCAGCATGCTTTGCATGAATATGCACCTTGGTCTCCCTAGTGTGCCTACATCTGAGGGATTTTGGAAAACAGATGGAAAAAGACAACCCTACTTTCTGCGGACCATGGAACCTCAGTGTACAGAATAGGACTGAACCAGGCCTGCACAGCACGTCTGTTGATGAAGACAATGCAGTTTGGGGGTATACCCCTCCACCCTGTTTCCGGGGGGGGGGACAATCCAAGGCAGCTGAAGTGGGCAGGTCTAGCAGAGCCAGGTACCTTGGGAGTTTCCCAAGTGAGTTTAGACAGTAAAGTAATAGGGACATAAACAGACAAGGAGGAGAGAGAGTCAACATGGCATTTTGTTAAACGTTATGTAAGCAGCAGTTGTTAATGGTTCGCCGGAGCCCTCGACCCCCCCGACATGCCAAATTTGTTTTATTTGAGTTATGTGCTCTGTCTATACCTTAAAAGATAAGAGTGTTGAGAAGAAAAAATGGAAACTCTTTTTTGCCTTTGGTCTTGTATCTTCATATTGAGAAATAAAGAAATTTCCTGCTGCGGTAAAATCTAAAAGCAAAAGACAACTATCCATGCTGAATAGAAAAGCCCAGATGAATATACCAGCAGCTGCCCTAATATCCAGAGAAAGTCTGAATGTGGCAAGCAACAGAGCTGCTTCTAATGGAGCAGGTATGCCTATTTTTCCACTATTGCAAACATATGAAAAAAATACCAAACCAACCTGTACCTAATGCACTGGTTCCAAAGTCTTCCAGTAAAAAAGGAGTGCAAGCTCACCATTCTAAGGTGAGCTCGGAGAAAGCTTCTGAGGACAGTCAAACATATGGTCAAGGAGAGCACATTTTAGTGCAAGGAGAGGTGGCTAAAGCTGGTGAACTTTCAATGGGGGTAATGACCTCTTCAACTTCGGACGTCCCATCCAAGAATGCAACTAAGGTATGTATCAAAGTGGGGAGGTCCAGAGGCGGCACAAGGGGCTTTATCCTGGCAACATTTCTAGGATGGAAAAAATAGGAGTGGACAGTGGCAAACACCTGTGCCTCCATCATCAAATCCCTGTCCAAAATGATACCAAGATTTCGCACCTTAGAGGAGGCATTCAATGGAATAGATCCCAGAACAAGTCCAGTCTTTAATCCAGAGGCCATCCTATCCCGCACTCTGTTCAATTCCACCACCAATACCTCCATCTTATCAGGGTTCAGTTGCAACCAGCTAGATGCCATCCAGTCATTGATCTTGGCAAGGCAGCTGTTAAGCACGTCTGCCATGTTAGATGTTCCTAGAGCAAAGGACAAGTATAACTGGGTATCATCAGCATAGCAATAAAAACCCAAGCCATACTTCCTAATGATCCCTCCCAGGGGCAGCATGTACACTGCAAACATTGGGGCTAAGAACGAACCCTGAGGTACTCCACAAGATAGGGGACTAGGGGTGGAGGAGAAATTCCCCCTCACAACCCGTTGCCTCCTGTTGGTTAAAAATGACTCAAACCAGCAGATGACAGTGCCGGTGAGTCCGCGGAGTTCCCTAAGGTGGTCAAGCAACACACAATGGTCCACAGTGTCAAATGCTGAGGAGAGATTGAGGAGAACAAGAATTGTCCTTTCCCCTCTATCTCTAGCCCTAAGGACATCATTCTACACCCAAACAAGTGTGGTTTCTGTGCTATGCCTCACCCGAAACCCCGACTGGAAAGGTTCATGTAACTCATGGGTCACAAGGTGCTCCTCCAACTGAAGTGCCACTAACTTGTCCACAACCTTCACTAAAAAAGGGAGGTTGGAGATGGGACGGTAATTTGCCCTAACCTCCAGGTCCTTCCTACCTCAGTCGGCGGCCGGCCATGGTGGTGAGAGGAAGGGCTGAGCCAGTCGCCGGCTCTGTTCTGAGATGCTTTTTTGATGGGTTGGGTGTCAGTGTCACTGCCGGGTGGGGGGACCACTAGACTACCAGGGAAACAATTTATTTGGATTTGAAACAGGGGTCGGGATATGTGCTGGGGGTGGGGGACCACTAGACTAACAGGAAACAAATCATAGTTTATTTAAAATGGGGGTTGGGATACATGCTGGGGTGGGGGACCACTAGACTACCAGGAAATTAATTATATTTTTTTAAACGGGGTCAGGATAGATGCTGGGGTGGGGGAACCACTAGACTACCAGGAAACAAATTATTTATTTAAAACGGGGTTGGGATACATGCTGGGGGTGGGGGACCACTAGACTACCAGGGAAACAAATTATATTTTATTTAAAACAGGGGTCGGGATATGTGCTGGGGGTGGGGACCACTGGACTACCAGGGAGTAGAACCAACACATGTGGGAACAGGGACCATGATGGCTGAGAAGGGCTGCCTGGCCCAGCCTGTCTGCCAGGTCCCTATATACTGGATGGCTGCGCTGCACAGCCCAGTGATCCACAGCTGACATTCCCACCTCCAGCAGGTTTGCCGTATGCCTGCCCATGCATACTTGTGTTTCACCCACACCTGCTGTGGGCTGCCCCTGTTGGTGTGGGGTGGGGTATCATCCAGGGTACATGTGGCCACTGGTAGTGTGTGTGTATATATAGCTATATATATATATATATATATATATATATATGTATTCATGTGTCTCTGTATCTATCTATCGTTACAGATCTACATATATATATATAGATATATATCTATATATATCTATATATATATATAGATATATATGTAGATCATTATGTACTGCTTGCAGTGCTGCATAGGTATGTTGTATGCACTGCTTGTACCTGCCAGCACACAGTTCCTACTGTTTCCAGCCTGTACTTCTATTCCGACCAACAGGGGATGCTGTGGGCATGCCTTGGCCTGCAGCATCCAGCCTGTACTTCAATTCCAACCAAAAGGGGGAGCTTTGAGCTGCATGCAGTAGCACTGGGCAAACTGCATGGTAATTTATGCTAAGCAGCACTTAATGAGATGCAAATGTACCTGTTTGCCCACGGATTACCTAAGTAGGCTCATTTGCATGGGAGTTTTGAATATAGGTCCCGCTTGCCCTGGGCTAACCAGTTTGCACCGGGCTAATGTGTTGAACTGTGCAATCAGGTTAGCCCAGGGCAAACCTCACTTCAGCATAGCACAGTTCTGCAGTGTGTGGCTTACATTGTTGTTTGCAGCCATACCTCTCAACTGTCCCTGATTTTACCTCAATGTTTTACTCTGTTCCTCCTAATAATTGTGTTTCCTTGACCAAACAGTGGGGGTTGTAAGCATAAAATAATGTCAAACATTAATGTTACAGACGTGTTCTTCCTTAGAAAATGCATTTTACACTACACCACTTATCCTACCAGCTTCCTGAGTGGATATCACCAATTTTTAAGATGTGTCCCTGATTTTAAACTTTTGTCCCTGATTTTTTAAGCCTTGTCTGTGATTTATGGGGCAGAGGGTTGAGGGGTGTGTTTGCAGTAGATGTGAGACATCTCTGTGCAGTCACACACAATGTTCTCCACCTGCAGCATTGGCTTGCTACAGAGTCTAATGAGCTACAGTTGCAGTTTGCACTTCCCTGTTGCTATATTCAGTGCTGTCTTATTCCCGGGCTATTTTTGCCCTGCACTCCCAGACCAGTTTGCCCGGCTCTCTTAGACTGCTATATTCAGCAGGATTAGCACCGGGCTATTCCTTTTGATTATAGCTTGCTTTGTGCTCCGGCCTAAGTTTGCCTGCCGGGCAGTGCTAATTAGCCGGGGCAAAGTTTTGAATATCTGGCTCTTTGTGTCTTAAAATGGGTGGTTAAAACAGCAGGGAAGGAGACAAAGAGACAGACAGGATGCTGTACAGCTCCAGTCAGTGGTAACTTCTATGTTGGATGTATGTGTGAAAGAGCAAGCAGTTTTGTTAGTAAAATAAAGGACATACTAGATAATGAGGTGCACTTTCAAAGTGTAGTTCGGCAGCATCAGAGCCTAAATGGGCCCGGTCTCACTCAAACTTGCTCCTGCTTCTTTAAAATGTTGCCAATAGTGTGTGGCAGCTGCTCTCAGGCACCACTGATGCTTCTCGTTTCCTGAAATCCCTGCCTGTCCTGTAATCAAGGTGCACTCTTTGGTGCCCACTGGTGTTTTCCACCCCAGTCACGGCCACACTGGATAGCCCTGGGGCCAAGAAGGTGAGTTTTGATGCACTGATGGTAGCCTCATATCACCAATAAAGGTTAAACTCCTGCCCTGGGCTCCAGGACAACCACAAGGCTGCTGCCACCCTGCTGGTCAGGCTTAGCAAAGTGCCTTTTCTCTTTCATCATTCTTTTCTAGCAGTTCCTGAGAATGAAATGTGAGAGCCGAGAGTCGAGAGCCAAGCAAGATTTGAGAGATCAGGAGTTTGAGAGACTCGAAATGTGGCGGCTCCAGCTTCTGTTGGTTACCAAGGCACTGGGTGGGCAACACAGTTGGCAGCCAGCCAGGGCACCTATAGAAACCATAATGGAAAGCATGGGTGCATATTTCTGTGCACCTACCTTTTGAAATATTTGAACAAATGATGAATGTTATGTCTCTGAAATAAAAATGTCATTTTCATTTTATTTTCATTTTATTTTTAGAGCTTTTATTATTTTATAAAATGTTTACGTATGCAGCTTACACTAACTTTGTAATTAAACATGATTTTGTCTGCTCCATTGTCTCTTTTGGTATGCAGAAGATGCCACATATTTCCTACTGCATCTGTCTATCACATGCTGAAAGTAACCAGTTTATGGGTTTGTTTTGTGTATCATATTTTTCAAAGAACCCCTTTTCCGATGCTTGCTTTAGAAACCATAAAGGACACATACTTGTCCCCAAATCAATCTGTGTATAAAGCTGATTATTTTTTTGTTGCCTGTATTTAGGAAGGGAAGGGATCGTAATTTGGATCTGTGGAACTGAGCCGCCAATCCCTTTTCCACATCCTTTTCCTGAGCGCTGCCTCCACGCTAGCATGTTTTGTGATGTAATGTATCTAGACAGCTTGGGGACATGCTCCACAGACAGTAACAGAGCTGTTTTTGAATATATTTTGTTATATTTTAGATGCCTGTTCAGAACAAATCAAAGCCACCCCTCAGCTAACAACAGTCTTGTTAGTTGGAAGGGCCAGGAAACAGAAGACTTTGATTTGTTCAAACACAGCATTCAAAATATTAAAAACATTTTAAACAACAGCTGTCTATGAGGCATGCCCCCATACTGTCCATATAATTACATAACAGAACATGCTAGTTCAGGTTTGTCACTCAGAACAAGGAAGTGGAAGGATCCTGGAATCAGAGTCAAACACAGTTCCTTCCCTTCCACAGGAGATTCAGCACTGCCAGGAGGCATACATGAGTGACATAACTGTAACCAAGAAGGTTCACTGCAAGACATGCATTTTTATTATTTGCCTTGTTTTGTTGATTTATGTTTAATTTAGTAAATAAATAAAGAAACTAAGTAAATATGTTATACTACATTGGATTTCTTGACACTCTAAGCTTGGAAAGGATGCTTAACAAATGAATTACTCTTACTGCTATGCCAGCCCACAGTGGAATGCACAAGTCCATTATCATCCCTGTATCCACTATGTAAGCAATGAGACATGATGGGGTGTACATGGAACAGATTTTACTGCATGCCCAGGGGCATAGTGAGGCATGAGCCAAAGGACAAGGGACTTCAGCCCCCTGGAAGTGCGGTGAAATCTGTTCCATGCACACCCCCAGAGTCCTGGCATCAAGATTCAAGACATAGAATGTTTATCATGGACTGCATGGATTCAAAGTTCTGCTCAGTTCCACTGGCAGAATGTGCCTCTCCTAACAAACTGTACACACACACACACACCAAAGGCCTCTTCTGCAGCCAGAGACTCAATTATCTCGCTGTATAGGCAAGCAGAAGAGATTTCCCTGATGAGCAGATAAAGATAGGTGATTTTTCATTGTCATCAAAGAAACAATTGTAATGAAAACTATAAACAGTACGTAATGTTTCTAATATGTTTATATGTGTAAGGAATGTGTGATGATCAGGGAAACAATATTTAATTAATTTATTTTATTTTTTACTTAAGGTAGTTTTAGTTTTAGAGCCCAGTTGAAGGTGTTTTACAGTGTCAAGGTAGCAGCCATGTTTGTGATGGAAGATCAATTTTGGCTGTAGGGGGACTGATGGAAGTTGGTTCTGGTTGTAGGAGATCTGATTTGCTCATTGTGTGATGTGGTTTAGGACCAGGATGACTGTGTACGAAACAGATTTCATGCATGGTCACATGATATACTGTATAGCAGCTTATTTTAGCACCCTCTTTATTTAGCATCGAGCAGGGTGCAGTACTTTTTAGCGCCCTATTGAATTAGTGCATCAGCTTCATGTCCGGTTACACCACTATGCTCCCTGTAATATCAGCAAGCAGCTTATTTTAGTGTTTTTGTCAGTTAAGCTAATATAGTGAAAATGAACTCAACACTAATATTTCCTGCTATACAGTATTTTGACCAATAAGACTTCTTTATTTTGGATGCCCATTTTATAAATGGTTACTAGCACAGCAAAGTACAGTAGTAGGACTTACCATGACAGGGTAAATATTTATTTAGTTATTTATGCAATCAGAATTACAACCCTTTGAGTCAGGGACTCTTTTGCAAAGGCTCCACTTCAGAGTACAAATAGAGAAGCTTGTGAACAGAATCATAATGACTGTAGCTGCATAGGTATCACTAACTGGGCATTTTGTGCACTTACCAATGAAAAAGCACAATTTTAGTGTTAATGACACACAAACTGAATTTTGTTTTCAATAAACCAGTAAGGTAAATGTAGGTACAGTCTCTGATAACTGACTTTATCTTAATCTATCCTGTCCTTTAGGGACTGTTTTGTTGCCTGTAAGTAGGGCAAAGCAGCACTAAACAGAAGTGTTAAAAATAATTCAAAGCAAAATGCTTTGTCTCTGTTAAATAAATGACTTTGGGGCCTATGAAATAAAGCACAATAACTCATGGATCATGCCTTGTGTCTCTGAACCCAACTGGGGCATGAAGTGATGCATAATAACCACACACCCGGTCATGTGTTATTGCTTACGTACTAAGTACAGCTGCTGCTGTGTCACTGGGGCACTGTTTCAACTGCAGTTATAAGAACTATACTGATAACAAGCACAGTATTTGTTTTGCTTTTATAGGTGTTTGATCAGAGGGTATATTTAAGGAAGGGTACAACAAGGGGGCACTGCCTGAAACTGGTGGGGAAGGTTTAGGAAGGAAATGAGGAGGCAATTTTCACTGAAAGGGTGGTGTTGGGTGGAACAAGTTGCCAGAGGAGGTAGTTGCAATAAACACAGTGGCTAGTTTTTTTTTTGGGGGGGTAGGGTGAAGAAGAAAATTAGGGCGGGAGGATTTGTTTCTGGGATGAGAAAGGGGGAGGGTACTAGGAGTGGGACAGTCAACTCCATGGGGACTGGGGGGGCAGCTCCAGGGGACTAAATGGAGCTGGACACTCGAGCAGACTTGATAGACCACTATGGCCTGTTTCTGCTGGCAATTTCGTATGTTCGCATGAACTAGTAGTACTCTACAACTGTAATGCCTCTTTGAGTTTGCCTTTTTTTTCCTATGGCTACAGAGGAATAAAAAGTCCTGCTAAAACAGATGGGAGTTCATATTTATCCAGCAGGGTAGCGGTTAAGGATTCTATTTATCAAGATGGATTTACACATTCACCTGTGATTACTGCAACATATCAAATCACTAGTCAACACATTCAGAGCTGGATTTCGAGTACATACCAAACAATAAAAACTTATGCAGGACTATAGGGCTGTTTGGGGGAGGGTGAACAGAATTTCGCTATCTATATAAGGTAACGTTGTTTAAACAATTGTGCTCAAATCTGTTTTTTTTTTCTGTTAGCTAATCAAATACATTCTAGAAGGAGTTTATGCTTTTGTTATGTAAGCAATAATACCCAACGGGGTGGGCCAGTATGGGGAATACCAGACCTCCCAGGGGGCACAATGAGGCCCAACACCACAGGCAGAGGGCCCTATAACCCCTGGAAGGGCTGGTATTTCCCAATACCGCCCACTCTGGAGGGTATTATTGTGCTTAGAAAAGGGCCCATATGTTATGTTTAAAAAAAAAAAATAAAAGTATTGTTTCTTGTAAAGTAGTCCCTGTAGTGTGCTATTCTTGGCAGAAGAGGACACTGATGTTTAGGAGACTGAGTGTATAGCAAGCTGCAAGGTTTCATGGGACTTGTAGTTCTATAGAACTGATGTGGAAGGAATGCGAGGCCCTTGTAGTGGGAATCAGACATTGGCAGTGTTCAAGTCGGTATTTTTTTTTTTTTTTTAGTGCAAGAGGAATGATTGGGGTGACTGTCACATTTAGCTATAAGTGAATTGCTGTTTTTTTTATTAAAAATATTATTTTCTGTAATTCTGTGGAGGAGTTTTTATGGAGGAGTGTGGTCCCGTACAGCAGTAAAAGAAGACAGTAGCAGGAGTTGGTAGTGGGAAAGTGGCTGACTCCGATGTGTGAGGGGGATTGTAGGTTAGAAATTGCTTTGACTACCAGCACCTGTGAGAGGGTGAGGGGGATTGTAGGTTGGGAGATATGTCTGTACCAGAGTCGGGTCTCTATTTAAAACCAAAAAAATCTCCACAACTGTTATTTTACATTTTTAGTTGCCATCAAGGAATGTTGTGGTGTGAGAATGGGGGTACAGAGCAGGGTACCGTTGAGCTGCTTCTCAGCACGTGCTTCAGTTCACGGTGGTTTTGCGAGGGGAGTCTGTGTGGCAGGCAGCATGATCCTTTTGGATGATTGGGCACCTCTTTCTGCCGAGAGCTGGCTCTTCTCTGCAGGATCTAGTTAACAATAACAGCCCACTGCGATGACTGTTACAGGCAATTGGAATCGAGAAAATTACTAAGCTATTGTCCACCCCTTTAAACAAGTCCAAAACACTGCAGAATTATTAAGACAAATTTCAGTGAATACAGTACTTAGACACCAGTGTACATTCACAACAAAGATAATGGTTCCCTCGGTATTTATGGATTACAGAACAGATTCATAGGAGGACGCAAGGTGGGGAATATCGTATGCTAAATCTGGAATTACCACATATTAAAAACTGCATTTACCAATAAGGAAATTGCCCTGAGGACAAAGCACAGGTCAGAAGGCTTGCCAATGACAAAACCTCTCCTCTGTCTGTCTCTGCCGCTCTCTCTCTCTCTATCTTGCTCTCTCACTCTCTCTCTGTCTCTCCACCCCCCCACCGGAGGAGGTGAGAGGGGGTTCACCAGTCGGACAAAGCAGGTTGCTCAGTGCTGGCTAGCAATGAGTGACTAAGGGCTTGGCTGGGTGGTGCAGGAGGCAACACTAAGTGTTCCCATGAGCAGCAGCAAACTGTTCACAGCACGTCAACTGTGCACAGCTGCAGAAGTCCAACCCGTCTGCAAAAGTAACACAAAATAGGACCAGGGTCAGCACTTCAACATCACAGAGTAGCACAGAGGAGCTGTTGGGAGGGAGTCACAAGACAGTGCTGTCTGTGTCTGGGTGGACTGACTTGACTGACTCGAGAGTGGGTGGGGGACGGGGAGTGATGAACAACAGACCAGGAGGGAAAAAAATGTTTTACCACCGGTCTGACTATCACAGTAGACTACATGCTAAAGCAACAGGGCATGAACTAGGGCACAGCATTTTTTGACTAGGTCATTGGAGAAAGGAGTAAGGAGTGTGGAGAATGTAAAAATTAAGGAGCACAGCTGAAATACATGGTAAGATAAGAAAGTTAAAAAGTCGCTCAGCTGATTGTCCCGGCTTTATGCAGATGAAAGTACCTAAGCTCTCCCTTATTGGAGTGTTTCATTTCTTTCAACTACACAAAGTTTCCACCCATCAGACTGTGACCAGGGTCACAAGCCAATGGCCTGGTCATTGGTCTACACTGCCAAGCCCACTGCAGCTCAAACTGCAATTGGCTCGGCAGTGACACACCTATAAAATGCCATTAATCCTACCAAGATGTTTCTTGTGCACGCGCAAGGAAACATAAAAACAGAAACACCACCAGCACGAAGTTTGGAACTGAGTAGCCCAGCATATAGTGAACACGGGTACCTGGTCATAACAACGCACCAAGAAGAGTGCTACAACAACAGCACAGTGCAAAGCATGAAAGGCTTTAGAGCAACAGGGGAATAATAGCTGTAGGAATTACCACTCTTTCTGTCGCTGCACGCTCAGATGTAAGGGATTGTTGCCGTGGTGCTGAGGTACTTAGTGAGCTACTCCTGTGGTGAAGTGGCTAGGCACTAGCACACAGAAAAGAAGGTGACCTAGGATTGTGATTTGAATCTGGTTAAGTCTCCTGCTGAAACATTTTATTTTTTCAAAATGTAACTTTTCCTCCCTCCCAATTTTCACCCCATCCCCGAAGTTCACGACCCCCCGGAGTTGGTTATTTTAAGTTGAGGGAATGTGGGGGTTCAAAAACAAAGCAGTCCCATAGTTTACTATGGGGCTGCACTCTTGTTGTTGGGTCATCATAGTACCTGATGCTGTACTTTAAGCCACTGTTTTCCCTGCCGTGCAGTTTTCCCTTGCACGGTTAAGACTCCGTGCTGTGTACCCGCCCTTCCTCATCCTAGGTGACGTCAATGGCAATGTTTGTGATGACTCATGGCCGACTTCTCCCACTGAAGTGCATAGTAGTCCCTCAAGTGTACCCACTGGGTAGTGTGTCCTCTGATTGGCCAGTTGCACCACGTCCTCTGACTGGTCAACCAGTCTGCTGTTCTTATTGGCCACCAAGCCTACCAAGCTGGTTGACTACATCTCCATTTTTTTTCTATTAGTCAGCACTCAGAACAGCTCTTTTGAAATTTCAAAACCACCATAAACCTTCCAGCGTACCACTCTGCAGATGGGGCAGAGGAGCTTGGAGCAACCGACAGTCAGTAGGGATTTCTTTGTATTACTTAATGTGTTCATTTTCCTTTTCACAGTGAGTAACAGGTTGCCTATTCAAGTTCCTTTGTCCCAGCTTCACACTTGTTTCTTACTTTATTTGTGGTATTTGGCAACATTATTAAATGCATGAGGGCACAGAGGCATCCCATGTTGAGAGCGCCTGGTTTGTTGTTTGCCAAGTTGCAGAGTTGGGTTACTTTAGAAACTGGTGCCTTCCTACCTTGCAGTAACAACGGCTTGGTTCTGGGGAGAGGAGAGTGACTGTGTTACACTGAGCTGCAAACTAACCTTGGGGGGGGTGATAGTGTAGGACTCGATGGGGTGGAGGGGCTCCTATTTTTGTGTGAGGATTTCCCGCTGCATGAGCTTGTTTCTCAGCTTCTTGTGAGCTAAGGATTTACTCTTGGCTGTACTGCTGCATGCTAGTTATAGGGCTTAGAATACATGTTTTAGATGCAGCAGTCAGACAGTACATGCAGAATGGAAAACTGAATTGCAATAATTTGCTAATTTTAATGTGTGCGCTCCCTACTACATCATCTGTTCTAAACTAGACTGCTTTTCCTTAAATCCATGGCTTCAGAGTTTAGTAAGTCCTGAGACTCCTTAACTTTTATTGCTGGTCAGCAGGGGAGCTAAAAAAAGGTCTCAGTCAGTGGCGGCAGTGGTAATTTTGCTGGCTTTGCTTTGGCGTCTGGTTCTGTTCTGCCTGCAGTGCTTCCAGGTTGCAGCAGCATAATAACTGCAAGCAATAATGCTCATGGGTGCGTGGCTGACAGCATTGTTAGTCAGCCAGTAGCCCATCCCAGCTGCAGCTGCATACTCTAAGCCAAGGCCAGACAAAGACTCCCACACCCCTGATTCCAGGGAAAAATTATTCTTTTTCCTAAATTTTGAGTAGAAAGACATAACAAAAGCATCTATCATCTTTAATAAAAGCCCCAAAACTCACCACAGAGCATCTAAATCCCCAGAGCTTCTGGGGGCCTAGCAGCCGCCAGACCCCCAGCTTGAATGTGTCCCCCTTGAGCCCAGCCAGAAATTTCATAGCCTTACCCAGTAAAGTAGCTGCTTATGTTTTGCTGTAGGGTGGTGCGTGTTTGGTTGTAATTATGTATAACTTTTAAAATAATTGCACTGGAGCACATACGGCAGCTAGTCACAGTTTGCTGGGAAACAATGTATGTGTGGCTGTGGTGGAGGCGCTTATCATTCATTCATTCATTTATTGCCATGGGTTGAGGGTGGTGGTAAAGCACTCATCCACATCTCCTTTCCACCCTACTATTTCCAGCAGGTTGTTCTGACTCACTTCGCTGCCAACTCACTGGAATGATCGCATGCGTAACTTAAGTCATGCCTTTGTAATTTTACTCCAAATCCATGTAACATTACTTTGTTAGAGCCATTCCTTCCCACCAGAAGCACAGCAGTTCCATGAAGTTTTCTGCTCTGTGGGATTGGATTGCAGTATCAGTTATTCTGTGAATATACTTTTCCCCTTTTTGTTATTCAGCCACTGATCATTTTTACTTATTAACCTCACTATATGCATTGATACATGAACAATATTAGCATACCTGTCAAATATACCTTTCTAGCAGTGTTGGAATTACAGTGGGGGCTGGCTAGGGCTCAGCCCCAGTAGCTCTGAAGTGAACCCTGGTAGCTCACACACCACTGCCATTGACTGATAATGGGAAGTGGAATGGGTGGGCAAACTAACTGTGTTTTGCACTGGGGCAATCAGCTGAAAATCTGACCACATCGGTCTATAATGCTATTCCAGCTTCTTGGGTGGATGGTGGTGGTGGGGAAACATGGCTAGTCTGGTCTTCGGGGAAAGGCAGCTGCAAGGTATGACTGGTCTATGTCAAAGGGTATTCCAGCTGTGTAGAGGATGCGGAGACTGTGTTAACCCTGCAGCGGATAGTCCATCATTCTGGTGTGAAGCCCATCAAACCGAGTCTTACAGGATGTTCAGAGCTGTACCAGCAAAAGCAGAAGCCCTGGGACCTCTACAGACTGTGCTGTCTCTGCTTCATTGGTGGGTCTCTTGCCCATGTTGTACTACAAGAAGCATGCTGTCATGGTTTTGGGGGGCCTGAGACCTGGCATAAGTGTAGGTTCTGGAGCCTGAGACCAGGGCTTGAAGGTGGGGGGTGCTTGTGGCCATAAACACATGGAATATCCCCACTGCAGGGGCAAGACCTGCTCTATGCACCAGCACACAGGTGGTATCTCCCTCCCACATATCAGCCACTAACTACACTTCACTTACACTCATACACATATCAGCCATCCCCCTGCTGCTGCCTTCCTTGAAGACGATACTAGCCATGTCCCCACTCCTGCAGCCTCCTCTCCGGAAGAACAGACTGGAACCCCCGCCCATCCCACAGTGGGGTTTTGGTGGACTGTAGAGTTGGTGGATGTCAAGAATTGTGATGCTGTCTGGTTGGGTTTATTTTTTACCGTTTTACTGTTTTAATTGTTAAGGCACTATGATCTCCTAGAATAGCGCCTTTTTTTCACAAATAAAGTGAATTGAATTGAATGATTAGTAGCAGCGGCCAAAGACTTACCTCCAAGTCCCCCGCAGATTTTTCTCTCATGCAGGCCAGGAAGGAGAAATCTGTCCTTCCCTTCCAGGAACTCAATCCAGATGGGAGGTGTCCCATACTCCAGCCTGCCATGTTTTTACTTATTCTGGTTTCCCTCCACCTGGCAGCATGTCATGATGTAGGGGTGTGTGTCTGTGTGTGTAGCTACGCACCACTCATCTGCCAAGGGATGCCCCCTGCTGAGTTTCACCAGCTGCCCTGCTACCATACCTCAACATGGTTACGGTCTAGGAGCGGCACAGCTAGCCTCATCGGGAGAATAGAACAGTCCTTCAGATGCTTGGTCCTTTCCCACCTGGATGACCAATGGCGACTGGGCTTGCTCCCGCACTCCGGCTGTTAGCGTAGCAAGAGGTAAGATCTCCAGTGCCTCAACCCTCCACGTCACTGAGCCATTATTTCTATTTTTTTTTTCATTGCTGGTTTCAGTACTGCACATGGCTATTGTGATTTATAATTAACCTTGTGAAACTGCTGTCTAATTTGTTCAGTCTTCCACTACGATGTACCCAGCCCTGCTAGATATCAGTTGTGACCTACATAAAAGTCAAGATACTGCATGACATCTTGCAAAGTGGATTCAAAAACAGCAGTTTTATTCTGTGGCATTCTATCAACACCTATGTATAAACTGCAATACTGTAACCTCTCTAATGCAAAATCCAGTACCCCCAACTTCCATCTGTAGACCCTACTGTTATATTTAGCGTCTGAAGTATAAATACAGAATTTTATCCTAACACAATACCCCACCATGTTATATAGATGGGCGAGACAGAGAAGGTAGAAGGAGAGAAAAATCTGTTTCAAGGGATGGAAAACCAGAATGTTCTTTTGACCAGTGACTCCCCTCCTGTTCACTGGCTACTACAATTACTCCTCCTGCTCAGCTAAAACCAGAAGTAGCAGCCTGCCAACTGGCACAGCAGTAGTGCTATTGCTCATGACACCAACACACAGGTTTGCTAACGAGTCTTGGTCATCGGGGGGAGGAGGATGGAGTATTCCAGCGGACACTTTCCTCCTGGGATGTTGAGCTGCCATCCTCACTGTAATACTGCTGCATGGATGACTACAGGTGGAAGTGCAGTTGTGGGCATCATGGGAGGGACAGATGCAGGCCAGAAACTGACGTGGCAGCATGCTTTGCATGAATATGCACCTTGGTCCCCCTAGTGTGCCTACATCTGAGGGATTTGGGGAAAACAGATGGAAAAAGACAACCCTACTTTCTGCGGACCATGGAACCTCAGTGTACAGAATAGGACTGTACTAGGCCTGCACAGCACATCTGTTGATGAAGACAATGCAGTTTGGGGGTATACCCCTCCACCCTGTTACCACCGGGGGGGGCAAACCAAGGCAGCATGGAGGAAGGCAGCTGAAGTGGGCAGGTCTGGCAGAGCCAGGTACCTTGGAATTTTCCCGAGTGAGTTTAGACAGTAAAGTAATAGGGAAATAAACAGACAAGGAGGAGAGAGAGTCAACATGGCATTTTGTTAAACGTTATGTAAGCAGCAGCTCTTAATGGTTCGCCGGAGCCCTCGACCCCCCCAATATGCCAAATTTGTTTTATTTGAGTTATGTGCTCTGTCTATACCTTAAAAGATAAGAGTGTTGAGAAAAAAAAATGGAAACTCTTTATTGCCTTCGGTCTTGTATCTTCTTATTGAGAAATAAAGAAATTTCCTGCTGCGGTAAAATCTAAAAGCCAAAGACAACTATCCATGCTGAATAGAAAAGCCCAGATGAATATACCAGCAGCTGCCCTAATATCCAGAGAAAGTCTGAATGTGGCAAGCAACAGAGCTGCTTCTAATGGAGCAGGTATGCCTATTTTTCCACTATTGCAAACACATGAAAAAAATAGCAAACCAACCTGTACCTGATGCACTGGTTCCAAAGTCTTCCAGTAAAAAGGGGGTGCAAGCTCACCATTCTAAGGTGAGCTCGGAGAAAGCTTCTGAGGACAGTCAAACATATGATCAAGGAGAGCACATTTTAGTGCAAGGAGAGGTGGCTAAAGGTGGTGAACTTTCAATGGGGGTAATGACCTCTTCAACTTCGGACATCCCATCCAAGAATGAAGGTGCGTGTGCCACTATAGAACAAGCGGTGGACACCTGAATCAAAAACCAGGAGAGAAGTGCCCAGAGTATGGACATTTCTGAACAGGATCCAGCGATTGAGCTCTCTATATTTCTTGATGAAACACCAGTGGAGGCCAATGCCGAACCATCATTCGATTTGTCCACACCTGAATCCAATGCGGTGGAGATCAGTACCTGTGCTGTGATTGTAACTCCAGGCCTGCAGGTACAATTATCTTTAATAGCAGGATCAAGTGAACATCAATCACAATCGACAAATGAGCATGAAGTGCAGGGGCCGGGGATAAGGAAAAATTATATTTCTACTGCGGTACCTAACGATCAGTGTCTAGATAATTTTGACCAAACCATAACTTTACCTGTGGCAGAACCCACTTTGTATAAATTGAAAACATCAGCTCCCCAAACAGTCAGTGAGAAATACTGTTGCTGACTCTCAGACCCATTCGACTTCCCAGGACAATTCTTGCGAATCGTCCTCAGAAGAGGAATCATTCAGTTTTAAGCAGAACTGTTCAGACAAAGAAAATTCTGACCCCCCCCCCACCAGCATGGGCTAAACTTTTTTCTAAAAATCAATACCATTTCCAGTACTCTGGATTTAATGCTTAAACATCAGGAACAGTTGGAACAATACTTTTCACTAACTCAAGAGTTCATAAAAGACAATAAAATAGTAAAACAGGACACGTTGGAAATTAAACATCTTTCTGCCCTTTCAGATGAAACTGCCCCTTATGCTGAGACAGTTAAAAAGTTTAGAAAAAGCAAACATACAGCTGAGAGAAAAAATATTGATCAGGCGAGGGCCCGTTGTAATAAAATAAGGGTTTTGGTATTCTGGAGGCATGGGACTCAACAAGACCTTTACAGGACTCACTCAAAATGGGGGGCAGTTGATGTAGTCTACCTAGACTTTAGCAAGGCCTTCAACTCTGTCCCACACAGAATGCTGATCAAAAAGCTAGACAACATGGGGGTGAGACCGAAAATGGTAGCATGGGTGAAAAATTGGCTGTGAGGTAGAACACAGAGTGTGCAGGTAAATGGCACACTGTCTGCAGAACAGAGAATAATCAACGTGGTGCCCCAGGGCTCTGTACGTGGGCCTCTGTTTTTCAATATATTCATAGCAGACATAACAGGAGCACTCAAGGGAAAGATGTGTCTATTTGCGGATGACACCAAGATTAGCAATCGGGTAGACTCCCCAGTAGGACAAATGAACATGGAGGCTGACTTTAAGAAGGTGGAGGAGTGGTCTGCAGCATGGCAGCTGAACTTTATTGCCAAAAAGTGTAAAGTCATACACATAGGGAGGGGAAACCCAAAAAAGGAGTACTTCTTGGGGGGAGAAAAGCTAGCAACAACCAGGCAAGAGTGTCACATAGGGGTCAATATATCAGATGATTTAAAAGTGAGTAGACAATGCGAGAAGGCAGCACCCAAGGCCAGTGGCATGCTGGGATGCATTGAGAGAGGAATCACTAACCAGGGAAGGGAGGTCGTAATGCCACTTGTCAGCCCCCACCTGGAGTACTGTGTCCAGTTCTGGCAGCCACACCTTAAAAAGGACATTGACAGAATAGAGACAGTAAAAAGGAGGGCAACAAAAATGATACACAGAATGCACACAATTCCATATGAGGACAGACTGAGGGTATTGAACATGTAATCTCTGGAACAAAGGAGAGAGAGAGAGGGGGGACATGATGGAGACCTTCAAGTACGTCAAGGGAACAAACAAGGTCCAGGTTAAGGAACTGTTCAAGGCAAATGAGGGAGGCAGAACACGGGGTCATGATCTTAAGTTAAAAGGAGGCAAATTCAGGACTAACATTAGAAAGTTCTTTTTCACAGAAAGGGTGATGGATGCCTGGAACAGCCTGCCGGTGAAGGTAGTGGGGGCCAGAACAGTGGTGGGATTCAAGAACGCATGGGATAAGCAAAAAGCTATAATTCAAATGAAGGAATTGAAGGGAGGAATTAGTAGAAATGCATACACCATGGGCAGACTAGATGGACCTCAAAGTCCCCTTCTGCTGTCACATTCTATGTTTCTATAGCAGCAGCCTATACAGAAACTTAACCAGCAGAAATTAACTGGTTAATAGAGCAAATTCACTGTGGAGCTCGTACAGGCTCCAACCATTCTACATTTCCCAGACCTGTTGTTTTAAAATTTCTGAATTATGCAGACAAAGATAAGTTCATGTCTTCTGTTTACAAAAAAATAAATTGTGTTTGATGGGTGCTAACAAATCTGCTTATAACGATCTACCACAAGAAATTGTGCAGGAAAGAAAAAAGTTTGATACTTTAAGGAACAAATTGTGATCGCTGGGATACAAAGCCTCTATGTTATACCCTGCAAAAGTGAAGGTTTTGATAGATGGAAAACATTTACCTATGATAATGTTAAAGAGGCTTGGGATGAGTTGTCTATTAAGATAGTTAACTTAAAATAAACATAAGTCATGATGGTTTTCTTTTGAGCTAGGCGGGGGTGCTTCCAAGAGAAGGGAAAGTCTCTTTCTGTATTTTTATTTTTCATTTGTTTTATGATTTTTCTAATAAAGTTTATTGCCTGCAGTCAATGTTTAGATAATAGGGAAGCTAACTCTAACTCTAATCAATTTGATAATAAGTTTTTGGGGTGTTCTTTGTATAATGTTTTAGTGGACCTTGTTATTTGTAATGCATAGCATAATAAATACAAAGATTGTTTCCACGAATGTTAATGGAGACAATTCCCCCATTAAGAGGTCTCACCTATTATCTTATTTTAAGAAAAAGAAGGAAGATATTATATGTATCCAAGAAACCCATATGGAAGAAAAAGAAGTGCTTTAGCTTAAAAGAAATTGAACAGATTCTGTATACTATTCTACTGGCACCAAAAAAAGGTAGGGGAGTGGTAAGTAAGCAATAAGACATGATGGGGTGTGCATTAGACAGTTCTAATGCACGGCTAGGGGAAAGTAGTGAGGCACGAGGCCACAGGCTGAGTGCGTCCAGTCCCCTAGCCGTGCATTAGAACTGTCTAGTGCACATCCCCGGAGTGGCTTTTTGCATTTATAAAATGGGCCTGTGTATTCTAAATGGGGGTTCTAGTTTTAGCTGTGCATTAGACATATCTAATCCACGGCTAACAACCAATCAGATTGCTTGAAATCCTTTGCCCATTTTATAATTCTTATTAAAAAAGGTGGACATATAAAAATAATAACCGGTGAGCATAAATATTAAACAGATTACTGTTTTGTTAAAAACGCATATAAACTGGATTTCAGGTTATTATCCTCCAAAAGCAATAATAACCTGAAATTCGGTTGACATGACATTCCCCAAAGAAACTGGTGCATTTCACAAAAAGTATTTAAATTGCAGTATTTTCAACTGAGTTTTATTCACGTATAATAACTGGTCAGCAATTTCTCTCAATGTACAGACCAGGCTGATATTTTCCATAACAACCGGCTGGTTGTTATGACATTCATGAGCCATGATTTGCATGTGCAGCCCATGATGCTCTGCATTGTGGGGGCATGTGTGATTTTGTATTTTCTTGAAACTTGGCTTCCCAGCCAAATGCCCTTTGGGGTAACCCTTGCCTCAGTGTTTATGCACAGAGGTTCTTTGTCTTTTAAACTATACTGCTGCCTCATTGGCCAACATTCTGTATGTGGGCGGAGCCAAAGAGTCTCACAAACTGCTGGAGAAAAATTGCTGGCCTGTTATTATAAAAGATAAAAGATGGGGAGGGTGTTTCATATGAGAATTTAATGCTCACTCTCATTGTGGGATGCTTTGATAAACCCCTTGGGCTTCACCCTCGGGGTTTATGTAGCATCCCACAACTCGGGTGTGCATTAAATTCTCATATCAAACCCTTCCCCATCCATTATTCTCTATATAGTTCAATTTCTTCAAAAATAAAACTGCACTCTAGCTAAAAAAAAGTATTTTTCCTTTCAAGCTGCTTGAAATGCAGTCTAAACCTCCACACCAGCAATTATAAACAAGCATTTGTCAATGCCGAATGTTGATTGCTTTGCTCCATTGAGCTTGCTCAGTTCCCCTCCCTCACCTGCTCGTTCTGTTTCTCCCTGTGCTGCAGACTGCCCTTATGTACTAGGCTCCTGCCTGCATTGGCTCCTGTGTCTGCCCGGAAAGAAATCCGCAGCAGTCCCGACAGAGCTCAGTTGAGCTTGGTCACTCCCCCACTCTCACTCGCTCAATCCTAATCTGTCCCAAACACTGATTTCCAAAAGCGACTGCGGTATTCTGCACTGGAAACGCAAAAACACATTTCGGTTGGGATGTGAAAAATGACAGCTGTACTGTTCATAAGGAGGTGTGAGAAAATGCCAGTGTTGAAAATGTAGCGTGAAAATATTACTAATTTGCGAAGTTACAAGGGTGCATGGAAACTGCACAATGCACACTCGTAACACTGTCAGTTTATGGAGTTTCATCACAAAATTTTCAACATAGGCATTTTAGCACCTCTGCTCCTGAACAGTATCACTGTAATTTTCATAATGCGTCCTGAACACTGATTTCCCAAAGCACCCACGCTATTCTGCGCCGGAAGTGCGAAAACACATTTCGGCCAGGATGTGAAAAATGACAGTTGCACTGTTCATAAGGAGGTGTGGAACAATGGCAATGTTGAAAATCTGGAGTGAAAATATTGCAAATTGGCAAAGTTACGAGCGTGCGTGGAAACTGCGCAACACACACTTGTAACACGTAATGTGTCCCAAACACTGATTTCCCACAGTGACCGCGCTATTCTGCACTGGAAGTGCGAAAACACATTTTGGCCAGGATGTGGAAAATGACAGCTGTACTGTTCATAAGGAGGTGCGGGAAAATGGCAATTTTGAAAATCTGGAGTGAAAATATTGCAAACTTGTGAAGTTAAGAACGTGCATAGCAACTGTGCAACACACACTCGTAAAACAGTAATTTCCTGGATTTTTTACACCAAATTTGTAACATAGCTTTTTTGAGAGCCCACCTCATGAACACTGACACTGTCATTTTGTTACTCGGTCCGGAAAGGTGATTCTACGCAGTGACCGCGAAATCACCTTTCAGGGCTGAATAACGCCATGACAATGCCAGAATTCATGAGGAGGGGTCCCAAAAACCCCATGTTAAAAGTTTGATGCCAAAATTCCAAAAAATGCCTGAGATATGCATCAAAGTTGAAAAAACCTATTTATGCCATTATACAGCTTACCGGCATTTCCTCAGTTCGTGGTCGGCTTTGAAGAGTGCAGACGTGTTCCTGGTCCACTGAAGATCGTCGCCACCAGACTCCATAGGTAAGTATAGGTATGGGAGTGTGTGGGGTGTGGGAGGCAGGCTGCACGGAGGTGAGTGCGGGTTGTGGGGGCAGGAGACAGCGAGGGACTGTTTTCTTTCTTTACAGGTTAAAAAAAAAAACATTGCGGGCCAGTTTTCTTGTTTTATGGAGCTATTTGGCATGCTGGGGTGGGCTCTCAGCATGCCAACAGACTGTTTCTTTTGAGAGGGCAGCTGTAGCTGATGGGGAATTGGGCACTCCCGTCAACACGAGGAGGCTCCAGAGCCGAGGGTGGGCACCCTCGGCACAACTGCACTGGGTGTTTGGAGGGAAATGATGCCGACGGAAGTGGGCTCTCCTGTTGGCCAATGAAACTTTGGTGGGGAACATAATGCTGACGGGGAGTGGGATCCCCCATCGGCAAAATGATCTATGGTTAGGGCACTGAAGCAGATGGGGATTGCGGCCCCCGTCAGCACACAAACATTGTGGGGAGGCACATGCTGCAGAGGGGAATTGGGCACTCCCTCAGCATGGGGAGGGCTCACTCATATTGTTTGTGAACACGGCGGCAAGCCACCACCATGTTCACAAACAATATCACAATACTAAGGTTCCGCCCAGCAATGATGGGTCACTCCTTCATTGCAGCAGAATGGCTTATGCTGCGATGATGAGGTGGCCCCTGATTGTAGTGGCTGAAACCTTACAAGGTTGTGGCAAGCTGGCTGAACTAGTGTCAGCAGCAGCATGCCACCCCATTGGCAAAAGCAGGCCAAGCCTCCAAAGGCTGTGGGGGCATTGGCCACAACAGTGCCGCACCTCCACAACCTGCTTCTGCAGCAAGCTGCAGCAATATGTTTCTTGCGCATGCACACAATCAACATAAAAATAAAGGATAGGTAAGTTTGATGTTATGGATTTTTTTCACACACCCTCCGTGTGTGAAAAACATTCCATAACACACACTTCCCTATCCATTATTCTCTATATAATGGAACATTTTAGAGATGTGGAGGACAGAGTCTTATTGTTAAAACTTAAAATACATAGCAAAGAAGTAGTTATTGGATCTTTATATGCACCCTTTGTTCAATAAGCAAACTTTTTGGCCAAGATTATAGGGGGACTACAGGCTATGCAGTGCCAGAATGTAATTCTAGCAGAGGACTTTGGTGCATTACATACCCCATTCTTAGATAAAGCGCCCCCTTCCCAGGGTACTATCTCAAAGTCAAAAAACTGAATGCTTTTATTGACCAGGAGTGTCTAATAGATATTTTGCATTACAGAAAATGTTTAGATAAAGCCTTTACTCATTTTGATAAAAAAACAACAGATATTTACTAAAATCGATGAATTCTTTGTCTCCAAGAACCTGATTCAGGAGATTAACTCTTCAGTAATTGATTCTATGGGCCAGATATTCAATGGTATCACACCAGCGTAACCCCAGAAATGTGCTCTGGGACAATATTCAGAGGAGGGAATTGCACAGCAAGTCCTGATACACTGGGGCACAAAGATAATGTATGCAGCGAATCACCAGGGGGTGTGCTCATGCATATGCGGCACATCCCAATATTAAGCCCGGGATGTGTGGCATATATGCCTGCACAACCCTGGGATGCACTGCATACTGATACCCAAAGCTGAGCCATAAAAAGAAGGCTCAAATGGTGGCCACCCACAGGTGGGCCACTGTAGTGCAGGGTGCAACACAGCAGCCACCAGCCGTGGGTGGCTCCCCCCCCACCCAGAACACCATCACTAAACACCCACATAACCTCCTGATGGTCTAGTGGTACCCCCCTCCCTCCCTGTAGCTGCAGTCGCTATAAAGCATTGTCTAAAATTGTCTAAAATAGCCCTGGTAGTCTAGTGGTGCCACTAGACTACCAGGGCTATTCTAGACAATGCTTTATAGTGATCACAGCTACGGGGCAACTAGACCACCAGGGCAATGTTAGAAAGCTATTTATAGGGATCGGCATTACAGGAAGGGTGGCGGGTATCACTAGACTACCAGGGCTATTTTAAACATATATATATTGCGATCGGGGCTACAGGGCGGGCGGAGGGTGCCACTAGAATATCAGGTATGATTTAACTATTCATTTTACCATGATTGGGGCTACAGGGCAGGTGGGGGTGCCACTAGACTGCCAGGGACAATTTACATTGTCATTTCTCAGCACTCACTGCTACAGGGAGGGGGGTACCAAAAGGCCCCCTCTGGCAGCACCACATGCTGTGCAGGGCGCCTTGTGCATTTCGCTGGCCAGCACTGCACAACTTATGCAAATGGTGCCATAATGACATGCAAATTGCCCTATTTGTACCTTGCCTACATTATGGCCTCATTTGCATACTGCTGGCTGAATATCAGGAATTTGCACACAGTGTAACTCTGTTGTGCTGGCACAGATCCCATTCCTGGTATTCAGCCATGTCTGGGGGGGATGCGCCAGCGCATCCTAGTTGGCAGTGTGCATTACCTGATATATTCAGAGGTGATGCACCATGGCTCATCTCTTTTGAGTATATCTCCGGGTTGCACCAGCGCAATTAATTAGCGCTGCCCCACCACATGTGCCATTGCCGGGCACAACTCTGAATATCGGGGACAATATATTTAACAGACAATGCTATGATCACAATAGACTTTATTACCCATGATGCCAAGAGAAAATTTACAAGATCCTGGTCTTTTAACAATGCACTGCTTAAGGACCCAGATTTTGTTAAATTAATTAAAAACTCAATCCAGGAATATTGGTTCTATAATGACTTGGGTGGGGAAACAGTGTTATCACTGTAGGGTGCATTTAAAGCCACTGCAAGAGGCAGTATAATATCTTACTAAATCAAGGTGAATAGAATAAATAATAAAGAAAAGGAAGATATACAGTAGATACTAGATTAAGCCAATTAGATAAATTAATATTGACAGACCATGATAAATATTATGCAGAATGCCAAGAATTTCAAATTAAACAACAAAATAAAATTAATCAAGATACTATCAGAGCAGCATCACTTATTAAAAAATATAAGTACAGGGGGTCACATGATGGCAGCCTAAGAAACAACAGCGTGCCTTCATAGCTCCACTCCCATACAGCAAACAATACCAACAAAATACTTCCTTGAGTGAGCATTTCAATTTCAGAACAGACTGCTGCTTACCGGAGGTTCTGGTTACTTTAAATGAACTAGCCCAAATGGAAATCTATATGAAGAACGCTTCTCCATGGCACTCACCGCCTCCCACCCCAGAAAAAGATAAGGCCACCAAGCAGGCCAAGCAGCAGGCCTCCACCTCACCTAAGTCATCAGCTGCTCAGACGGCCCTTTCGGAGGAATGAGTCCTCAAGATCATGCAGCCCATGCAAGACATAATTTCGGCAATGTCAGTGGATCTGCAGCAGATTAAGGTTTTGGTGGCATCTCTGCAGGTTCGGATGGGAGACACAGAAACTAGGCTCATATCAGTAGATAAAAAGCAGGGGAAGGCTGAGCAAGACACTATTGATACCAACAGGCACATTAAAAAACTGGAGGAAAAACTTAAGGATTTGGAGGGGCGCAGTAGGAGCAATAACCTCCTGGTAATAGGCATCCCAGAAAAAGAAGAAGGCAGTTCTCCGATTTTATTCCTGCAAAAGTTTTGTGAGAAGATTGATGGGCCATCGCCAAATGGGGCTACTTACATAATTGAGAGGGCTCATCGTGCCCTGCACCCACCACTGCCATTGGGCTCTCTGTCTAGACCCCTTATCTTCAAGTTGCTCAACTTTTTAGATAAACAGTATATTTTGGCCAAGGTCGGGGAACTACAAGAGGTCCAATGGGAGGGTCGGATGATTTGTATAACTCAGGACCTGCCACAGTCAGTATGCACGAAAAGGCAAGAACTTCACCCCACAGTTACCAAGCTCATTGCAGCTGGGAAGCCATTCCATGTGAAGTACCCAGCGATACTGTAGGTGAAACATGAGGAACAGTGGCTGGCTTTCAACACCCCTTAGCAGGCGAGCCAAGAATTAAAATCTCTGCTGCTGGACTTGTTCAAGCGATCTGTGCTATGTGGCCCTGTTCAGTCATAACTGTATAGCAGTACTTGGTTTGATTTCTAGGACCTGATTCCAGTGAGGAGATCTATCTTAGGCGCACCTCCGGTTTAAAACTAAACCAGGAACTAGACTTTAAAATGCCGATACTGACACTGGTGATCAGCTTGTATGATGTCTCATTTGTGGTCCACCTGGCATCTAGTCTTAGCAACGAACATCTTTAGTGCCTCTGATATGGTCTCCTGGCGAGCTCCTGAGAATCCCATTCATTGGCTCGACTGGATAGACTGTTCTTCTTCTGGACTGAAACTGCAAGTATTCCTGAAAGACTCTACATGATGTATTTTCCCCTAGAACTGAGGTCATTTTGAACTATTTGAGATCTAATAAGGTGACTGGAGAGTTCGTCACAACTGTTTCCCTTTTTTTTTCTTTGGATGAAAGCAGTCAGCTTATCGAGGACATGCTGATTACCCTAGCTAAAGGCTTCATTCGGACCACTTCTTTTGCTTTTCTTTTTTTTTTTTTAAACAGAAAAGCTGACTGATAATGTCTATGTTGTTAATTTAATTGATAGCCTATGGCGCATTGTACAGTTGACTTTTGGGGGTTAAGAAGAACTCTCTGAGAATAATATAGTGGCTGTGAATTAGGATCCCTTTCTATTTTTACTCAGATGTGCTGAGAGAATTGTTTTATGGGTTTTCTCAGTATGTTTAATTTTATTGGCCTCAACTAAGCTAATTATTTCATTAAGCTTGCTTCCTATTGGTGCCAGTCTGTTTCCAAGGAGGCAACATTTTTGAATAATGTAATGTCTGGATTTGGGGCATTGGATGGGATCCTTTTCAATGGTCCCTGCTTGATCATTTGCTGTCATTTGTTACAATCTCTAGTGTTTTCTGGGGAGGAGAGGAGGTGTAAGGTGTAGCTGGTTATTTTCTTTTGATCTGCACTAAAACATCACCGGCAATATTATAGTGGTGTGGTTGTTTAGAACCAGGGTAGTTACTTAGACTTAGATGGTTATGTTTATTGTGTTATTTTATTGTGGGTGGGAGTGGGGGTGGGGGTATCAAAGGTCATGTGTGCATTTTCCTGACTGTCTATACTTTAGAGTGGGGGGTGCCAAGTGTTCTTATGCCTTCTCCATAAGACTACTCAAGGGGCTATTTTGGAATGTGTCCGAGTCATACAAATGCCTATTTCTTATGCATTTTGTGTAAGAAGACCATGGAGGGACCATACAACTTTGTGAGCTGGATGTTAAAGGGGCTCAGGACAGGTGTAAAGGCAAATGATTCTACAGCACTTGTCCCATCTTAAGACGGGGATTGCTTGTTTGCAGGAAACACACCTCCAGAGAGAATACTGTACATTCTTCTTTTGCGAAGAAACTAGGTAGGACAAGTCTTTGGCTCTGGGATCTCCATTAATTGTGGTGGTGTGGCAATCTTAGTGGCAAAGACGGTCCCATTTAGGCTAGTAAAGGAAATCTGGGATCCTAATGGTCGATACATTCTTATACATGGTATGCTGGAATCCTACCCAGTATTATTAGGAGTGATTTATGGCCCAAATATAGACTCCCCTCATTTTTTTACACATCTGCTGAGCTTAATATCAACTGATCCCCCAACGCTAACGATACTGGGTGCAGACTGGAACATTACCCCTCAAGCAGATCTCGATAGGTCGGACAGTAGAAGGCGTGGCCTTTCCCTGGCACAGGGAGCCTTGAAAGATCTTATGAGTGGGGCGGGCTTCCTAGATGTCTGGAGAATATTGAACCCAAAAGAAAGGCAATATTCCTTTTTTTATCACTCCCACCATTCACATTCTGGAAGAGATTACTTTTTAGTTAGTTCCTTTGCGTTGCTAGGTACCTTGGATTCGATTATCCATGCCAGAGTTTTATCTGACCATTCCCCTATTGGTCTCACACATTTACTGGGACCAGGTATCAAGCAAGATTTTATGTGGTGGTTAAATAATCAACTTCTCCAGAGACCAGCAACTCCAGAGCATATCAATGATTTTATCTCTGCATTCCTTGAGATCAACAGGGGGTCAGTGGATACAATTGACTTGATAGGGGCAGCATTGAAATGTCGTCTAAGGGGGGAATGTATCCGGCTAGCGGCAACTAAGTCACGCCAACATAAAACGCAGGCTGACACATTCCTTAATTACATTTGAGTTCTAGAAGGGTCTTTCAGCCAGACTTCCACTGGAGAAGAGTCGGCTAGGTTACATAAACTTCAAGCTCAATATGCAGATATGATGGCGGAATGGGCAGAGCTCTCACTTCACCATACCAAGCTCAGGTACCTTAAATCAGTAGAAAGGGTGGGCAAGTTGCTTGCAATCAGAATCAATCAGCAGAGGCCTCACAGTTTATCACAAGTCTTTGTGCTACATGGGATAGTCCTGTAGTTACTGACCCAAAGGGGATAACTGAGGCTTTTGGAGTATTCTATCAGAATCTTTACTCTGTCGACTCCCAAGCACGGCCATCAGAGGTAGAGATTAATCAGTACCTCAACTCAGTAGTACTTTCCCAGGTGTCCCCTGTTGGAGCGGCCCACCTAGGAGCATGCATTACCATTGGAGAAATACAGCAGGACATAGGATAATTGCCCCTAGGTAGATCTCCTGGCAGTGATGGACTATCTAATAATATATATAAATCCTGCTGCCCTATTTTGGCTCCAGTATTGGAGGACGTGTACAATTTTTGGTATGAAAATAGCCTGTCCGAGTCTAGTTTCCTAGACACACTCATAACCCTTATCCCAAAGCCAGGGAAGGACCCCTTATACCCTGAGAGTTACTGCCCCATATCCTTACTTAACTCTGATCTCAAAATACTAGTAAAGATTCTGGCCAATAGGCTTGCCCCCATTATAAGCGGCCTTATTAGTAATGAACAGGTTGGATTTATGGTGGAGAGATCCTCAGGGGACCATATGCGGAAGTTGTTACACCTGATTTCGGTATCCAGGGATTCAGATGTTCCGACAGTGCTTGTCTTCCTGGATGCCAAAAAGGCATTTGTCTGCGTCTCCTAGGATTTTCTTTTCCTTGCCCTTGCTTGCTTTGGTTTGCTTGATGACTTCCTTAGATGGATACTTTTATCATATACCTCACCATCGGCTCAAGTCTGGTGCAACTGCATGCTCTCCACCCCTTTTCCACTCTGCCGGGGACCCAGGCAAGGGTGCCCATTGTCCCCACTTTTATTTAATTTCTACCTTGAAACTTTGATTTTCAGATTATTGACTTCCCAGGAAGTCATGGGTATTAAATTGGGACACAGGCGATATGCCCTCTCTACGTTGAATAGGCACCAGTCTGTAGAACAACCAGTCACTGGAAATCACAATTTTAGAATTGACAACAAACCCATTCAGCCCTCTTTTTGGGCTATATTGAAAACTTGTAAATGTTCTGATTTTCTCAATAATGGGAAAATAATCCCCTTTTCACATTTCCAAGCATGCTACAAGGTTTCAGACACCCATAAATTTAAGTCCCTGCAGACAAGGGAGGCCATCTCCACCTTTCTGAGGAACATACCTGTACTAATCCCTCCCAGTACAGAAATAGCTGTAACGTTGAGGATGGCCAACCAGCCTCACTCTGTCTCTGTATTATATAAGCATCTTCAATCACTGGACTCTCTTTTGCCCTCAGGTGTTTGTTATTATTGGATCCAGGAGTTGGCGTTATCTGAAAATATAGACGCCTGGAGGAAACTCTGGCAGAATAATTATAGGTTTATTAAGCAGGATAGGCTCCAATTAGTCCAATACAATATTATGCACAACTTATATCGGACTCCAGTTAAACTTCATAAATTTGGTAGGATTCCTTCCCCAGATTGTCCTAGATGTGGAGAAATCCTGGGTACCTTGTATCACATGCTATGGACCTGTCCAGTTGCGCAGACCTTCTGGTGTTCTATCAAAAGAACATTAGATCTGCTATTAGGGATAGACACCTTGTTTACCCCGGAAGCCTGCTTGTTAAACCTATTCCCGCATGGTACCTCCAAAGATAGGAAAGCACATCTGGCCCTAGTGGCTTCAACTGTCAAGATGATTATTATGAGGCACTGGAAGGAGAAAACATTACCACCAGTTATAAAATGGTACAGGGAAGTGCTTTTAGCATTGCAATTAGAGAGACATATTGCATCCATGTGTGGCAGGATTAAAACCTTTCAGAATATATGGGGCCCCCTCGAGGCCTTACTATCCATATGGAATCCTTAAGCTTATTTTTACTTATTTCTTCAAGGGCTGATGACCTTAGTGCCCCTCTCAAAGAACAATACTTGGCATGGGGTGGTTGAGGTCTGGGAGGGGAGGGGAGGGATAGATTAGTGGTAGGATAACTGTATCTTTTAGATTTTGTGATGTCTCCATTTGTTATAGTCATTTTGTGTTTGTGTTTGTAAATAGCAGTCTGTAAAACTTGAGTGATGTTCCTGTCTTGTAACCTTGAAAGCTTGAAATGCAATAAAGTATATGAAATTAAATATATATATATATATATATATATATATATATATATATATGCCTCACATAGACAATCGGGCAAACTTTTGTCTAACTTATTAAAATCTGAAAATCAAAAAATTCTAATATTAAAATTGTTGATGATAATGGTGAGATTTTAACATCAGATGAAAATATAGCTAAGGTTTTTTTTTAAAACATCTCAAAAACTATACCATAATGATTTTTAACCTAATAAAGAAACGATGGAGCTCTTCCTCTCTAATGCCAATTTGACTCCTAGCCCCTTTATATTTGTCTCTATTTCTCAGAAAGAAGTAGAGGATGCAATAAAAGGGTTGCCTAGGGCCAAATCACCGGGTTTGGGTGGATTGTCCAATGAATTTTACCAAACTTTTGCTAAAGAACTTTCACCCTGGTTAAATAGAATGGTAGGAGAATTATTGGATACTAAAGTTAATAATAAGATTCCAGCCTCTATGCAATTGGCTAAAATTATATTAAGCCATAAAGAAGGGAAACCAGCAGAATCAACTTAAAGTTATAGGCCCATAGCCTTATTAAATACAGACAACAAATTATTGGCAACAATTATTAATAACAGAATTCAAATACATTTACACAACTATATTAATAAAGACCAATATGGCTTTATGAAAGGCCAAAATCTATTCCAGGTCAATAAAGATATTCAAGTAGTTACTCATATTCTGAACTCAGATCCTACATATAACAAGCATTAGTCAATGCCGAATGGTGTCTTGCTGGCATTGGCATTGGTAGTGCACGAGTTAGAGAGATGCATAACAGGAATGGCAGCGAAGTATTGAACTGATGCCAACCCCAGCCCCACCCTGCAGAGACTGACAGGCATTGGGGTGTGCCTTTGGGTCATCGGCCATAACGCTCATGCCATTTCACCTGCAGGCACCGACAAGTGTTGCATTGTGCCTTGGGGTCTTTGGGCCCTACACTCACCCCATTCCATAAGGAAATACACTGAGATGGGTGCAGTATAGGAGAATGGGGTGAACTTTAGGGCCAAAGAGTCCAAGGCACACCTCGATGCCTATCACTGACTGCAGGGTGGGGGTGGCGGTGGAATGACTTGAGCATTATAGCCAACAATCCTAAGTCACACCCCTGATGCCTGTCAGCCTTTACAGGATGGGGCGTTATGGTTGGAAACCCTAACACCCCTGGCATTTGTTGGTATTTTCACTCCAAATTTTCAACTTGGGCTTTTTGTGACCCCACCTCATGAACAGTGGCACTTTCAGTTCGTTAGCCGAAAAATGATTTTGCACAGTGACCATGCCATTTGGCGCCACAGGTGCGAAAACACATTTCAGGCAGGATGAGAAAAATGACAGCTGTACTGTTCACGAGGAGGTGTAAAAATGGCAGTGTTGAAAATCTGAGGAAAATATGAAAATCAGTCACAAGTGTGCAAAGAAATCAAGTGAACGTGACCAGAATACAAATTATTTTAGGGATTTTTTAACCAAATTTTCAACATAGGCATTTTGGGACTGACGTCATGAACAGTGTCACTGTGATTTTGTTAATCTGTCCCAAACATTGATTTCCCAGTGACCGGCATATTGTGCACCACATGTGCGAAAACACATTTTGGGCAGGATGTGAAAATGACAGCTGTACTGTTCATAAGGTGTGAAAAATGGTAATGTTGAAAATCTGGAGTGAAAATATTAAAAACTGTCAAAGTTACAAGTGTGCATGGAAATTGCTCAATGCACACTCATAACACAGTCATTTTTAGGACTTTTTTCACCAAATTTGCAACATAGGCTTTTTGGGACCCCACCTCATGAACAGTGGCACTATGATTTTGTTAATTGGTCCCAAAAGGACTCAGTGACTATGAAATGACCTTTCAGGACCAAATAACAAGGTAACAGCACATGTGTTCATGAGGTGGGGTCCCAAGAACCCCATGTTGAAAATTTTGAGCCAACATTTTAAAAATGGCAGAGATATCCACCTAAGTTGACCCCCCATTTATGCTATTATTAAAGCTTACGGCATTTTGTCATTTTGCAGTTTGGCTTTGAAGAGTCCAGAAGTGTTCCACGCCACTGAAGATCACAGAGTCTGACCTCCAGACGTAAGTATGGGGTGAAGGAGTGTGGGGAGATGGGGTGCACAGCTGGTGGGTGTGGGTTGGGGAAGGGGGGGTGCCGCAGACAACGAGTGACCATTTCCTTTTTTTCAGGTACAGAAAAAAAAGAACATCGCAGACCATTTTCTTTCTTTACAGGTAATATAAAATAAATGTTGGGCACACTGGGGTGGGCTCCCAGTCTGCCCCATGACTTTTGGGGGGGCGGTGATGATGGCCACACTGGGATGGACTCCCAGTGTGCCACACAATGGGGGTGGCATGGGACAGGAACATGCCGATGCGGTCAGCTTTCTGTGCCCCATGACTTTTGGGGAGGGCAGTGATGTTGGCCACACTGGGGTGGGCTCCCAGTTTGCCACACAATGTGATGGGGTGGCAGACATGCTAACACAGGGATTGCATCCCCGATGTCGACTTTCTTTGGGGATTGTGTGGTGACTGGAGCCGCTGCCATGTTTATTGAAATGTTTCACCAGGAAAGGCACGTATGGGAGGTGTATCATCTGTGCCGCTGCATGACAAGCTTGTCTCTGATTGCAGCGGCACATCTCTTTCAAGTCGGTGGCACTTTACATAATTCTTGTGTCAGCGCTGGTATGCTAACTAATTGGGGAATGAGGGAAGTACCTACTAAAGTGTGCCAGCATTCGCCAACACTGACACACCTCTGCATTTCTGCTACCACCACAAGATGTTGCTTGTGCAAGTGAAAGACAACATAAAAATGACATATATTATGCGGTTGCTTTGGATGCAAGTAAAGCATTTGATTTCATTAACTTCCATTATATTTATAGGAGATTACAGGCATGGGGCATTCCATCTCAGTTAGTTCCACAAATTAAGAAATTATATCATAATACCCTAGTAAGTTTTCAGGTCAATAATTTTCTTATAGATGAATTCATGATGCTTAATTGGGTAAGACAGGGTTTCCCCTTATCCCTCACACTAATAATTTTAGAAATAGAACCCTTCATTTCAGTTATAAGGAATGACCACAGAATAGAAGGTTTTACTTTTAAAAACAATCAGACAAAGCTTAATGTATTTGCTGACGATATTCTTTTGATTCTTAAAAATATAAACACATCATTAGATTTCTTTTTGGACACTACAAGCTTATTTTCCAGCATTTTGGGACTTCAATCGAATAAGAGCAAATCCATTATTATGAAGCTCTTTAGGCAAGCTGATGTTGGAATAAATAGTTCTAAGTTTGTCTTTAAACAACAAGATTATATCAAATATCTAGGTATCCATTTAACTAATAATCACAATTAAAATAGTAAAATACATTTTAATAAAGCTAAATAAAAAAGTAAATACTTTATTAGACAACTGAAAAAATGTACCACTAACCGTATGGGGAAAGGTAGATATAATTAAAATAAAGCCCAGGTGGTCTGAGTGCCACAGCTGTGGTTCTCTGACAAATCCAACCTGTCAGACTGCCATCCACGGTCCGGGTCTGAAGCCACCAGCCCCTCACAGAAGCCCAGGTGGTCTGAGTGCCACAGCTGTGGTTCTCTGATGAACAAGACCTGCCAGATTGCCATATGCAGTTCATGTCTAAAGCCACCAGCTCCTCAGAGAAGCCCAGGTGGTCCGAATGCCACAGCTGTGCTTCTCTGATGAACCCAACCTGCCAAAGTGCCATCCGCAGTCTGGGTCTGAAGCCACCAGCCCCTCACAGATGTCCAGGTGGTCTGAGTGCCACAGCTGTGCTTCTCTGATGAACCCAACTTGCCAAACTGCCATCCACAGTCTGGGTCTGAAGCCACCAGCCCCTCACAGATGCCCAGGTGGTCCGAGTGCCACAGCTGTGGTTCTCTGATGAACCCGACCTGCCAGACTGCCATCTGTGGTCCAGGTCTGAAGCCACCAGCCCCTCACAGATGCTCAGGTGGTCTGAGTGCCACAGCTGTGGTTCTCTGATGAACCCAACCCACCAGAAAGCCATCCGTGGTCTGGGTCTGAAGCCACGAGCCCTTCTCAGAAGCCCAGGTGGTCTGAGTGCCACAGCTGTGGTTTTCTGATGAACTCGACCTGCCAGACTGCCATCTACGATCTGGGTCTGAAGCCACCAGCCCCTCACAGAAGCCCAGATGGTCTGAGTGATCATAGCTGTGGTTCTCTGATGAACCTGACCTGCCAGACTGCCATCTGCGGTCCAGGTGTGAAGCCACTAGCCCCTCACAGAAGCCCAGGTGGTCTGAGTGCCACAGCTGTGGTTCTCTGATGAACCCAACCTGCCAGACTGCCATCCGTGGTCTGGGTCTGAAGCCATGAGCCCCTCACAGAAGCCAAGGTACAGACTCTCCCTTGGGGACTGATTACCTCAGGAAGGAAGCCTTAGGACCTTGATTTCTTTTGCCTCCCACCCATCCCAGTCCTGTTTAAATACACTTAAACCCTTCCCCTGCTTACTAGCTCACTCCTACAGGCTACTGCCAGCTAGCTCTTCAAGCTTAAACTGACAGCAACACTGTTTCTTGCCAAGCATGTTCCCTATCTAGTGTAACTGGACTGCAATTCGGCATAGTTGCATTCCGGCTTCGTAATATAGCTTAGCTCATCAGCTCTTGTGAAGCAGCTTATTATTCCAGCTTCTCTCACGACCATTGTACAGCACTCATTTTACCACTATTTTCCTGCGTTACACACAGCAATACTTAAACTTTGCTGCCTGTCTGGTGGCCTTATACTCCCCACTGTATCAAGTACCACACAATTCAGACCTCTTTATTATTACTTTGCATTGTATCTACCTCCCTCCCTCCTCACTCCCCTAGAGCCACATACTGACTGTGTACAGGTGGAGTACATTATATCTCCTTGGGGTGAGGACGTTCTCTGCCATCCACTACCTGTTTTCTTCTTTTTATTGGAACCTTCCTTTCAGTCACCTTGGAATCCTGGAACCTCTGTCTTCCTTTTACCGTACTTTAACCTCCCAATCGTACCCCATCTGTCCCTCTTCCACTCAGTTTTTTGAGAGGCTAGGGTACTGCTCTATGCAGTGTTAGGACCACTTAATTACCAATGTGCTTACTCTTCATCTAGTCTCTCTCCCCAACGCAAAAGAGAATGTACCTGTATCTTTAAACTGCTACTAAGTACCCTGAGTAAAATGTTGCTGGCATTATTACTGTGTTTGGGCAATGTCCATTGACTTGCAATGACCATTCACTTCGATAACAGCTCCCTCGGATTTAGCTGACCTCAGGGGTATAAAATTCCTTCATATTAATGTTTGCAGTCTTCTAAAGAAGTTTGATTCCATTCAGTCCTGGACCCTCCATTCTATGACTGACATACTGGTAGTAACCGAAACCTGGCTCAGCCCTTCTACTCTGGATTCTGCCATAAACATTCCATCCTGTAATGTCTTCTGAACTGACCGACCTACCAGAGGAGGTGCAGTAGCTGTATATATACTAGATAAATTCTTGGTGATCACTACCAATTCAACCTCTTTGCCTAAGAAGTTTGAAAGTTTGACCCTGAAGGTTCAGCTCTCTTCCTCCCAATCTCTTTGCGTTATTGGATGTTACCACCCACCCTCAGCAGACCTAAAGGCGCTGGACCACGTACACAATGAACTGAACATGTTGGCCTCAGAAGTCATAATTTTGGGAGACCTCAACCTCGACTGACTCTCAGCAAGCTCTGAACCCCTTAAAGAACTACGTGACACCTTCAGCCTTATGCAAGTAATTCCTGAAGTCACACACCCTAATAAGAAAAACCCTGCCAACAGTACCTTAATTGATCTTGTTCTAGTTAATAAGCCTCACCTTTTCAGATCCGTAAAAGCTAAGTATTTTCAACATGAGCGGGACTCATCATCTAAGTGTGCTTCTAAGTTTTGGAAGACCATTAAGGATATAGAAGGGCATGAATCGGCAAATTCTCTCGGCCAAAATCCTCTCTGGTGGCTCCACATTCACTGACAAACAGACAATCCCAGATCTGCTTAACAACCACTTTGCCACCGCTGGGCTCACCTTTGATTCCTCACCCGCCTATAATCTCCTCACACAACTTTGCAGTCAGGATACTGTTAGACTCACTAGCATTACCTCTGTCCCTGACATGGCCTTCTCCTTTAGCCCTGTGTTATTAAAACAAGTGGAAGACCTACTGCTAGCCCTGGTTACCAGAAAAAGAGCAGGTGCTGACCTTATCCACACTTATTTTCTGAAGCTCACCTTCCATGTATTATCAGCACCTATAACTCACCTCTTTAATCTAACTCTTGCCCAAGGAGACCGCCCTCCCATTTGGAAAACTGCCCATGTTATTCCCCTACTCAGATTTAGTGACCCAAGTGATCTAAACAATTACAGACTGATATCTCTACTTCCCATCCTCTCTAAACTGCTTGAGAAAGTGGTTAACATGCAGCTTAGGAAGTACTTTGACTCCACCAATCTGCTTAACCCTGCCAATCAGGATTCAGAGCTTGTCACAGTACAATATCCACACTCGCAAAGGTAACCAACGATTGGCAAAATTCTTTGGATGTCAAGAAATATGTCTGTGCCTTGTTTCTTGACCTTGGCAAGGCACTCGATACAGTGGACCATGGCCTGCTGTTGGACACTCTTCAAAGCATTGACCTAGAATCTTCTGCCTTTAAATGGTTCAGTAGTTACCTCTCTGGAAGATTCCAACAGGTTAAAGTCCAAGGGGGTCTCTCTCCCCTAAAATTGCTTCACAGAGTTGTGCCACAAGGGTCCATTTTAGGACCACTGCTCTTTACTCTTTATATTAACAACACTGACTCTGGAATCAAAGCAGCCGACATTCATCTCTTCGCCAATGACGCGGTCATATACATTGCCAGGCCTATCCTGGAGCAGGTCTGTATGGACCTACAGGTGGACTTTAATCAGTTGTAGTTAAACTTATTGAGCCAAAAACTACTTCTAAATGCAAAAAACAAAAAACAAAGGCAATACTTTTCTCACCTTCTGCCATAGGTCAAGAACCTTCCCTACGTAGCTTAACTCCACAGAGTCTATCGCTTCTGGGAGAACCTATTGAATATCTGACAAAATTTAAATATCTGGGGCTTTGGATAGACCACAAGCTTACATTCTCTGACCATACTGAGGAACTATCAAAGAAGCTAAGGCAGAGACTGGGCCTGTTCTTCTGGATCAATCATCTCCTATCCCACAACACCAAACAAAGACTGGTCCAAACCACCTTTCCATCCTTATTGGACTATGCTGACTTCCTCTATGTCCAAGACTCTGCCTCCACACTCTCTAAACTTGACTCGCACTATCACAGAGCTTTGAGATTTATCTGTGGTCTACTATACCTCACCCACCACTGCTCTCTGTATGCCGCAGGAGACTGGACATCCCTCAAGTTCAGAAGGCAAAGAAATGCCATCCTTTGGACTTTTAGAGCTATCACGTATAAGCTTCCCCAGTATATCTCTGACTGCTTGCCCCTATGCGCTGTAGGCAATTACTCCTTCCGCAGCCTCTCATTTATCTCCTTACACATTCCTAAAGTTAATTCATGTTTTGTTAAAGTGTCTATAAGCTATGTACTCTCTCACCTATGGAACAATTACAAAAAACTCTGAAGCTGGCTGCCCCGACAACCTTCTCCTCCTTCAAAAAGCTATTCTCTCATTCCTTTATAGAATCCTGTAACTGCCCCCCAGAAGGCCAGTGAAATAAGTGTCTGACATCCGTCCCCAGGCCTTGTGATTCCCTGTTTATCACTCATTCTACTGTCTTCTCCCTATCACCCCCAACCCCTTTTCCTGAACTGTTCATGTACATAATGTGTAATAATGCATATTGACAATATTTTTTTCTTAGCCTCTTGCATATTTGCCTGTATAGACCTTGCCTAATATTGTACTATGTTTTATGTCCTCTTCCACATTGTATTCCTTGATTGTACACCCATCGTTTTCCTTTGTATATTGTTTACTTTTATGTGCATTTGTCCAGGTCCACGTTGCAAATGAGCTCAATCAATGGTGCTGCACCTGGTAAAATAAAGATTGATTGATTGATGGCTTTGCCACACCTCATATTTATGATTAAAAACATCATAGGTGCCCCTAGTCTTAAATGATTTCTAAATATCAAAGCTCTTTCAATACATTTTTGTGGAAAGGCAGGAAATCTTGCATTGCATGGAATATTATGATTACACCTAGGAGGCTGGGGGGATGGGATGTCCACACCTTCTTAAATATATGGAAGCAAATATCATTTCTAATTATTATCAATGGTCTTTTTTCCCCCGGAACATGATCAATATTTATATCAGGCATTAGTGGCTAGTATAGACAATAGTAAAGAGGTGCAAAATATTCTTTTTGATTTGGATCTACATAAAACACTTAACCATCCTTTAGCTTCTTGGTTCCCCTGGTGAAGAAGTTTATTGTTAAGCAACCTAAATTTCAAATACCATGGTTATTTCTACCCATAAAATATAATAAAACAGAAACATAGAAACATAGACTTTGACGGCAGATAAGGACCGCTTGGCCCATCTAGTCTGCCCATTTCCCTACCTACAGGATAGGCCGCAGATCCTAGTTAACCAACAGCCTATTTCTTCCTACCCCCACACAAATTGCCTTATGTCTGTCCCATGCATTCTTGAATTCTCCCACAGTTTTAGACCCCACAACCTCCTCAGGAAGGCTGTTCCATGCATCCACTACCCTCTCTGTGAAATAATGCTTCCTCACATTGCCCTGACGCCCCTCTATCTTTAAATTGTGTCCCTTGTTCTTGCATGTCTCTTTTTCTGAAAGATGCTACCCTCTTGGACTTTGTTGATTCCACTGAGGTACTTAAAGTTTCTATCATGTCCCCTTCTCCTTCTTTTCTCAGGGTATACATATTAAGCTCCTTTAGTCTCTCCTCATATGGCTTCTCTTGCAGACCCTGCACCATTTAGTTGCCCTCCTCTGGACTGCCTCTATCCTGTCTATGTCCTTGTGGAGATGGGGTCTCCAGAACTGGACACAGTACTCAAATGAGGTCTCACCAACTGTCTGTACAGAGGGATAACAAGTTCCTGTTTTCTGCTGCTGATGCCTCTCCCTATGCATCCCAGTATACCCCCAGCCCTCCCTACTGCCTTCTCACATTGCTTGATAACCCTAAGGTCATCTGATATGATTACCTCCAGGTCCCTTTCCTTTTGTTGTTTTACTACCCCCATTGTGTATTCTTCCCTTGGTTCTTGTTTCCCAGGTGCATTATTTTACACTTCTTTGCATTGAATCCTACCTGCCATACTTCTGACCATTCCTCCAACCTTGCCAAGTCCCTTCTCATCCTTTCCACACCTCCTTGTGTATCAACCCTGTTGTAGATCTTCGTGTCATCTGCAAAGAGGCATACTTTTCCTTCCAGTCCCTCTGCAATGTCACTTATGAAGACATTAAAAAGGACTGGACCCAATACTGAACCCTGAGGTACCCCACTAGTAACCCCTCTTTCTTCTGAGTGGACTCCATTTACAATTTCCTTCTGTGTCCTGTTGTCCAGCCAATGTTTTACCCAGGCTACCACCCTGGGACCCACTCCTAGGCTGGTTAATTTGAATATTAATCTTTTGTGTGGGACTGTGTCAAATACCTTTGCTAAGTCTAGGTAGGCCATGTCACAGCCCTCCCTGGTCTACTACTTTGGTCACCCAGTCAAAGAAATCTATTAGATTCGTCTGACATGACCTTCCCGCTGTGAACCCATGCTGCCTTGGGTCCTGTGCCCCACTGGCCTCTAGGTACTCAACTATTCTTTCCTTCAGAAGTGACTCCATCACTTCCCTACCACAGAGGTCAGACCGACAGGTCTGTGGTTTCCTGCCTCTGTCTTGGTCCCACTTTTGTGAAGAGGAATCACATCCGCCTTCCTCCCGTCCTCGGGTACCACACTATCCTCCCATGATTTATTAAAAAGAATAGCCAGTGGTTTCACTAGTTCCCCCCTTAATTCTTTTAGAATTCTGGGGTGAATTCCAACAGGCCCCATTGCTTTGTCAACTTTCAGTTTTAGGAGTTCTTGCAGAACCCTTTCTTCTGTGAAAGGACTGGGATCGACCCCACTATCAAGAGTGTTTCTGTTAATTGGATTAGGCACTTCCCCCTCCTCTTTTGTGAATACTGAGCAGAAATATTCATTCAGTATCCCTGCTTTTTCACTGCCCCCCTCTGCCCACCCACCGTTCATTCTATTCAGCCTCACTATCCCTCCCTTTGTCTTTCGACACTCGCTGATGTACCAATAAAAGGTTTTATCCCCCTTCTTAATCGAGTTGGCTATCTTTTCCCCAGTTTGGGCCTTTGCTAGTCTGACTTCCCTCCCTGCTTCCTTCTGCCTTAACTGGTACAGCTCTCTGTCCTGCTCCTTCTGTGTTTCCTTATACTTCCGGAATGCTATCTTTTTCTTCCTGACTTTCACAGTCACCTCTTTTGAGAACCATAGTGGCTTTTCTTTCATTTGATTTGTTTATTTGCTTCACACAAAGGCTTGTTACCTCTGTGATGGCAGTTTTGATGATTCCCCATTGTTGCTCCATACCTCCTTCTAGCCTGTTTGCTAGTGCTTTTCTGAGGCACTCTCCCATCTTGCCAATGTCAGCCCTCCTGAAGTCCAGTACCATCACTTTTGTATGGTTTGACTCTGTAGCTGAGTTTAACGTGAACCACATTGTTTGATGGTCACTTGTTCCCAGATGGCAACCCACTTCTAGATCTGAGATCCTCTCACTGCCCCGTTTGAGAGTACAAGGTCTAAGATTGCTCCCTCACGAGTGGGTTCCGAAACTAGCTGTCGAGGCCTGCCACCTGTAGGGCATCAAGAATGGTCCTGCTCTTGGATGTGGCTGCAGCAAATGTGCTCCAGTTAACATCTGGCATATTCAGGTCTCCCATCAACAGTATCTCCCCTTTCTCTGCCATTCTAAGAATGCCTTCTATCATATCCTTGTCCATTCCCTCCCCCTGACATGGGGTCTGTACCTAACCCCTGTGCGGATTGTGGTGCCCTTTCCAGTCTCCAAAGTGACCCACAGTGCCTCCGCTCCTCCCTGTTTACTCTTTTGTTCAGTTGCTTTTATCCTTAGTTTACATAGAGCTATTCCTCCCCCTCTTCTCCAATGCCTGTCTCTCCTGTAGGTTATGTACCCTGGTATGTTAACATCCCAGTCATGGTTCTCTGTGTACCATGTTTCTGTGACTGCTACGATATCCAGGCATCCCTCTTCCATCAAGGCCACCAGCTCAGGGAGCTTGTTGCCCAGACTACGGGCATTGGTACTCATTACCCTCCATTTCCTGATGGCCTTACTCCTTTTTGCCCCATCCCTGTCCTTCTTGCCTTTGTCACTTTCTCCATTTACCCCTGCCCTTCTCCCTATCAACACCTCTATGTTGGTGTTTACCGCACTTACTACGTTATTTTTTTTTGGGGGGGCTAGGATTTCCCTGCTCCTTTCCAGTGCCTCCCCCCTTGGCTAGTTTAAATGCTTGCCAATGAAGCATTTAAACCTATCACCTAGGATCCTGGTTCCCCTCCTGGACAGATGCAGCCCATCATGCCAGTATAGGCTTGCATCACTCCAGGTGGACCCCCAGTCCCCAATGAAGCCAAATCCCTGAGCTCCACCAGTTTTTCAACCACTGATTGAATCCCATGGTGCAGAACACCCTAGCCTCTCATACGCCATAGATGGGCAGCATCTCCGAGAAAGGTTACCGTGTGTGCTCTGTCTAAGGCCCCTCCCCAATTCCACAAACTCTTCCTGCACTTCTCTAATCCCTTTCTTAGCCAGGTCATTTGTCCCTAGGTGGACAATGACATCAGCTCCCTCCTGTGCAGCTGCTCTGGCAATCCTGTGGATTTGCTCCCTGTCCCTCCAAGCCATGGCACCAGGCAGGCACCTTACCTCCCTCTCCCCTTTCTCCCCCAATTCTACCTTCCTAACAATGGTGTCCCCCCACCAGGAGTTGTTTCCTTCCCCTGTGGGGTCCCCCACTACCCTCCTGTGGGTCTCCTTTGTGGAGGTTCCCAGCATCCTCCTTGGTCTCCACTGCTGGTGCCTGCATAGAGGAACCACACTTTGCCAGAATGGCATAGGAATTGTGGATAGGTACAACTGGAGGGATGCACCTCCATTCCACCACCCTCACCCTCCCTGAGCCCACTGTGGTTCAACCGCTCCTCTTTCTTGGCAACCTCTGAGGCAACGGCAGTGGCACTGGTGGTCCCTGGATGGAAGAGGAGGTCCCACAAATCCTGGCCAACTCAGCCTGGAGATGAGCAACCTCCTCCCTCAGCCCAGAGAGGTGCCTGCAGATAGGACAACACCACATCCTCCAGAACGTCTCCCAAAAGACTGCTGCTCCACAGACACTGCACTGCACCACTCCCATCATGTCTTACTTCTGGCCCCTTAACTGTTTGCAATCCTTACTCTTTCCTCTGTTTTTCTCTCTCTCTTTACTTTCTGCCTGTGTGCCTTTAAGCTCCTGATTGTCCTGTTCTGAGACAAGAATATCCTATATTTCTCAGTAGACCCCTTACTTGCTCAGAGGCAGACCTCCAGCAGCTAGAGGGCGGAGGCTACTCTTGCCCTTCTAGGATGGTGGGTCTTTGGTGGTTCTGTGATCACTCACTTCCTGCTCCCAAACAGGAAGTTCCTGTTGTCAGTCAAATTCTGTGCCTATTAAAGTAGAACTAGCTTTGGGTGGGAGGGTGGAGCAGAGGGAAGGAGGGCAATATAGTCCCAGTAGAGAAGTCCAGTCACATAGCAGTCCTTTTTCCTGGTGTCTTCTGCCAAGCTACTAGAAAAATCTTTCTAAGGCAGTCTTTAAATGTAGCTTCCTTCTAGCTAAGCCACTCCCCCTACTTACTAGATCTTTCTACAAGTAATTTAAACCTCACAGCTATCAAGTCCTTTCAATCACCTGAGATTTACACCCAGATAACTATTCAGATAACCATTCAGTTCAGTTAACTCAGACAAACACACACTTTTTTGTTTTGTTTGTTAGTTTTTTACCTAAATTAAAGTTCCAAGTACAAGAGTTCTACTTCTTTAGTCCCAGCAGAGAAGTCCAGTCACACAGCAGTCCTTTCTCCTGGTGTCTTCTGCCAAGCTACTAGCAAAATCTTTCTAAGGCAGTCTTTAAATGTAGCTTCCTTCTACCTAAGCCACTCCTCCTACTTACTAGATCTTTCTACAAGTAATTTAAACTTCACAGCTATCAAGTCCTTTCAATCACCTGAGATTTACACCTAGATAACTGTTCAGATAACCATTCAGTTCAGTTAACTCAAACACACACTTTTTTTTGTTTTGTTTATTTTTTTTTTACCCTAAATTAAAGTTCCAAGTACAAGAGTTCTACTTCTTTAGTCCCAGCAGAGAAGTCCAGTCACACAGCAGTCCTTTCTCCTGGTGTCTTCTGCCAAGCTACTATATGGGGAAATCATTCTGGGTTTATTTTTATTTTTTATTTTTATTTTATTTTAGTTTTTGTTGACCGGGTAAGTGCACTAGACAAATCCTGCCTAATTTCAGGCACAACCCAGGGGAGGGGATACAAATAAATGCCAACTGACCTTGAACCAGATGAAACTGTTGGTGGTATTTTTAGTTGGTGGTATTTTTAGTATTTTAGTTTAACTTCAAGATATTAACAAGGAATAAATTAGTAACATGGAGTGATATTTTAATAAAAGATAAAATTCCCACATTTAATCAGGCTAGTAGGAAACAGAAAGATAGGGCTTAGGATCAATTATTTCATTATTCTTTAACAGCTACATTTCATAAAATGATGAAATTATTCAATACCCAAGAAACTGCTCTAGCCAGGATCTTAAAATTACAAAAAGACCAAATTAAACAAGCATTTGTCAATGCCAAATGTTGTCTCGCTGGCATTGGCATTGGTAGTGCAGGAGTTAGCGATGCATAATAGGAATGGCAGTGAAGTATTTAACTGATGCCAACCCCACCCCCACCCTGCAGAGACTGAGAGGCATTAGGGTGTGCCTTTGGGTCGTCAGCTATAACGCTCATGCCATTTTACCTCACCCTACCCTGTAGACACTGACAAGTGTTGTGGTGTGCTTTGGGGTCTTTGGGCGTTATACTTACCCCATTCCATAAGGAAATACGCTTAGGTGGGTGCAGTATAGGAGAATGCTCTTAGTGACCACAACCCCATTTTCATTGTACGTAAGGTTCATCACCCCAAACCTCCCCCTAAAATCATACAGCTCCCGTCCTTGAAATACTTAGACCTTACTCCAATCAGCTTTGCACTTGCTTCCACTGACTGGGCCCCCCCCCACTGCCATTTCTGTCGACCAAGCACTTGACTATTTTAAGGATAAATTCATTGCCACCTGGAATGCCTTTGCTCCTTTCAGATGGACCAGAGTCCTTGGGCTTCACCTCCCCTGGATCACCCCTGAACTACTGGTCTGCTTCAGGGAGCATGATCAGGTCTGGAGAAAACACAAATCTACTAAACATCCAAACGACTACGCCAAATACAGAATGCTATGCAATTCATGTACTAAAGCTACTAGACTGGCCAAGTCTGATTATTTCAACTCCTCATTGATGACTAACACTAAGTCTCCACCTAAATTCTGGAGGGTAGTTCATGCCCTATTCTCTCCCCCCGTGACCCTCCCCCTCCAGTTCTGAAAATAAATAACTCCCTAGTTTCCAACCCTGGCTCTGTGGCCAATGAATTTACTGCCTACTACACCTCGTGTACCACGTCTCTTCTAAATTCCCTCTCCCATTGCCACCTGCTAACTTCAGCCCTTTACCTCAGCCAGTGCCTACCCCTCCCCTGTTTTCCTTTTTTACCATCTCCCCTGATGAAGCTCTTAATGCTCTACTATCCCTCATCCTCTCTAAAGGCTCCTCACCAGATGAGCTCGATCCTAAACTTCTTTACCTTTCTGCTCCTGCAATTGCTTATCCTGTCTCCCTAATCCTTAACCTGTTCTTTATTTCTGCCCAAGTACCCTCAACCTGGAAACACGCTGTAGTCCTTCCTCTCCCCAAGGGTGGTGGCACATCCACTCCTGGCAACTATCACCCCATTTCCCCCCTTCCTACCCTTGCCAAACTTCAAGAACATTTAGTTCTCTCTCAACTATCACCCTTCCTTTCTGATTCCTCCTTCTTCACCCCATTCCAATCTATTTTTCAGAAGAACCACTCAACAACCACCTCCCTCCTCAGGCTTACTGACTCCATCCTTTCAGGAATGTACGATGGCCTGATCACCTCGTCCATCTTTGTTGACATAGCCAAAGCTTTCGACACTGTTTCCCATCCCCTGCTTCTTGATTCACTCTTCTCAGCTGGCCTTGCTCCATCAGCCACCAACTGGTTTAAATCCTACCTCATTGGCAGGACCCAGTCAGTGAGAATCCTTGATTCCACCTCCCCTCCACTCCCCATCAACACTGGTGTCCCTCAGGGCTCAATGCTTGGTCCCCTACTCTTCTCCATTTTCCTTAATGATCTTTCCACAGCCTGCTCATCCTCTTCTATCCACATGTATGCTGACGATACTGTTTTGTACAGTTCCAGCAAAAACCCTGCTGCTGTGCAAACCAGCTTACAGCATGACTTCAACCAAGTTCAGCTCTTTTTTGCTTCTCACCAGCTTTTTCCAAATGCCAAGAAGACAGTCTCAGTGACCTTTGGCACCAGGCAGAGACTCTCTAAGCTCCTGGCCCTACCCACCTTCCACACCCTTGATGGGACCATCTTGGAGGACACCTCCTCATTTAGATATCTGGGAGTTTGGCTGGACCAGCACCTCAACTTCTCTGTGCATGTCGATGATATCCTGAAGAAACTGTGCCCCAAGCTTAGTGCTCTGTACAGGAATCATAGTTGCATCCCGCTGACTGCGAGGTGCAAAATTGTCCAGAAGATGATACTCCCCATCTTTGACTACTGTGTCGTAGTCTATGGTGCTGCTCCCAAATCTTCCCTGACCAAGCTTTGACACTCTGTTTAACTCCTTCTGACACTTTGCTATTGACTTCCCTTCCCGCTCCCACCACTGTGAACTCTATTGCTCTCTAACCTTCCTTCCACAATCTCACAGATGCATCTCTCATTGTTTCAAACTAACCTCCAAATTCTAGTTCGGGGGGCTCCCCTCCTATCTCTCATCCTCTCTCTCTCCACTCCTCCTCCCCCCACCCACTCTCTCTCAGATCAAATGACTCCCACACCTTGATGGTCCCTCACCGCTCCACCCTCATTGGTCAGACTGGTTTTGCCCATCGTTTCCCTAAAATCTGGAATTCCCTCCCCCCTGAAATACAACACTCCTCCTCCAACTACTCCCTTACCTCTGCCCTACACAATTACCTTTCCCTTAGCTGTTCCTGCTTTAACCCACCTTAATACCTATCCCCAGTTTCTGCCTTCCTACCATGACTCCCCCCCCGGCAAGGTTCTCAACATCCTGAATGAGGAAATCAGGAAATAGCTACCCCTTCTCCTCATATTCAGTTCTTGCCTCTCCCCCCTCTCTTTTCCGCCTGCCCTTCTGGGTCATCAGTGTGCACAACCTAACCCCATCCTTTTTACTCCAACAACACTTGAGTACTACCTCGAGCCTGCTCCTGGTACACTCATGCACTATAAATGGTTCTATCACAATATTTATTGTTGTGTACATTCATATGTTCTTTTGTATGATGTTGGACATGTATTGTAATTTACCCAATGTTCCACTACTGTTTATTGTACAATACCTTGTGTTCCAATTGTTGCACAATCTTACAATGTTGTATTGTTTGTGCTACCCACACACTATTGTAATTGATCATCCTTCACAACCCTATGTAACCCCTCCCCCAGGGCGCACTGTGAGAAGAGCAACTTGTTGTTCAGTGTGCCCTCCTGGTGAAACATTTCAATAAATAAAATAAATAAATAAGAATGGGGTGAACTTTGGGGCCGAACACACCAAGGCACACCTCGATGCCTGTCACTGGCTGCAGGGTGGGGTTGGGGGCGGAATGGCGGGAGCATTGCAGCTGATGATCCCAAATCACACCCCTGACTCCTGTCAGTCTCTACAGAGTGGGGTGTTACAGCGGGAAACCTTAATGCTGTAGGCATGTGTTAGTATTTTCACACCAAATTCTCAACATGGGCTTTTTGTGACCCCACCTCATGAAGAGCGGCACTATCAGATTGTTAGTCGAAAGGTGATTTTGTACAGCGACTGTGCCATTTGGTGCCACAGGTATGGAAACACATTTTGGGCAGAATGTGAACAATGGCAACTGTATTGTTCATGAGGAGGTGTAAAAAATGGCAATGTTGAAAATCTGGAGTGGAAATATGAAAATTGGTGAAGTCATGAGCATGCATAGAAACGCAATGCAGGTCCGTAACCCAATCATTTTGGGGATTTTTAACCACATTTTCAACATAGGAATTTTGGGACCTCCCCTCATGAACAGTGGCACTGTGATTTTGTTAATCTGTCCGAAAAGTTGATTTCCCACAGTGACCACGCCATTGTACGCCACAGGTGCGAAAACAATTTTGGCCAGGATGTGAAAAATGACAGCTGTACTGTTCATACGAGATGTGAAAAAATGCCAGTGTTGAAAATCTGGCATGAAAATATTAAAAATTTGCAAAGTTACAAGGGTGCATGGAAACTGCGCAATGTATACTTCTAACACAGTCATTTTATGGACTGTCATCACCAAATTTTCAACATAGGCATCTTAGGACCTCTGCTCATGAACAGTGTCACCGTCATTTTCTCAAACTGTCCTGAAAACTGATTTCACACAATGACCGTGCTATTCTGCGCTGGACGTGCGAAAACACATTTTGGCCAGGATATGTAAAATGACAGCTGTACTGTTCATAAGGAGGTGTGGTAAAATGCCAATTTTGAAAATCTGTAGTGAAAATATTACAAATTCATGCAGTTACAAGCGTGTGTGGAAACTGCTCAACACACGCTCATAAAACAGCCATTTTTGAATTTTTTTTCACCAAATTTGCAGCATAGGCTTTTTGAGAGCCCCCCTCATGAGCAGTGGCACTGTCATTTCATTACTCCATCCCAAAAGGTGATTCCGCACAGTGGCCACAACATTGCCTTTCAGGACCGAATAATGCCATGACAGTGACTGAATTCATATGGAGGGGTCCCAATAACCCCATGTTGAAAATTTGTGCCCAAATTCCTCAAATTCTGAGATATGCACCAAAGTTGAAAACCCTATTTATGCCATTATACAGCTTACTGGCATTTCTTCAGTTCACGGTCGGCTTTGAAGAGTGCAGACATGTTCCTGGTCCACTAAAGATCGTCGCACCAGACTCGGAGGTAAGTATGGGGTGAGGGTGTGGGAAGCAGGGTGCACAGACAGTGGACGTGGGTTGAGGGAGGGCCACTGGACTCAATGAGGGACTGTTTTCTGGTTTGCAGGTTTTAAAGAAAAAAATTAAACATTGTGGGACTTCTTTTTTTCACAGGGGTATTTGGCAAGCTGGGCTGAGCTCCCAGCATGCCACCTAACTGTTTGGAGGGGGGACTGTAGCCAATGAGGAATTGGGCACCCCCATCAGCACATACGGAGTAGTGGGGGGGGTAAGAGCTGAGAGGGATTGGGCACCCCCCTTGGCACACACCAAATGGGGGGCATTATACCAATGAGGATTGGGCCCCCTATCAGCAAACAAAGACTGTTGGGGGGTAGCACATGAGCCGAGGGGGACTGAGCACCCTCTTGGCACAGAACTGCAATGGTGGGGGGCCATTATGCCGATGGGGAGTGGGCTCCCCTGTCGGCACATGAACAGGGTCAGGGCATGCCAACAGGGGGATTGGGCACCCCTGAAGTTGGCATTGTGGCAGGTGGCAGCGGCAGTCACTGCCCACCATGTTTATTGGACTGCTTCACCAGCAAGGGCGTGTCGGGAGGCATGTTCTGGTGCCGCTGCATGATGAGCTTGGCTCTCATTGCAGTGGACCTTTTCTCAGATGTGCTTGCCTCATTACTTGTTGCTGGTGTGGCACCTGCATGCTACCTTATTGGGGAATGAGGGACGCACTTACTGATGCATGCCCTGCACTCGCCCACAGTGACTGCACCTCCAAATCTGCTACTACTGCAATATGTTGGCTGGCACACACACATGCACGAGCCAACATAAAAAGGAACAGAGACGTTTATGGCAAAAATCTACCCTACCATATTAGAAAGCCCTAAGAAAAAGTTTAATAAAATTGATCTAAAATGGAATGAAGAAGCTGAAATAACTGAATTATCAACAATGGGAGCAGTTAAGGTCATTAAATAACAATTTATGTATCAGCAAAAATAAGGCTAGTCAAACCAAAATAATGAATAGAGCATATTTGACTCCAGTACAGTTAGTTAAGATTAATCCAGAGTATCCAACTGCTTGCTGGCATATATGTGGTGAATGTGCTTCTCTTATTCATTGTTTATGGTCTTGTCCAAAGATAAATGACTGGCGGGTAAACTTAACACAAATCTTAGTAATACTAATAGGTCTGGATATTCCTTTAGAAAATACCCTTTTGTATAATAATATAGGGCATATAATAAATGATATTTCAGTTAAAATAATTTTTTATTGGCCACTATGGCCCTTAAATGCCTAATTTTAAAGAACTGGAAAGCAGATAATTTACTTTAACTACCATAAGTGGTGGTGTCTGTTCTCTGAAACTCTGACGCATGAAGAACTAATATTTTCTGTTGATTCAGAACTAGATGTCCCAGTAGGTTCTTCATGGAAAGAGATTATCAAAAATATTTTACCTTTATTTAAAGTCTGAAGGGATTGTGTGCATCCCCCATCTTAGCCCCTTAATAGAGTTTAATCTTCATTAATACATTTAATACAAATAAAGGTTTACTATATGCCCTATCTATGCTATCACTATGTATTTTTTTTATCTAAGTGACTCCAGGCTTTATTGTACATTCAATGGAGAGAAGGTGGAAGGGGGGTTTGGGTAAAGTGAATCTCATATTTTGATTAACTTAACTATCTAACTATGATATTGAGATATGAAATATAAGTTATATGTGATATTAAATATGAATAAAAATGATTTAAAAAAGGAGAATGAATAGGCAACAAAAAAAATTAATGGGAGCAGCAGATCTGGAATACTAATCAGCCGCAGCAGGCTGTCCAAAAACATGACAGGCAATCAGCTGTTCACCCTGTACATTATGATCCACAGTGAGCTCCATGTACAAGAGAGTACTGATGCTGGGTATGGTGCAACAAAATACTTTAATACACAGCAGCTTGCTTCATTGGCTATTGTCTCAATGTGTTGCTTCGCTTAAAAATTGTACTAGCTTCATATGTATGTCACAATCCATCACCAGCACCACCACGGTGGCTACTGTTTGGCTGTTACAACAATTAAACCATCTGCAGTACCTGTTACAATCAAATAGGCAGTTTAAAGAACTGGCCAGTTTCTGTCTTGGCGATATTCTAAGACCAGAATATTCCTGTCTGGCTACCATAATCTCTGAAAGGCTAGTAACAATGACTCACAAACCAGTCCATGCAAGCAAGCTTTATAAACTTAACTACATCCTAGGTCAAGAAAACTAATAAGACTGCTACTGCCAACCGCTTGAATCTGCACACCCACTGAGAACACCCCTCCACCCACAGATGTCCCCTTCAGGAATCCCCAAAGGGACACTGCACTATGGGAGGTTGATGAACTTTTTTCACTGTAAATATGTGGTGACCCACTGCTTCTCAGCTGCGAGCTCAGGCCTACGGTACTGTACACAGCAGCAGGTTCAATCTCTAGGATACCCATATTGGACCTTACCATTTCCCATGGGAGGGGGTGTCACTCATTTTACACCTTGGAATTCTTTCCTCATAGAAAAGACAGTGCCTAATACTGCAAAACCTGAAGTTCTTGATAATCTATGATGCTAAATCAAATTCTATTTTGTATAACTCAAAGTACTAGTTTTAAGTGTTCAGAACTTGTTTCTAAGGTCCAAAATTTGGACCATCTACATTGTGATAGTTCGTATTGGGCAGTAACTTGATTCTTGAACTAGTCCTGCCAGCTTATGTTAAAACGTAGCAATATATCTCTAAGTAACCTGTTAGGTCCAGCAGACTTTCCATAACCACTGGCTGCTGGCTAGGGACTGCACAACTGAAGTTTGCCCCCTCCCGATTATCTCCATATCTGATGATTCAGAGTTGCATGTTTAAGGGACAAAGGTTGAGAGTTATGGGGGGGTATCCTTTTGTCATGTAAATATGGAACTCTGTGGGGGTGGAGAGACAATGTGGAACACTGGGTGTAATGTGAGACATGTATCAGAAGCTCAAAACTCTGTGCAAGTGCAGTCATGGTCATTTTTATGTTGGCTTACACATACACAAGCAACATCTTGCGGTAGTAGCACTTTCAGAGGTGTGTCAGTGTTGTGGCCAATGCGGGGTACACTTTAGTGGGTGTGTCCCTCAGCCGCCAATCAGTGAGCATGCTGGTGATGACAGTAGTTTCAAAGAGAGCCACGGAGTTGAAAGAAATCTGCCACTCCAATGAGGAACAGTTTCCTCATTGCAGTGGCAGATGAGAAGACAGTGCACAGTAATGCACATGGCTGGAGTTACCAGTGGAGTTTCTGTGTGCCTTCCCTGGTGAAACATTTCAATAAGTAAAATAGCCGTGGCACAGCTTTCCACAATGACAACTCCTGCCACCTGAGACACACTCCTGGAAAGCCGACATTGGGGTTCCAAATCCCCATGTCAGCATGCCCCCCCATTATGTGGCACACTGGAGCCCTGAAATAATTGTTTCTGACACCAGGATGCCCACTCTCAGTGACGGATGCGCTGCCCCCCCAAAACATGGTGGCTTCTGCCACCTGCCACACAGTCCCGCAAAGCCAACATTGGGGATGCCCTATCCCCGTGTCGGCATGTATCCCCCCCATTAATGTGTCACACACTGAGCCCACCCCAGTGTGCTGGAAATAATTGTTTCCAACACCGGATGCCCACTTCCAGTGTCGGATGCACCGCCCCCATCCCGCTCTATGTTCTTTGCCAACAATGGGTGCCTAATCCTGTGTCGGCAATGGCATGTGCCCTTCCCATTGTGGCACCCCAGTGTGCCTAAATTTTTTAATTGTTTTCCCTGTAAAATAGAAAAACAGGCCCCCATACTCTTTTTATTTTATTTAATCTGTAAAACAGAAACTGGTCCCTAGTGGTTTCCCCTGTTCCCTCCTCCAACCTGAACCCTCACCCTGCACCCCCACCCCATACTTCCTCTCGAGGTCAGAAGTAGCTATCTTTTGGCACAGAACGTGTTTACACTTCAAAGGCCAGCCACAAACTGAAGAAATGACAGTAAGCTTTATAATGAGGGGGTTTCAACTTAGGTTGATATCGCAGCCATTTTTGGAATTTTGGCCCTAAATTTTCAACATGGGGTTCTTGGGACTTACTCATGAACATGTCACTGTCATTTAGTTACTTCAGTCTCGAAAGGTAATTTCATGGTCACTGCATGGAATCACCTTCAGAGCCGATTAATGAAACGACAGTGCCACTGTTCATTTGATGAAAAATTCTAAACAATGACTGCATTACAAGTGTGAGTTGTGCAGTTTCTATGCATGCTAATAACTTCACCAATGTTTTATAGTTTCATCAGTTTCAACATTGCCATTTTTTCACACTTCCTTATGAACAGTACAGCTGTCATTTTCACAGCCTGCCAAAACATGTATTTACACCTGTTGCACAAAATGGCACGGTCTTTGTGGGAAATCAACTTTTGGGAAAGATTAACAAAATCAGAGTGCCACTGTTCATGAGGAGAGGTCCAAAAATGGCCATGTTGAAAATCTGGTGAAAAAAAAAATGATTACATTAAAGACATGCGCTGCGCAGTTTCTAGGCATGCTCGTAACGTCACAAATTTTTCATATTTTCACTCCAGAGTTTCAACATTTCCATATTTTCACCCCTCCCATGAACAGTACAGCTGCCGTTTTTCACATCCTGCCAGAAATGTGTTTTTGCACCTGTTGCGCCAAAAGGTGCAGTTACTGTACAAAATAACCCTTTGGGTAACAAATTGATAGTACCACTGTTCATAAAGTGGGGGCACAAAAAGCCCATGTTGAAAATTTGAAGTGAAAATACCAACAAACACCTGGGGCATTTGGGTTTTAAACCATAACAACCACCCTGTAGAGACTGACAGGTGTTGGAGGAGTGACTTGGGATTGTTGGCTGTAATGCTCGCATCATGCCACCCCAACCCCCATCCTGCAGCCAGTGACAGGCATTGAGGTGTGCCTTGGAGTCTTCAGCCCCAACGTTCACTCCATTCTCTTTTACTGCACCCATCTCAGTGTATTTCCGTATGGAATGGGGTAAGCGTAAGGGCAGAAGACCCCAAGGTGCTCTGTGACACCTTCTTGGTGTCTGCAGGGTAGGGTGAGGTGAAATGGTGTGAGAGTTGTGGCTGACAACCCAAAGGCACACCCCCAATACCTATCAGTCTCTGCAGGGTGGAAGTGGGGTTGGTGTCCGTTCAATACTTCACTGCCATTTCTATTATGCATCTCTCTAACTCCAGTTACCAATGCCAATGCCAGCAAGCAAACATTCGGCATTGGCAATGGTTGTTTCTGTTGACTCAGCAACATGAATTAAAATGGATTTCTGCTCTAATAAACTTTTTGACCATGTAAAATAAGTATACACAGTTTAAAATAATGGATTTTTTTTTACAATCTCATGGCTTACTGAAGTTGAGATAATAAAATACTCAATGTTGAAATTCAGAGTATAGAGAATGGAGCATTGCAAATATTCATTCCAAATCACTTCATGTTCTTGCATTCTGAAACTTTGAAACTAATACAGTAATATGCAAAATGCAATGTTTTAGTGCTATAATTTATTTTATTATTGAAGAGCCGAAGCTATAGACTGGCAGCTGGTTGCCATTTCCAAATCAGACATCAACATCCACCTGCCCCCTGCTGTGCATTATCTCCAGGGTAGTACTGTAGTAAAGGCAGCCCTCAGCCAGGTCATTGGCGAAGATGGCTGAGGCACCTGGCATGCCTTACCTTCTACCATCCCAACGACCCACAGGTAGGAACAAACTCATATCATTGGGTGAGAGAGAGGACTGAGGATCCAATGAACAACTCTCCTGTCCCGGGGTGGAGAGGTCTGCCATCTTGATCCTTGGCTTCCACCTGATGGAAGCTGGGTGGCAGTGCTGGAGTACGAGTGATGTGGAAAGGGAGGTTATGTGGTTCTGTAGCATGTGTGTATGCCTTCCCACGCACACGCTTACATGTCACCTTGGCTGGGGGACAAGGGAGAAAACAGAAAAGGTTTTGGCCAGCTTAATGAAGCCCTGCCAGTCTACCCCCATTCCCACATTGCCACCTGACAAATGACTCCCAGTTCTGGATGTGAGTCACTGGGTGAAAGGAGGATGGCCCTCTCGTTCCTGGCCTTGCCATGGGGGCACTCTGTGGAGGAACTTATGGGGCAAGGTGAGTCAGGGAAGGTGGATGGTGGAGGCAGAAACAGGGCTGAACAAGTATCCTGGACGCCATCCAAATGATAAAAAAAACCAGTATGGTGAAAAAAAGAGGCAGCCCTTTCCTCCACACATCCCTCCATCTATAGTGAGACATCCTTTATTTATATTAACATTTCTTTTAACCCAAAGAGCCCTTGCCCCCTTTGCAGACAGACAGACAGTATTTATTTATAACCATTTCTGCAACCCTTGCAGCCCTTATCCCCACAAAACCCATGCCTTTAAATTCATTCCCCTCTCCACCATGTGGCTCTATGACTACCCCCACCCCTGCAGTGCAGTGAGCTAGACAGCTGCCATCCGAAGACGTAGCCATTGCTCCCTCACACTGCACTCCAGAGCTCCATGAATCACATGGAGTGCAGACATGCCTCCTGCACCAGCCTATGGTCCACCCATGCATGGAGCTGTGCATTTGACCAGGGACTCATGCACAAAGGGGGCATATCTCCATCATGCATGCCACACAGGGAGCACGTAGCCACTCCGCACCTCTAGTGAATAGGGATCAATATGAAAGTCATAGGCATCAGCCCGGCTCATTCACTTCTGTGCACTCTTTCCCCCAAACTTCTATCAATCTGTCTGTCTGTCTGTCTGTCTGTCTGTCTGTCTTCTATCTATCTATCTATCTATCTATCTATCTATCTATCTATCTATCTATCTACCAATCTATCTAGCTATCTCTCACTTATCACACATTATAAACAGAATAAAATATGAGTCTGGATGTGTAACAAGAATTTACACACACCCAAGGGGTTTATGCATAGCATCAAACCCCAGAGAGTGTATTGTAATTCAGTATAACACCCAGAACTCATATTTTATTTTATATAATTGTTGGGTTTCTTTCACCTCAGCAATTATATAAAATAAAAAAGGCTGCTGCCGCCACAGTCCGATTACCTCAGTGCAAGGTCGGCTTTCACTTTTATTTCAGTTTGTTTTTTTCAAATAGTGTCAGGGTGGTCGATCCGTAGCCATGTGGAACATTTCAGTTAATTTTAAAGTTACTTACTGTCGAGTGTCCGTGGCAGTTTCTCTGCATGGTGGGTTTGTAGGCGGCGTTTCCTGTTCGAAAGGAAACAGCGATCGAGAGTTCGACATGTGCAGAGTGGGGAAACGGTATGTGTTTGCCATTATAAAATACCTTTATAATGGCAATTATACCATGGTTTTTGCGGAAAAGGGAAGCCCATTAATTATACTCACTCATTTTACCTCTCGAAACCTTGTGTCTCACATAGCAAAGTCAAGTTCTACATTGCTCACTAAATCATTTAAAGCATGAATTTATAAGAATCTATTATGCCCCCATCTTAAAACATTATAAATATTAATGCCTTTATTTCCGCCAAGTTCTGAGCTTGTAGTGATATATTTGGTTTTACTACTGAATCTTGAACCACACACTCTTGACACCCACCAGTTTGAGACCAACATCCCGACACTGTAGTAACCCGACGATGTAACATCCCAACGATGGTAAACCTGACAGTGGACTAATGCTGATTTCTTGTCTATTGGGGGGCTACACCCTCCGAACCCCCTGTCATGGGAGGATTCACCCACCGCACACATTGAAATAATGATTACCAACTCCGAGTCCCGGCAGTCTCCACTGTTGGGCTTCTTGTCATTGGGATGTTACACCGTCAGGTTAGTGCAGCATCGGGGTGTTGGTCTTGAGCTGGTGGGTGTCGAGATTGTGACTTCCGGTATCCTGTGGTGATACCCATATTTGTGTATAGATCACAGATTTTGCCCAGTTTGTCATACATGATCACACACAGTTTGGCAACGAAATGTCTTATAGGTGTCTATCTCGATGTACTTTTTTTAAATACGCTTTGGGGGAACTAAACGTATCACACATATTTCTATATGTAAGTTTTGACCTCAATGTCCGTAACAGTGTTGGAGTCGTGAGTGAAGTCTGTAGAGGTCAAAGCCAGCAGATACAGTACAAATAAATGTTACATGTTCTATTCATCCCATGGCATGTGTCAGTTATACGGTGGTGGTGCCTGTCTGGCAAGGTTCTTTATTTATTTATTTATTCAAGTCTAAGATTACAACCTTTGAGCTAGTAGCTCATTTACAAAGGTTCCACATCAGGCAGAAAAAGTTTAAACAATCTGTTACAAACAATCATTGCCTGAATTAAGGCAAGGCCAAGGACTTGTACAAGACAGTTACAAGAGGTTACGAATGGTCAAGAGTGTAGACAGTTAGGAATGTTACAAATTGTGTAAAAGTCCACAGTTAGTAGGTAGAACAACACCTTCTGGCTAGGTTAAATGATTCTGGGAGGGTTGCTACAAACTGTGGAATAATCCACAGCTAGTTGTAAAAACAAAACCTTCTGTCTAAGGCTAAACAATTTTGGGGGGGTTGAGGGTATAATTCGGGGTGAACTAATAGAAACATAGAGCTAGGTATCGGGAAGCAAAAAAGGCAGTTGCATAAAGCCAGTTACAGAGAGGATGGGTAGGTAGATCTGTGTAACTTTGGTATAGACAGTGGAGAGGGAAGAGTGTGGGGGGGGTGAAACTTGGCTGGGAAAAATAGAGTAGTCCATGGTTCACATTGTCAAACAAAATTGGGAGAGACAGGGCGGTAGGAGGGGGGTGGGGTTTGTGGGGGCCAACGATAGAAGTGAGTTGGATAAGGAGGACAAGCCGATAGGGGTGGCAGTAGGGGAAGGAGGCGGTGAAAGGGAGGGGTGTGGAGAAGGAACGGTAGTAATGGAGTCAGGTGCCATCCACAGGCAATAGGGAGGGATGTGGAATATAGAAGGCTGAGCCGACAGGGGAAGGTAGTAGTGGGGGGGGGGAGTGGGTGGTAAGGGAAGGGAAGAAAGAAGCTGGGTCAATAGTAAAGGGGGGCGAGGGGTTAGGACCAGGCCATTGGTGTATAGTGTTAGAGAGGAAGGGTAAGTGGCCTAGGCCATATGCCTTACTTATTGTAAGCATGAGCATGCCATTTGGCTGGTAAAGTGGGTTTGGAATTTTTGTTTGAAGGGACCTAGTTTGGTTTCCATGCAGAGGTCATCGGGGAGTGTGTTAAGCAGCTTAGGGGCATGATATCCAAAAGATTGTTGTCCTAGAGTCGTGCGGTGGAAAGGGACTTTGAGTTGAATATTGTGAGATCCTCTGGTCACCCGGATTGGGTCTGTTTGGCATAGTAAAGACTGAACTCCAGGAGGGGTTAAACCAATGGTGGCCTCTTGGCCAGTATGCAGAGTTGATACTGGATTCAGCTGTTCAAGTTCAGCCAGCCTGTCAGCATGTATAGGTCACACGTATGGGTTGTAAGCAGAGCATCTAGGAATAGCCGACAGGATTTGTTTAATGCAAGGGCAGCTCTTTTTAGGATAGACTCAAGTGCTGAGCTATAGACAACGAGACCATAATCTATGACGGAGAGTACTGAGCTGGTTATTGCAAGTTTTAGGGCATCAGTAGTTAGGCATCATCATGCCTGTATAGTAGCCTGATTTTCCTGTTGACTGTCTTAGACACATTGTTGACATGCACTGAATAAGATAGTGTGCTGTCCAGAGGGACTCTGAGGTACTTGAAGTTGTGCACCATCTCTAGGATTTTGTTTTGTTTGTTACAGATATTCAAGAAGTTGGATTTATTTTTATTGTGTGGGGATGTGAAAAGCGTTGTTTTAGTTTTCCTATAGTAGCAGCATGCATTTGTAAACTAGTCTTCAACAAGTTCAAAATCACTCTGTGGATTTTGCTCAAGGAGTTGAGGTTAGGATGGCTGGTGTAGAGGACAGCATCATTCGCAGACATAATAGGATTTTGTGCTAGCAAACATTAGGGAGATTATTTATAAAAAGGCTGAACAGCAAAGGTGTTAGCATGGACCCTTGAGGGATGGCTGTGCAGACATTTTGTTTATCAGAGAGGGTGTCACCAATTTTGACCTGCTGGGACTGGTCACTGAAATAGATGCGAAACCAGTTCAGGGAGGTAGAGGACATGGCAGATTCACGTAGTTGGGCTAGAAGGAGCTCATGATTAACTGAATCAAAGGCGTTAGTGAGGTCAATGAAGGTAGCCCCACTAAGTGCCCGCGATCCAGAGAGTCGTGTATGAACCCAATAAACTCGATAAGAGCAGTCGGTGTGCTGTGTAGCTTTCAGAAGCCATTTTGTTATTTACACTGAAGTTGATACTTATCAAGGTGTTCTATCAGTTTGTCATAAACTATCCATTCTAAGACTTTGGAGGTGGGGGAAGTATAGCGATTGGCCTGTAATTGATATGAATGATCCTGTCTCCACTTTTGAAAACCATCTTTACAACTGCGGCTTTCCAGAGTTTGGGGAATTGACCAGAGATAAGGGAGAGGTTAAGAATTCTTGTTAGGAGGGCCAGGATCTCATCTAGGGTGAGAGTTAGTAGTTTCAGATCTAAATCGCCATTGCTGTGCCTAGATTGTTGAAGGACTTGTTGCAGGTATTTTTGGCTTCAGTGGCTTTGATTACTCTGAGATAAAAAGGTGGGGCAGGGGTGCACTGAGGAGGGGTAGAGGCACTGGGTGATGACTTTTGGTGGTCATTGACTGGGGTGAGATAGTTGGGGGGATTACTTCATTAAAGTCAGTGAAAGCACTCTTGAATGTATTAGCAATGTTTTTTGGGTCTTGTGTTGTGTTACCATTAAGGTTAGTTAGATTAGGTGGCGCTTTATTTGGTGTTCCTGTTAGCGATTTGATGTTAGCCCAGAATTTGTGGCTATCTCCCCAAGAATCATACAGCTCTGTCCTAAAAAAGCGTGATTTGGCCTGTCGAACAGCTTGAGTGCAGGTATTACAGACTGCACGGTAGTTTTGGAGGTCAAATAGTGCTCCTGTACTTTTAACTTTATGCCAGAGGTTATCCCTGGTATGCATAAGCTTAATGAATGAGGGGGTTATCCACGATTTGTGTGAGCCTCTGACCTTTCTAGCGGTGAGGGGTGTGAAATGTCACAGGCTGCATTGACGGTCTTAATGAAGTAGTATAGAGCCTTGTCGACATCAGCTATTGAGTAGAGGACAGACCAATCTGCTTGCAGAGGTACTTTAGGGGACTCAGTGACCTGCTGCACAAGATACGGAAAGTCACCCTTTGGCTGGGAGCTTAGGGACTTATTTGACTAGGTACAGAGGACTGGTGAATGGTCACTTTAGCATCTGAGAATGACCTTTGGGTGATAGGTTCTGGCCGATTGGTCTAAAGACAGTCCAACAGAGTGCTGGTTCTGGTGTGCTAGTTAATACACGTTGGTGTTTTGACAAGTTGGGAGATATTTAGGGAGGTAATGGCATCTCTGTATGATGCAGTTTCAGGGGACAGCCAGTTTATATTGAGATTGCCCACTACAATGCCCTCCAAGTTTTGATGCTGGTTAGAGAGGTATTCTAAGAACACATTAAAGCCCATAGCATGTTCCTTGGGTGGGATATAGGTGGAGATTATTGTAAGGTTCTTCCCATGGGTTTCAAGGATTGTTTTGACAGGTAGAATTTAGACATTGCTGCCTGACTTTATAGGTGGGAGGGTATGTCCTTGCAAGTGATCTTTGATATAAATGTCACAGCCCCCACCACATTTCCCTATTCTGTCCAGCCTAAAGAGGTTATAGCCATTTAGCTGGATGCTGGTGTCAGGAGTTCTTGGGGTGATCCAGGTCTCTACCATGGATAAGACATTGGGGTTGTGCTGGGATACCCATACTTGTCGTAGGCCAAATTTGGCTGATAAGTTTCATATAGAGGCAATTGTTAGATGGCTCTGTTGCCAAGTTATACCAGTAGGTGTACCATTGGTCCTGATAGTAGGTGCTCCCCAAGGGCCAGGATTGAGGTGTATATTCCCGAATAGGAGTAAGAGCAGCCAGATCAAACTGATTGTCTGCAGTCTAAGTTGCTTTAGTACATCAGTGCATCTTTTGCAGACATTGGTTCTCTTGGGACATTTGCTGGTAAAAAGGAGGAAGTCGGTAAGAGGGGGAGGGAGAGGGTAGATGTTGCACTGATGCTGTGTTACTTGGTGTGAGTGATGGTGGCAGGCATTAAACTGGGCAGATGATGTTGCCAGTGTTGGTTTAAGGTAGTTTGAGCTAGAGTTTGCAGATAGGCAGTCAAGGGTCTCATGGACAGGGTGTACTGAGGAGGGATCAACAAGGTACAGAGAATGGTTAAGAGAACAGGAGGAGCATTTGTGGATGTATTGCAGCAGCAGCTGGGTTGCAAGGCAGTTTTGCATGAGTTGAAATGGAGTTTGATGTCTCTGGATTATTTTTAATCAGGCTGCTGATGGCTATTAGCACCTATTGTAAGTGGTTTGCAAAGGAGATGTCTCTGGTTATTTTAATTGGGCAAATGAGGGGCAAATAGCACCTATGCACAGGAGTGGAAAACCCTTATATGTGTGTAAAGTCCTGAGGGAGGTGAGACTGATTCTTTAAGAGGAGGGTGTTCCAGAAGCACAGATTAGCCATGTGCCAGTGCCTGGATGGGGGGAGGAGCATTTAATAGAGGTTGGGGTTGGGGTGGGCAGGTTGGACAAAATATCTCTCTGCCAGTAAGTAGTTTAGTTTAAAAAATCTCTCTTGTACAGCCGCAGCAAGAATGCACTACTGTATTTCTGCTAATTGAAAAGCTGCCTGCGGAAATGCCAACCAATCAGGAGAAGACTGGGTTTGGAAGAAGCCACTGGTAAGCAGTCTCAAGGCTCAGTGTAGCCAATCGAGAGGGCAGCTATCTCTTGAGGACTCTGGAGATATTGTACCTGTTTTAACTGTGGGTAGGCAGGCTGGAGATGGGGGGCCACCGGCTGAGATCCACGCCAGTCCCTCGGCCCTATTCGCTGAAAATTTGGAAGAGAAAAGGGAGAGGTTAGGGGTGTACAGCAACAGATAAATGCTGAGAGCTGTTGGGCTAAATCGGTGGAAGGTCTGCGGAGCAGCAAGACAATAAAGGGCAGGGGTGAGAGAAGAGGTTGCAGAAAAGGTGCAATAGCTCGAGAGGGAGAGGAGGGATGGGGGTGAGGAGCAGGTGCCTACAGTGCCTACAGTGCCTACAGGGACAACTGAAGAGGGGAGAAATAAAGGAAGTTTAATGGTGCAGCAATTTGTATTGTTTAGATTGGGCAAAATGGCACCGGAGATGCAGTGTGAGAGAGACAGATATGGGCTAGGGTTGAGAGTGGGGGGTCTGAAAAGGCAGAGAAGTGGTGGAGGCAGCATGGGTGTTGAAAAGCACTTTAGATGGGAGATAGAAATAGGGACTAGTAGCAGGAAAAACGCTTTTAGGTGGGAGACAGAATATGGATTAGTAGTAGTTTAGATCAGAATATTTTTCCCTTATCATTTCCTTAACAGTACAGGGCACAAGTTAATCATATTAAAAGGCTGGAATCACTCTAAACCCTTGTAATTAGGATTGTTGATTTGCCTAAAACAGTAGTTGAATGATTTTACCCTTAGTATTACAGAACTTCTACCCTTGTGTTACACAACCTCTGTACAGTTATTTTAATGATTTTAATGACTATTTCTTTTCTATTTGATCTCAATGCTCTTTCCCTTAGATGCAGCAGAAACTATTGAGATATCACCAGGCATGATCCAAGCTGTTCTCCCAATTTTTCACATCTCGCTTGTCACCAACCTAAAGTAGAAATCAATTGTGATGACCACCGAACTGTTAAATCAATGATTTGTTTACCTGGAGGCTCATCACATAAAAAATCAATGTATTTGTCTGCAAATGTGTAATCTCACAGTCACTATATACAGTACATACCCAATATCGAATGGGACTCTAGCGTGTTAGCTTTATGTTTTCATCTGTAATGTTGCCCGCAATGTCCTCTTGACATGAGAGGTGCTGCCTTCAGTGTGAGGGTGCATTGTTCCCTACTTGGCTCATGAAATTAAAAACCTACAGTACATGCTAAAGTCCCATGCACTGTCCTGTTTATGCCGCTGTGCCCAGTCCTTGCAACATACTTTCAAAGCAGTCATGATAACAATCCAGTAGAGATATCAAAAAGGATCATCCTTCTGAAGATAAGGCAGAGGTACGTAATGGGTACTTCTGTTCAGTTGTCACTCAGGAGGAGGCTGGATCAGTATCACAAGGGTTGAAGGGGTTAGGAACTGAGATAGGAGAAGTCACAGACATCATAATTTAAGTTTAAAGGGCACTCAAGGGTCTAAAGGTAACAAATCGCCAGGGCCACATGGCATGCCCCCGAGGGTTCTTAGAAAACTGGCAGAGGTTCTTGTGTGTCCTCTGGCTTACCTGTTCAACACCTCTCTAGAGTCCATAAATGTGCCCCAGGACTAGGGAACAGCACATGTGGTGCCTCTCCATAAGAATGGGAAGAGGGAGAAACCAGGAACTGCAAACCTGTTCGCGTGACCTCTATTGTGGGAAAGGTGATGGAGACCATCCTGAAGGAGAGGATGATTGGCTTTTTAAAAATAGGGTTCCAGGGTGAGCAGCAGCATGGGTTTGTGTTGGGAGTGGTCCCCATCAAACTAACCTAATTGGCTTCTTTGATTGGGTCACTAGGACAATGAACAATGGACAGGCAGTTGATTTCCAGTATCTAGACTTAAGCAAAGCCTTTGAGTCGTTTCACCCACAGGAGACTGGTCGGGCAGCTTTAGGAAGTTGGGGTGGTGGTTAAGCTCATGGGTTGTATCAGAAGCTGGTTGCTAGATAGAAGCTTAAGAGTGGTAGTTGGGGACAGGTTCTTTAAAGGAAGGTCTGTGATGATTGTGGTCCTTCCAACCTCAGTACTTGGCCCTGTGTTATTTAACATTTTCAGAAGTGACACTACAGATGGGATCAAGGGTAAAATCTGCCTGTTTAAGGACAGCATCAAGCTCTGGGGAAGGGTGAACACATAGGAGGGTATACAGGAAGCAGTGGAGGATCTGGCTAGGCTACAAAAGTGGCCCAGCCTGTAACAGCTGTGGTTTAATGTTACAAAGTGCAAGGTTATGCACTTGGGGGTGAAGAAGAGGGCCAAATTCTGGTTTAGCGGGGTGCAGATAACAGACTCAGAAGAAGAAAAGAACCTAGAATAACAAGCACCAGTGATCAGAAACACTATGCAGCACTGCCAAAGCAAATTGGATGTGGGGATGCATAGCCAGGGGAATTACTGCCGTGAAGGTGGAGGTCATTCTGCCACTGTATCGGTCGCTGATATGACCACACCTGCAGTACGGTGTGCAGCTTTGGTGCCTGTTTCTTAAATAGGATGTTAACTTGCTGGAGATGGTCCAGAAAAGGGTAATCAAAATGATTCAGTCCCAACCGGGCAACTCAAATGATAAGAGGCTCAGGGAGCTCAGGGAGCTCAACATGTATTCTCTTGAGGAAAGAAGGGAGAGGGCAGACACGACCAAGACCTTCAAGTAACTTAAGGGTATTAACAGGGTAGCAATTGAGGGCCTATTCAGCCTTACTGTTAACAGGACCACAGTGGACACAGCCTAAAACTGGTGGGGGAAAGGTTCTGAAGGGAGATAAGGCCCTTTTTCACTGAGTGTAGTGGCCAAGTGGAATGAACTGCCGTTGAAGGTGGGTCGGTTTCAAGAGTGGCTGGGACAGGGTGAGGTGTAAATTGTGGTTGGAAGGGGAGCAAGTAGGTGGAAAGGAGAATTAGTAGGAGTTTTCACAATATTTCAACAGGAAGTTATAACCTCTTGTCAAAAAATGGATTCCATACTCTGATCACCCTTTTATCTTTTATTTATCACCCCAACATTTCGCTCTGTTGCTGAGCTTATTCACAGGTCTTTAAACGGTTTTAAGACATAAAATATACAGTCAATGTTTCCACCAGTCATATACTATATAATAATTTTCTTTTTCAAAATTTCAATACCTGGTTTCATCAAATCACCATAAGCTGTATTTTCATCTTATATTGTATGCCTTAGAAACTTGCCCAATTCCGATGCAAACCTGCCTGTTAACAATATAAATAGCCTCATAAGCATCTTAATCCAACATAAATTACAGGAGATGACTGACTGATAGTTTTCATAATGAGCTATCAAGCTAACTCTGTCAACCAACAGGCCTGATTTCTGCCAGTGTCTCTTCAACCTTCGACCCTCTCGCCTCAACTACTTCAAAGTCCTATCAAACCAAAGGGACTTCAGGTGGAGAGTGAGAGGGCGAACACAGACAGGCACTAAAGAGTCAAGGGCACCTGTCACCGCCTTATTATAGGCAAGTACCAGTTTCTCTGGCTCTCTGCATACTCTTGACACACCTGATAGCTCCAGTACCACCATAAGACACTCAGGGGTCAAACTCCTTAAAGGGTGGTACCGGACCAGCTCTGTAGGAGCAGATATATAGGGGGGAGTCTCGAATCTGAACATCATAGTGTGATGGTCACACCAGCCAACCAGTTCCACCACCAGGTGAGTGATCTCCATCCCCAAAAGGAATACCAGATCCGGTGAATGACCATGAATATGAGTAGCAGAGGTAACTACCTGTGTAAGGCCCAACACATTCATCAGTTGGAGGAAGTCCTGCCCAAATTGTGAGAGTTCATTATCGACCCATGCATTGAAATCCCCCAGAATCAACCATCTGGGGAATTCCAACACAAGATCCAAGGGCATAGGCACCTATATGCCAGGCACAACATGCATGCTATAGACTAGAAGGAGGGTAGCAAAGCTGGCTGGCATGTCTTCATATTTCCTTTTGTGTGTCATTTTTTCCTATGGCTTTCCAAGCTCACTTGTACCTTTACAGTTTCTTTGCATGGGAGTCTGTGTGCAACAGCTGATGATGTATAAATGATCGGCCCTGATTGATAAATGTATATCACCTTTCTCAATCAGGTCCGCTGGGGTACTGCACAACCTTGATTAGCTTCTTCTTTTCTTTTGTTGCCCATTGAAGACGCCTCTCTGGGGGTCTTGTGCTCACTCTGCCCACCCCAGTACTCCTAGTATCTCTTAGGAGCCACCAGATCCACCTCCATGCTCCTCAGCCTACCCCCAGCAGGGAGGAAGGAGTCCTCACACTCCCCCCTCCAGTCCATTAGAGTGTGTGTGTGAGGTAATCTCAGTTGATCCCCCCACAAGAGCCAGGTTATGGTGTCTGGGAGCTAGATCCTCCATCTACACCAGCATCCAAGGGTCCATTTTCCTGGTGCCATCATCACAGACATCGGCACGCAGGGGGAGCCTGGGGCAGAGCACATGCTGATGCTCTGACTCCTGGCCGATGTCCTCCCTTCCATACAGACTGTCCTGCTGTACTGCCACCCAGGTGGGTGGCAGTGTAGTAGAAGCACAGGCAACCCCCCCCCCGGAGAAGGAGAGCAGCCCATGGGCGGTCAATCCTTCTCCCCCCAGGTCAGCCCTCCAACCACCCGAGTCCATTCCTGAACCCAGGTCACTGGCGCCATGAGCTGTTACCCCCACCGCTGCGCTGGCAGGCCAGAGCTTGATTGGCTTCTTGTGAGGGTAGGAGTTGTGGCTAGTAAGTGGTGACCTTTTTAAATGCCATTGGAAACACACAGTAGTTCTTGCCACACTGTGGCCTGTCCTGAACTAGTTCACTTCAGAGTCAGAGGAGCAGCTGGCCAAGCCTCAGATTGAAGAGTCGAAGCTGCCAGAATCCAAGAAAGAATGGAGCATTGCTGCCAGTGCCAACCCAGGAGAGACTGGAGTTGGAAGATGAGTGGAGAAGACTGCTCTGCTGCTGCCTGCAGCAGTAAAATTCAGGTCAACTGCAGCTTCAGGAGCAATCTGCAACTCTACGGGCCAGCATTGGAGAATTATTCAATTTCCGGAGATCACTGTGTTCCCTCCCCTATCGGACCTGCCGGTGTGATGATTAGACCTCATGAGAGACCTGTGAGGAGAGACCCGAGTCCAAGACGAAAGGACAAGAGAAGTTGGAGAACTATTAGCCAGTATCCAGCCAATGTTTAAGTGCTTTTATTTTGATATTACTACTGAGCCAGGGGAGCCTTGAGCTGAGCTCTGATTACCGGAAATACAGAGCGCAAGCACCTTGCCTGCCTGCCATCTGGTTGACTCTGAGCTGTCCTCCACCTCTCGTCCCGAGCAGAAGTTTTTTTTTTTTTATTGAATTTTATTTGCTTTTTTCTCCTTTTTTCAAAGAAAATTAAAAAAAACAAAATACAACAATTAATACAGAACATACATAAATTAAATAAATCAAACAACAAAGTTACCAGCATAGGTATTGATTACATTGTAGTAATAGCAGTAATCTATTTGATATTAGCTTAATATAGAGGGACAATTCATAACCACAGCGAACAATGAGAAGAAAGGAGGGGAAAGGAACACAAGATGGGGAAGGAGAAGGGGAGGGAAAATAAAGGAGGTTAACCATTCCGTCTATTCCCATATACTATAAAGACACAATGATTTAATCAGTTAAGTCATGTCAACACCACTCTAGCCTCCTCACAAGTGGAGGGGACTTAACATCACCCCAGGACCAGATCTGGTCTCCACCATGCCAGGGGAAAAGAAAAGAAAAGAATCACCCAGAACTATTTAGGCTTGTTCCGCTTAGCACCTCCAACACCTCCTTGTTTTCTTTGGAAGCTATATAATAGAAAAAGGCAGTCCTCTACTTTGAACTTATCTAACTGTAGTTGGAGCTTGGCAGTAGGTTGCTCCATTTCCAGAATTCTACAGCAGATGGAGTACCAGGTATCCAGAGAAGGAATTCTGGGAGTTAGCCAGCAGCAAGGAAGGGCTTTGAGGCTGTGGCAATCATAAAATAATATAGGTAGCGTTGAGATCTAGGTCTCAGGGAGGTCGGAGGGAGGCCAAACACCCGCTTTATACCTAATGATGGGGAAATATTAAGATCTTTATCTCACTAATTAGCTAAGCAGAGATGAGGCAATCCCACAAAATGTGACAGGTTGTTCTCTACTCCGCAGCCTCACCAGCACAGGTCTGAGGTGTGCTTCCCAAATATCTGGCCACCACGAGGCAAAATATCTAATGATAACCTGACATCTAAATTCCCCCCAGAAGGAAGCTGAGGTGGTATGGTTAACTCCTTTCCAGATCCTCACCCACTGGGTGTCATTAAGCTTAACCCTTGTCTCTGACCCCCACTGATCCTTAACATGGCTTAACTGGTCTAGTTCCAATGAAGTAAGAGCAGATACTATTTTGAAAATGTTGCTTCTAATCTCTGTTAATTGAGCTAAATCAAACAAGCATATTTGTAAGGGGTTATATGATATAATCATTTGAGAGCCTATTCCTTCTATCATTAAACAATCCCTTAGCTGAAGATAGTGGAAAAAATCTTTTAGTGGAAGCTGGAACTCAGTTCTGAGTTGTTGGAATGTTATAACACCATCCCCAGAGTAAAACTGACCTAGCATGAATAAACCCCTTCTAGACCAGAGTCTAAAAGTATTATCCCATCTGTAAGGAAGAAAATCGAGACCACTCTGAAGGGGGGTCTGAACGTGGAGTTTCATTGGGAGATGAAAGGCTCGAGAAACCTCACACCACGTAAATTTCAAAGTGGAGGTCCAGGGATTTTGGAAAGAAACCCTGGCCAGCCTATTTCGTCAAGAATTATCAAGTCTTCCATGCTGGCCAACTCCAAAGAGTTAGTCTCGACATCCACTCACACAGGAGAGGTCTCTCCCTTCACCCCGAGCAGAGGTTTTTGCCGACCAGGTCTGACCATCCAGGACCTTGAGATGTTCGTCCTGTTGCGCTGCTGCTTCCTTGTTGTTGTTATGTACTAAGGACTACTGCTCAGCCTCAGCTCTCTGCTGTAATAACATTTTAGAATAACTCTGCAGACTGGCACCTTTCCACCAGCCAGTCCCATCTCTTCAGCCGGTGAAGACAGTCATCAGCCAGGTACTTGTTTTTATAATTGTGTTAATTTGCTTGTATGTGTGTGGGTTGGGGGAACTGAACAGTATGGGTTTGTAAACCATGGGCAGGATGGTGCAAGTGTGGGAAATAAGTCTGTGGGTTGGAAGCCATGTGAAAGTGGACTGGTCTTAAATGAAGTACACTTACAAGCTGCTGTGTTCTGTCTGGTCCACCAACTGCACAATGCTGTCCAAACTGCTGCTCGCCATATAACAGGACCAGTAAATGGATAGCTAACAGGACATGGGAGTAATGGAGGGGATGGGGTTTTATCTTGACTAGGAAAGGCTCCCGGAGACTAAACTGATGTGCAAGTGTGACTGGGGGAGAGGTGCACAGGGAGGTTAAATGACTTGCTCAGGTCACCTGGTATGCAAGTGGAAGTTTTTATGGATTTATACCTATGTCAGCTGGGTCTCTGTGTTCACAGCTCACTGTTCTAACCCCTGTGCACTGCTGTCTCCCTAACTTTCTGTTTAAACATAAATTGTACAGAATAAATACCCACTTCTGCCACTCATTCTCTACTGTAAGTCCCCCTCCCCCATTTTCCCCTGCTCACTTAACATTGAAGACTTCATAAGCACAGTCATGGATGACCTGAACTTCCCATCCCTTTTGCCATTGATGTAGGAGAGGATTCCAAGCAGTCCTGAGTATTTTTTTTTTACCAAGAACAACTCCACCTAGATGCAAAATCTCATTTAAGTGGGAACCTGATGCTACCAAATTTTGCAGCTGCTTATACTTACTTGCAGATTGTGTCTTGCAGATGGTCCCACATGCTTTCTTGGCATGCACCTGCATTAACTGACATTCATTTGCATTAGTTGGGAATTTATCCTAATGTGCATGCTGATGCAACTGAATCATCTGAATGCCCAGTGTGCCTTGACCACACTGATCCAGCGTACCTTGACCAGGCCACGGACCCTCAATTTCTGGAACCTAAACAGTTTTTCAGAAATCCTTCTATACTGCAAGGGATCCAGCGTGCCTTGACCAGGCCAGGGACCCCTCAATTTCTGGAACCTAAACAGTTTTGCAGAAATCCTCTATACTGCAAGGGATCCAGCGTGCCTTGACCAGGCCACGGACCCCTCAATTTCTGGAACCTAAATAGTTTTGCAGAAATCCTATATACTGAAAGGTACTAGCCCTGACTTTTGGATTTTGGTACCAGTGGAAGCTGATTTTTGCTGAACACAACTCTAACTACTGTATCCCCCTCTGTCTCTGTAGTTGAATCTGTGTGCCAGGGTTTAATAGTTTGTTTAATCCTTACAGTCATTTTAAGTTCTGAGTTGATATTAGAAGTGAATTTTGAGCCCTGACTGTAAATCCTTCTGCTGTCTGGCCTGCACTCTGTCTCCTCCCAACCCACAAAACAGTGTGCTGTGCTCTCTGACCCTGCCCACTTCTATTATTCTCTTTGTTCTGATGTAAAACGCCTCTTCCAGCCTTTAAAAATCCTGTTTTCTACTCTATTTCAGGGATCCAGTGTGCCTTGACCAGGCATGGACCCTCAATTTCTGGAACCCTAAACAGTTTTTCAGAAATCCTCTATACTGCAAGGTACTAGCCCTGACTTTTGGATTTTGGTACCAGTGGAAGCTGATTTTTTTTGCCCTCCCCCACCTTCTCCACGACTTGTTCAATACACCTAAACCACTCCCCCTTGTGTGCACTTTCTCCCATTGGCCATCTTGCCTCCACAAATTTAAAGCTACAGAACACCTTCTAGAGTGTGTTCCTGCCCCTGAGAACTACATCTCTAACTGCCCTTTGCCTCACCACTTCCTCCTCTCCCCCTTCATAAGGCAAACCAAGCTAATTCACTCCTACTACTTTCCATTGTTCCCACACTCCCTTGGTAAGATGAAGCTGGCACTACCTATATTATGTGCCATCTCCCTAACTACTGCGCTGGTATTGACCGACTTCTGTACGACAGTGCTGGCCTCCTTCCTCTCATTTTCCCCCTCTCCCCTGTCTCAACCCTCTTCACTCACCACTAGGGATAAGTCCACCCTGGGGTATATCTCTGTCATCCTACTCACTAAAGGAGAATGCCACTTCCTTGTCCACTACCTGGTTAACCTCTCCTGGTCTCCTTCTATTCCCTCCTGCCCATACATTCTCCTGATATCACTACTCTCCCTTGCTGGGGACATTGAATGCAACCCTGGCCCAACATACTCCCATATCACCCCCACTCCAGCATCTGGACAAATGCCCTGGTCTTAAAATTGCACATATCAATGTCTGCAGCCTTCCATCTAAATTCACTGACCTTGAGACTTGTATTGAGCTACACAAGCCCCATATTCTAGGACTCACTGAAACATGGCTAAAGCCACACCACACTGAAAACACCATCAAAATACCTGGCTACTCTTACCTACGCCTCGACAGGTCAGGCAGGAAAAAAGGTTGCGGTGTGGTCCTGCTCCTAAGGGAACCCCTTTCAGCTAGTTTTGTCCTACACTCCAACCCTTCCTCACCTAGTGAATGACTACTCTCTGAATTGACCCTGGGATCCTGCAAGAAACTCTGTATTGGCTGCTGCTACAACCCCCCTCCCCGCAAATGGAACCATTGGACTCACCAGCCTCCTCCAAGGCCTGAGCTCTCTAACTCCTAACAGGGAATCTATCCTTCTCTGTGACTTTAATCTAAACTGGCTGAGCTGCCACCAGCCTGACTATGTATTCCTGTTAAAGCAGCACAACCTTGTGGAGGTGATCACTCTTCCCACCAGACTTAATCCATACTCAGCCACCCAGACTCTACTAGACTGGATCCTCATAAACAGGGAGGACCGAGCATTACACGCTGGCACCATGGCTGACTCAGTAAGTGATCATTCACCGACCTATCTCCTCTGGTCTTCCAAACTAAAGTGCCCCCACCCAAATACCTATCTCTAAGAAATTTCAGCTGCCCAGTCTCCACAAATCTCCTCGAGGAGGCACAGTCCTTGGACTGGTCCATGCTTTTTTCCGTTTCCAATATAGCCATGGCAGTTTCCACATTTACCCAGACTCTACTAATACTCCAGGACCGCTTTTTCCCTGTCACTACCAGACGGGTCAGAGGCGGGTGCTCACACTGGGTCTCTAAAGACCTCCTAACCCTTATAAAGGCCAGAGACCACGCCTGGTCCACTTTCACAGCAACCCCCCTCTCCTGCCCACTGGGATGCTTACAGGCACATGAGGAACAAATGTAAACAACAGGCCAAATTTTTGAAACAGACCCACTTCCACAACCTGCAAAAGGCCAGCCTTGGAGACCCTAGAAAATTCTGGGACTCAATCAGCTCCCTACTAAACCCCCACTCCAGCTACGCTGCACCACATCTCAACTCCCAGGATGGGCTGCTGACCTACCCTCATGATGTGGCCAGTGTCTTTAACAGTAAGTTCACCAACTTATCCATGTACCTAAATAAGCTGCCAACTGCCCAACCTCAAAGCCCGGCCATAATATCTGACACACTGCCATCCTCCTCCAGCTCTGCCACTCACCTGCAAATACCCCCATTGTATTTTAAAGCCCTCTCCATACATGGTACAGTGAAGTTACTCAAACATCTACCTAACCACGGCTCCTCAGGATCTGATGGTGTATCTCCATTCTTTCTTAAGCTGATCTCTTCAGCGATTGCCAAGCCACTCACCTTCATCTGTAACCTTGCCCTTTCCATCTCCTCCATGCCTGACCCATGGAAGATAGCTAAGGTTATCCCCATTCTTAAATCCGGTGACCCCAAATCCTCCGACAGTTATGGTCCAATATCCATCCTCCCTCATCTCAGTAAACTACTCGAGAGAGCAGTCCACAATCAGCTCACTGACTACATAAGGGACTCATGAGGTCCTCCATGAGGGACCTGGGAGGACAGTAGTCTCTATGCCAAGGACAGACTACACTTGAGTGAGGAAGGAAAGAAAGTGTTGAAGCAGAGGATGGAAGAATATATAGAGGAAGTTGGGAGTTTAAACTAGGAGTGGGGGTGGCAGTTGGGGAAGAGATATGCAGAGACCACAGGTTGGGAAATCATATGAGCTTACCCCCCATAACAGTGACAAAGGACAAATGGCAAGTACTATTGGTGATGCTAGAAAAGGAGGGCAGGATGGGAAGAGGGGGAAAGGGTGGAAGGTGGTTACCCTTAATGCTAGGAGCCTTGGGAGGAAAATTGCAGAGTTGCAGGTTCTCATGGCAGAGGGAGAGGTGGACATTGCAGCCATCACGGAAACATGGACCACCCAATATAATGACTGGGACCTGTCTGTACCAGGGTACAGGTTATTTTGTAGGGACAGGGTGACTGGGAAAGGAGGGGGGGTGGCACTATATGTGAAGGAAGGACTGAAGTGTGTAAGGGAGGAAGGGGAGGAGGGTAGTACAGAGTCACTTTGGGTGCAAATCCAGGATTCCAAGAATAGGAGTCTTAGAATGGGAGTGGGTACAGGCCACCATCTCAGATGGAGGAGTTAGACAGGGAACTAGCGGGACAGATCAGGAGGACCTGCGAGAAGGGTGTGTGGTGATTGTGGGGACTTCAACATGCCAGGAGTGGACTGGGCATCCCAACAACCAGGAACAGAAGGGAGCAGGTACTGCTGGATGCCTTCCAGGACAGCTTCCTGCTGCAAATGGTCAGTGAACCAACCAGGTTAGGAATACCCTTGACCTTGTGCTGGCAAATGGGGACTTTGTGAGAGAACTTACAGTGGAGGAACCGCTGTCAGGGAGTGACCACCACTCAGTATGGCTCACATTGGATATGGGCAAGGAAGGTGGAATCTGGCACAAGAGTGCTGGACTTCAGGAGGGCTGACTTTGGGAGGATGGGAAGTGGTAAAAGGGTACCTGGCCAGAATTCAATCTAGTATGGATACTAACCAGAGATGGGAGCTCATAAAGTTGGGGATAGTGGAGGCAACCAAAACCTGCTGCAAAGCCCAGAGCAAGAAGGCTAGGGCTAAGAAACCGAGCTGGTTGAGCAAGGAGGTCATGGAAAAGGTAAGGAGGAAAACAGCTGCCTTTAGGAAATACAAGAAAACAGGGAGTGGGGAGGACAGAGAGGAGTACTTGACAGAATCGAAGGAGGTGACAAGGGCAGTAAGGGGAGCCAAAGCATCTCACGGAACTCAGGCTGGCACAAGGCATTAAGAAGGGGAGAAGGACTTCTTTAAGTACATCAGGAGAAAAGGGCTGTAATGACCACATAGTAAGGATTAGGAAGGAGGGGTTGGGTGGAAGAGGTACGATAAGGCGGAAGCACTAAATGAGTACTTCTGCTCAGTATTTACTAAAGAGAAGAGAGGGGGTGACACCCAAGATGGGAGAAATGGCAGACGCAGGGGGGGAAGTGGTGACAGATGGGGAAATCATGGAGGGCAGAGTTTGAGAGGGTTTGAAGGCACTGAGGGTGGACAAGGCACCAGGCCCAGATGGCATCCACCACAGGGTACTGAAGGAGCTGGCAGAGGTCCTTGCAGGACCTTTGGCAAACCTATTTAATGCCTCACTACATTCGGGTGTACCTCAGGACTGGAGGATGGCTCATGTGGTGCCCTCCACAAGAGTGGCCCAAGGATGAACCGGAAACTACAGACCAGTGAGCCTCGCATCCATCGTGGGTAAGCTAATGGAGACTATCCTGAAGGAGAGGCTGGTGGCCTCTTAGAGGCCAAAGGACTACAGGACAGCAGACAGCATGGCTTCAGCACGTGGCGACCTGCCAAACCAACCTGGTCGGAAGTTCTATGACTGGGTAACTAGGCAACTGGACAGGGGACATGCAGTGGATGTCCTGTATCTGGACTTCAGTAGGCATTCGACTCAGTGCCACATGGAAGGCTGGGAAGGAGTTAGTAGGCACAGGGGCAGGTGCAATGCTGGTGAGATGGGTAGGAAACTGGCTGCAGGGAAGGCAACAGAGGGTGGTGGTGGGTGGGGAGCTCTCACACCCAAGGGCAGTGATGAGCGTGTCCCACAGGGCTCGGTGTTGGGACCAGTGTTGTTTGGGATATTCATTGCAGACATATCATGGGACATCAAGAGCAAGATCAGTCTGTTTGCTGATGATACCAAGGTTGGCTGCGGTGGATGACCTAGGGGGATGGCAGGGTTGCAGGATGATCTGGAAAAGCTTGAAACCTGGTCAGACACCTGGCAACTGGGCTTTAATGCCAAAAAGTGCAAGGTGATGCATTTTGGGATGAAGAACCCAAGGAGGACTTACCAGCTAGGGAGTGCAGCTAGCCCAGACAGAGGAGGAGAAGGATCTGGGTGTGCTCATCACAGGGTCAATGAACAACTCGGCACAGTGTAGGAAGGCAGCTGCAAAGGCCAACAAAATGCTGGGTTGTATTGCAAGGGTATATCCTCAAGGAGGAGGAGGTGATTCTGCCACTGTATAGGTCATTAGTTAGACCACACCTGGAGTACTGCGTGCAGTTCTGGCGTCACGTATCTGAAGAGGACATTAAGTTACTGGAGGAGTGCAGCGCAGGCGACAAAGATGATCAAGGGTCTGGGGACTTATCATATGAGAGGAGGTTGAAGGAGTTGAACATGTACTCACTGGAGGAGAGAGAGACAGGGGACATGATTGAAACCTTTAAATACATGAAAGGAATAAACAAGACAGGTACAGAGGGCTGTTCAAAGTAAGGAGGGAGGGCCACCAGGGCCATGATATGAGACTGGAGCGAGGAAGGTTCAGGAGGAGATGAGGAGACACTTTTTACAGAGAGGGTGGTGGCTGGGTGGAATGCGTACCTGCAGAAGTGGTATGCAGTGGAACAGTGGACTGCTTCAAACGAGGATGGGACAGGACAAGGGAGGGTTAATGAAGGGGAAGGGTGGAAGGGAGGGGCAGCTGCAGAATAAGGGGTGCTAGCTGCACATTCGAGCAGACTTGATAGACCTCTAGGCCTTTATCTGCTGGCAAATTTCGTATGTTCGTATAAGCAAATACACCCTCTTATGCAACCAACAGCATGGCTTTCACAAGAATCATTCCACCGCCACGGTCGTCGCTCTACTAACCGACCACATCCTCTCTAACATGGATAATGATAAAGCCACCAGGGCTGTCTTCATCAACCTCTCAAAGGCTTTTGACATGGTTAACCATGTTCTCCTTACCCCCAAGCTTAGCCTCCTTGGTTGTTCTCAGAAAGTCTCAAGCTGGTTCACTAACTACCATACTGATCGCTCACAATTTGTGTGTATTGGTCAAACCTGCTCCCCCACCCTGCCTGTCTCTGTGGGGGTCCCTCAAGGCTCAATCCTGGGTCCCCTCCTTTTCTCCTTATTCGTTAATGCACTTCCCTTCGACTGCCTCAACTGTAACTCTCTCCTGTATGCTGATGACCTTGTCCTCTTCCACAGTGACAAATCCACGGCTGCAATTTCCTCAGTTCTCTCATACAACTATGCTGCAGCCCACAGCTGGTTCTCAAAAAACCTCCTTTTAGTAAATGCCAAAAAAACTAAATCCATGCTGTTTGGACCTAAGCCCTTTCTGGCCCAAACTAAAAGCCACGCTCCCTTATGCATTCTCAGCCCAGATGGTACAGCCCTGGAGGACGTCAACACCTACAAATACTTAGGAGTACTGCTCGACCCCTCCCTCACCTTCACTGAGCATGCAAATTCCCTTGACAGAAGGTTCCATCAAAAGTTAGGTGCCGCCTATAGATTCAGGCAGTACCTTACCCCTGAAGCTAGACTAGCCATCGTCCAGGGTAATCTTCTCCCTATTCTTGACTACTGCTCCCCTATTTATGCCAAGATCTCAGCTACTGCTATGGCTAAACTCTCCACTGCCTACAACAGTGCCTGCCGCTTTGCTTTATTGGCCCCGTTCTCCACCCACCACTGTACCCTCTTTTATTTTATTTTTTATTTTATTTTGAATAATCAGATTTACAACCTTTGAGTCAGAGACTCGTTTACAAAGGTACCTCATCGCAGGGAGGGTGGACAAACAATCAAGTATGGTTTAGACAGAGGTAACAATACAAGTGAAATACAGGCATAGATAAACACAATTTGTTTTTATTATACAAGGCACAGTCATGCTCTGCAGTAGAACCAGTGCTTAGTCGTCAGTGGAACCCAGGGTAGTCTGGGAGGGACTACTGAGACAGAATACAGTTCCACTATAGGCAGTTACAGCTCCGACTATCGACAATGTATTTTCGCGAAGGACTATTTTGAACTGGCCAATTCTGGGAATGCCTGTGATGTTCTCTGGGAGAGAGTTATACCAGACCGGTGCTCTATGGTGAAAGGATCTTTGGCAGAGAGAGGTCCTGGCTCTAGGTACTAGGCAGGTGGCTTTAGTGGAATTACGGGTGAGCACAGGCCAGGTGGCCTGTTGCAGGGATGTGGTGACCCCTGGGGGGCATAGCCCAGATAGGGTTTTTTTTAGCCAGCAGGCAGGTGTGGTATTTCAGCCATTCTCAAATGTGAGTATGTTCAAGGCAGAGTATAGCAGGCATGTGTGGGTTCTGCTATGGGCACCAGTCAGGAGCCTCCAGGCTTTGTTAATTGAGGTCTGGACTTTAGTAAGGGTGGTGGAGTCTGCAACTGCATAGATCAGGAGTCTGTAGTCTGCCAGTGATAGCACGGATGAGGTGATGGCCAGTTTTAAGGCAAATTCAGGGAGGCAGTCTTTGTGGCGATAGAGGAGACCAATCCTGGAATTCATGGCTGATGACAGGGTTTTTAAATAGGTGTGGAAGGTAAAGCCTGAGTCAAAGGTGATGCCCAGGTACTTGTATGTTGTTACCTGTTCAAGTGGGTGGAGTGTGCTGGGGGTGATGAGAAGGGGAGAGTCACTGGCACTGTTTTGTCGGTATGCAAAAAGCATTAATTTTGTTTTTTTTCAGGTTTAGGACTAGCCGATGGCTGTTGAACCATTTTTCTGCTTGGTCGAAGGTGCGTTGCAGGGTGCTTTGGAGCAAGAGTGGGTCCGAATGTGATGTGATGATGACTGCGTCATCAGCATAAAGAAGTATTTTGTCTGAGCAGGAGCTTGTGAGGGTGTTTAGGAAGAGACTGAAAAGGGTGGGCCCAAGGATGGAGCCTTGGGGGACCACGGAGCATACTGGTAGGTTGGTGGACAGGGTCCTATTCAGCTTGACTCTTTGGGATCTGTTTTGTAGGTAGCTTGAGAACCAGTTCAGTGGGCCAGGTGAGAAACCCAGTTAGCTAAGGGAGTTTAGCAGCAGGGGGTGACACACAGTGTCAAAGGCCTTGGATAGGTCGATGAATACTGCACTTGCAAGTTTCCCAGCATCAAGCGCAGAGTGGATTTGGTGAGAGAATTACAGTAGGGCTGTGGATGTGCTCTGGCCCGGGCGAAATCCATGTTACTCAGGGCATAAAATGTCATATTTAGATAGGTATTCTATGAGCTGCATGGATACTGTTTTCTCCAGGGCTTTGGGGGATGGAGATGGGTCTGTAGTTATTTGGTAATGTTCGGTCCCCGGACTTATGGATAGGGGTGATTTCAGCCTGTTTCCATGCATCCAGGAATTGACCAAGGCATAGGGATCAGTTGATGACATTTGTGAGGGGGATTAGCATGACATCCAGCGTGAGGCGGAGTATCCTGGAGTCAAGGGGGTCACTATTCGGGTTGTGAGAGGTGAAGGCTTCTAAGAGGAAAGGTTTGACGTCATGGGGTGATATTGTTCTGAAGTGGAATAGGGGCCGGGAGGTAGTGATGTAGGTGTGTGGGGGAGGGACAGGGTCAAAGAATTGGGCAGGAAGTACTGCACTTAGGTCCGAGAAAGTTTTGTTTAGGCAGTCTGCAATGCATGTTTGGTCCGTTGAAACAGCCCCATTGATAACGATCTGGGATGGGGGTGGGTATTGCCATTCAGTTCTTTTATATTATCCCAGAAAGCTCTGGCTGAGTCCCAGGAGGATGTTAAAGCAGCCTGATAGTGTCTGGCTTTTGCTTGTTTGATGGCCCAGGTGCATTGGTTATGGGCTGTTCTATAGGCTTGCCTATCCGCCGTTCTGCCGGAGTCAACTGCAATGTGCCATAGGTTGTCCTGCTGTTTTAGTTGCTGGATCAGTGCGGGGGATATCCATGCAGCAGCCCATTTATTTGGATGAGATATGGTGATGGGAGCAAATAGGTCACAAGCATTGCTGAAGACACTAGTGAGGTAGGTTAGGGCAGTATTTATGTTTGATGCAAGGGTGATTGGGGTCCAGCCAAGTTGTGCAAGGTGACGCTTGGGGTTGTCAAAGCCCCTGGGGAGAAATCGATGATGAGGGGTGCTATTATATTCAGGGCTGAGTGTGGGGGAGGACCAGAAACATAGGACAGGGGAATGATCACTGAGTGAGTCCACTAGGATGTTAACCGGTTTCAATTTGTGTGGTCGATTAGAGAGTACTATGTCTAGGAGGGAGCTGGTCCCCTTTGCTTGGTTAAGTCTAGTGGGCTGAGCCACCAATTGAGACAGGTCAAGGGCTGCGAGGTTGTCCTTTATGTTTTCTGATGAGGGGCTGAACCAATTGGTGTTAAGGTCTCCCAAAATTAGCTGTTCAGCCTTATGTGGCAAGGTGGATAGATAGTCTTTGAGGTAGTGGATAGCTATGTTTTTCATACATGGGGGTATGTAGGCAGTGGTAGGTATAGGGGGCCACGACTGGGGTGCAGGGTGATTTTCAATGTAATAGCTTGTGCCCCATGGCTTAGCTCAGGGGTTGGTAGTGCACGGCCTAGGATGGAGTCGCACAAGTAGATTGCACACCCCCTCCACGCTTACCTACCCGATCAGCCCTGAACAGGGTGAAACCTGGGAGGGAGATAGCTGAGTCGGGCGTAGACTGGGAGAGCCAGGTTTCCACTAACATAAGGATGTCTGGGGTGTACTGTGTAATCCAGCATTGGAGTGCTGCAGTTTTCTTAAGAAGACTGCATATATTCATAAATGCAATGTGGAGACCTTTGCCAGGGTTGGGCAGCAGCACTGCAGTAGCACCCGGCCCAGGGTTTGGGTGCACATTTCCTGAGAGCAGGAGAAGTAGGGTAATTAGACACATCATGGGGCTGTGGTTGTTGTGGGTGAGACGTTTTCGAGATTGCCACGATCTCAGATGGGTGGTGCATGGGATAGGGAGTGAGATAAGTGCAGGTGTGGCTAGTGAGGAGAGTGAACATCGGAGATAGTATTCAGGGGACAGGGGGTTGTGTATTGGCAGTTGGTGAGAGGGGTCAGAGTGATGGTCCAGTGTGCGGAATGGGTTAGTGGAGATGGGCAGTGGGGTGGATGGAATTGTGGTAAGAGTGATAATAGAGATACTCCGTCTGGATGGGCTGGGATACGGGCAGGGGCACATATGTGGGGGATTTATAGGGATCCATGGTGGTGGGTGGATGGGGTAGCAGGAGGAGTGATGAGATTCTCCATAGTATTGCAAGGAACATGCTTATGTGTGGTTTTGCAGCAGTAAAAATGGTTTAGAGAGCAGGCTCCCTCTAGTGTTGAGAAGATATAACCTGCAAATACAGAAGTTGGCTGATTGGTTCTGGCACCCCATGTGACTATAGCTAAAAACAGATGCTGTCAGGCCAAACAAAGCTGCTACACAAAGGAACGCCTCTCACAGGCAGCCAAGCGCTGTCTACAATCGAACTCTGTGAGGCGACTCTAGGCAACCCAAGGGAGGGGGTGAGTCCTTCTGAGGAGGTCCCAGGGAGGGCAGGCTCTTGAGCCCTCACGACCCTCTGTAGTCTCGCCTACGGATGCAGGAACCCCTGGAAGTGAGGAGAAAGGGGGGGTTTTAAGTACAGGCTAGAGGCGTGGTCTGGTGAGTAAAATTACACAGCACAGGGGTTTAAAATCTAGTGCAGTGCTGTAACTGAATTTTAGATTTTTTTGTGCTCAGCAAACAGCCTCTTGCAGGTTGCAGGTGTTGCCTCAGGCGTCCTGCTAGAGGGCTGGTGTGCGAGAGGGGAAAATGGAAAGAAAAATGGCTATGGTGCGATTTGTTGCCCTAGGGTGGCGCGGGTTCCAGCCCTCAGCTCAGTACAGTCTGCAGAGTTGTTTCAGCAGGAAAAAACACTGTCTGAGGCTGAGAGGCTGTGCTACTACCACTAAAGTTAGTTAGGTTAAATTAAGGTTACCGAGGGGCTCGAGTTCGACTCCCGTATTGGCTAAGGGGCTCTTCCTTATAATTACTTGACCCAGCACTAGAATAATGGGCTGACTTCCCTTGTCCACATGTTGAGCACTCTGGTTCTAAATAACAGCTAAACAGTGGCACTATAATTCAGGCAAACAAATTAAAGTAACTTCTAGGAATGCAGCTAAACCCTGAATCCTGGCACAGTAAATTGCAGTGAAAAAACTTTCTATAATGCTGCGCCAACAATTAAGGCGCGATGGAGAAATTCAAATTTAAACAGTAAAGTCTTTTCAGATCCTGTTTGGTGCCAAATGTGCTCCGTTTCAAACAAAGCTGCCACACAAAGGAATATCTATAATACCCTTACATAGAAACATAGAAACATAGAATTTGACGGCAGATAAGGCCCACCTAGTCTGCCCACTTTCCTACCTAACAGATAAGCTGCAGATCCTAATTAACCAACAGCTTACTTCCTCTTACCCCCCACTAGGACTGCCTTATGTCTGTCCCATGCATTCTTGAATTCCGACACTGTTCTTGACTCCACGACCTCCTCAGAGAGGCTGTTCCATGCATCCACAACCCTCTCTGTGAAAAAATACTTCCTAACATTACCTCTCAGCCGTCCCCCCTCTATCTTCAAATTGTGTCCCCTTGTTCTTGTACATCTCTTTTTCTGAAAGATGCCACCCTCTTGGACTTTCTTGATTCCCTTGAGGTACTTGAAAGTCTCTATCATGTCCCCTCTCTCCCTCCTTTCCTCAAGGGTATACATATTAAGCTCCTTTAGTCTTTCTTCGTATGTCTTCTGGTGCAGGCCCTGCACCATTTTGGTTGCCCTCCTCTGGACAGCCTCCACTCTGTCTATGTCTTTGCAGAGATGGGGTCTCCAGAATTGTACACAGTACTCCAGATGGGGTCTCACCAACTGCCTGTACAGAGGGATAACAACTTCCTGTTTTCTACTACTGATGCCTCTCCCTATGCATCCCAGTATCCCCCAGCCTTCCTTATTGCCTTCTCACATTGCTTGCCCACCTTTAAGTCATCTGATATAATTACCCCCAGAACCCTTTCCATTTTTACTGTTGTCAGTATCTCACCCCCCATTGTGTACTCTTGCCCTGGGTTTTTGTTTCCCAGGTGCATTACCTTGCACTTCTTTGCATTGAATCTGAACTGCCATACATTTGACCATTCCTCCAACCTTTCCAAGTCCCTTCTCATCCTTTCCACTCCATCTGGTGTATCAACCCTGTTGCAGATCTTTGTGTCATCTGCAAAGAGACATACTTTTCCTTCCAGTTCCTCTGCAATGTCACTTATAAAGACATTAAAAAAGACCTTGGATGGCTACCTCTGCCGGGTCGCTTTGACCTAGCCCTCTGCTGCATGGTGGACAATGTCATCTGCACTGCTCCAGAATCCCCCCTAACTGCCCTTCTGAAAACCCGAACACTCCTCCGCAACCTCCACTCAAATGGTACTCCCCCCTAGCTGTTCCTAGGGTATCCACCAACATGGGTAGCAGAGCTTGGTCTGCAGCTGCCCCTTTGCAGTGGAACAAACTACCGGCTGAACTCCGTTCCATTGACACACACTCCAGTTTCAAGTCGCACCTTAAAGTTTGGTTCCTGGAAAACTCATCCTGCCTATGCTCCCAGGGGTCTGACACCAACCCACACTAGTCAACTCCCCAGCCCAGGGGTTACCCACCTACCCACACTAGTCAACTGTCTTGTCTACAACTGTTATACTGCATTTTTCTCAGTAATATTTGACTTCCTTGCCTGTACATATTGTATATATATTTTTTACTGAGTATTCTGTGTATTATTTGCTCACTGGACAATGCAGTCTCACATTGTACACCGTGCCTATGATTTGTTTGTTTGTACCAAGTCTTTTTATGTCTGATATTGAAACCTTGTATTCACTGTTCTCAAATGGACCTATGCATCAAACCTGTATATTGTGCTTACTATTGTTGCTTGTATCAAATCTGTTTCATGTGTATCACTGTTACCTTGTACTCCACTGTCACCCTGCGCCATGTGTTATGGCCCGGGTCGTGCCTAAAAACGGTCCCTGGGATCAGTGCACTCACCCGTTTATCAAAGTCATAAATAACATATATAAAATTATATAAATGCAGTTATCCTCCCAACCTGTGAAATTGCAGCTAGTGAACATAATTTTGACTTGACTGTGCACTGATGGAAGGTAGCATGTAAATATAGCAACATACTGTATTAACTGACATGATGGGTCACAGAAGCAGCCAGAGACATTCATTATACAGAAAGTTAATCTGATTTCATGTGCCCTTGTGGATCAATTAAAAGATTATCAATTGACTTCTGTTGCTGACCTTAGTGCAGCTTCAGTTCTATAATATTCCAGTCTCACTTATCAGTGACCACAGCCACAGTTATAACTGGCTTTATTACATCCTATACATCTCTGGTGATAGCAGGCATCAGTGTCACTGGCAAGGCTAGAACCTGTGACCTCAGGCTGTACAATATGTTCTTTTCCTCACACTCCTTCACATAGCCCTGCCCTATCTAGCAAGCTCACACATGTATTCCCCTCTCTTAGGCCTTCAGATCTTTTTGCTATTCTCTGTTCAACTGTTGATCGTCAGCCAGGTGCTTGTTTTTTTATATTTTTTCATTTAAAAAAGAGTACGTGGGTGCCACAAGGGGTTTGACAACCTAGCAGGGGAGGGGTGGATCTGCAGAGTGTAGACAGGATCGGGTCTTGATCCTTCCAACAGTAAAAGGCAACCAGCAACAGTAAAACCACAGAAGCAGAGATTTCTTATATTCAATCTAAAAAATTTATAACATAACGTATTACCTCCCCCTGAAGCTTGGTTTATCTTTTCAAAGGCTGGCTGCCATCCTGTTTCTGTGAAGGAGGCATCTAAAAAGAAATGTGTACTATCAGTACTGTTAAAAGATGCTTATGTTCCCTTAGTGTTTTCTGCATCTGGCACACATCTTTCCACATGAATGAAATGAGAGCTGCAGAGTATGTCAAGGTTGAAACCCTTCTAGCAAAAATGAGAAGTGCAGCTGAAAGCACAAAGAAGTACTTAAATATTTTAAGGGATGCAAGGATAGGATAAACCAGTGTAATGTAATCACTTAGAAATAAATATTTTGCTTGAGCTTCACATCTCTATTTTGCTAGAAGGGTTTTAGCCCTGTTCTACTGTGTAGCTCCAATTTCATTCATTGTTATATTCTGGTGGAAAGATGTGTGTTAGATGCAGAAATAAGGGAAACCAGTACACATTTCTTTTTCGATGCCTGCTTTACAAACAGAACAATGTATACTTTTGATGATACCCTTTTTTTTTTTTGTTAATATCTAAAGGCTGGTCTCAGAATATTCTGGAGAAGGTTGAAATTGAGGGTTACACAGCATGAGCAGGGCAGGGGTAGAAGTTTGGCTGATATACATGGCTGTGTGCCTGTATTCAGACTGGGTATAACCAAGTCAGTGCAGTGGAGGGTTACCAACCAACATAATGATAGACTACGATAGTTGTGTTAATTAGGGTCAGATGCTATGGTTGTCATATTTTTTTTTTGAATAATCTCTTTATTCAGTTTTCAAATATACATTACAAACAACGACAAGTAAACATACACAGACAATGAAAAAACAAACAGATGCAATCAGTTGTGCACAATTAATCCTTCCAATTACACTATTAGCCATAACAGTACATTAGGTAATAGGTCAGTCTGGCACATAATAATAGTACCCACTGCATCATGCACCCAGTCCAGTCCTCAGCATCATCTCCTCTGCCACACTTAAAGAGGACAGGAAGGGGACCCAACCCCATAGGAAGATCTCCTCCCTATCCCTAACAAGCAGTGTTAATCTTTCCAAGGCTAGAGTACGCATCGTTAGCTGTCGCCACTGCAAGACTGTGGGCTTAATATTGGATACCCAGGTATTTTGAATGCAGTGATGCGCCAATACAAACTGTGTTCTCATCCACCTGGGGAGTGGGATCCACTCCTCCCCCTTCTCAACCTCCACCCCAAACAGGCAGGTTAGTGGGTCTCTCCCCAGTGGCTTACCAACCATCAAAGCCACCTCCTCTGCTACACCTTCCTAAAATTACACTAGGATTGGGCAAGTCCAGAAACAATTAATGTAGGTGCCCCTCTCTTTTCCACACCTGCCACATACTGGGATATCAGGGGTTGTGCCTTATGCACTTTAGCAGGGGGATAATACAGCCTATGCAAAAATTTAAAGAAGGCCTCTTTGAACTTGTTGCAAACCATAATCCTTTTGGGCACGTGGAGTACCACCTTCCAGTTTTCCTCAGATATGCTTTGCTCCAGGTTTCTTTCCCATAGAGGTCTTATATTTCCTTTCAAATCCGGCAACCCTTGTTTACCCTGTTTAGCTGCTTTTCCTAAAATTCCCTTGGGGTCCTTTTTGGCTTGATATACCAGCTGTTCTACTGGGTCAGGTTTAAGGCAATCCCGTTCACCCCTGTCCAGCCTCCCCATGAAAGCTTGAACCTGCATATACCTGTACAGGTGTTGCTCATCAAGCTGAAGACTTTGTTTCACAGTCTCGAAAGTACACAGTTTACCCTTTACCACCAGGTGGCCCACAATACTTATTTCCCATTTCTCCCATTCTCTGAAACCTTTATCTTCCAGACCCAGCAAAAAAGAAGGGATTCTTAGCCACCGGTAATAGTAAGGTCTCACCCTGACCAATCACTTTCTGTCTTTTAAGTTGTCCCCTAGCCTCCATCACTGTCTCCACTAACAGGTTGCTACTACCCACTGCTCTCTATGCCCTTAACCCCTTACTATGCAAATATGCAGTAAGTCTCCCTGGGGTTCCCATTTGATCCAAATCCACCCAACTAGCCACTAAGGGTCAATGCACCCAATCTGCTACACACTGCTGCTGTACTGCTAAATAATAGTTACCCAGGTCCAGGAAATTGATCCCAACCCTGTTCCTTTCAACTTATAATCTTTGTAAGCTGATTCTCAGCCTTTTCCCCTCCATATGAACTCTGAAAACATTTTCTCCACCCGTTTAATATCCCCTCTTGTTAGTCCCTAGTGTAACATCTGCATTGGGTACAGGATCCTGGGAAGGATATTCATTTTAATCAAATTAATCCTCCCTAGCCATGAGACCGGAAGCTGTGCCCATCTCTTAAGGTCAGCCATGATAGTCTTTATCAGGGGGAGATAATTCAAACTGTATAGGGCACTGAGTCCCTGACCCACCTGAGCCCCCAAGTATGTGAAGCTAGTCTGCACCATCTTAAGCCCCAAGTGCTCCACTTCTCTGCCTCCATCTGGAAAGCACATAATTTCCAACTTCTCCAAGTTGATCTTATAACCAGAGAAACTGGCAAATTCTTCTATAAGGGATAGCAGTGGAACCATGGACCTCTGTGGATTCTGGACAAACAAGAGTGTATCATCGGCATACAAAGAGACTTTATGCACGGAATCTCGTGTCCCCCCAACCCCCTCCACCTGCTCACTCCGGCGCACTGCAACTGCCAGAGGTTCGATCACCAGGACAAACAGGAGGGGGGACAAAGGGCACCCCTGTCTCATCCCTCTTCCTAAACTAAACTGCTCTGAAAGGCCACCATTCACTAAGATTTGCACTCTGGGTTTCTCATACATTGCCCTTACCCACCCCACATAAGAGTCACCCAGACCAAACCGGGCCATCACCTCAAACAGGTAATCCCATTCCACCCTGTCAATGCTTTTTCAGTGTCCATTGCTACAATATCTACCTTCTCCTACCCTTGGCTGGCCTTCCAAATAATATTAAGTAACCTATGCATGTTATGATACGATTGACGGCCTTTAATGAATCCGGTTTGGTCTGGGTGAATCAAGTCTGGCAAAATACCCTTCAACCTGGTAGCCAAAACCTTTGCTAGAATTTTTAAGTTGCAACTTAGCAGCGAAATGGGTCGATATGCCACACATTCCGTCTCATCCTTGCCTGGTTTGGGCAATAAGCAAATTGTGGAATCATTGTAAGTATCAGGCAATATGGGTATTTCCACTCCCTCCTCTTTTGCAAAGAGCCCACACATAGTTTCAGCCAGCTGACCCCCCCAACAACTTATAGTACTCATTTGGGAAGCCATCTGGGCCATTAGCTTTTCCCTGTTGCAATTTTTGGATAGCCCCCAAACTTTCAGCCCTAGTGGTGGGTTGACACAGTTGTTCCCTTTGCATTTCTGAAGCTTTAGGCAACTGTAATCCATCCAGAAATTCCTGTATCTGAGTCTCTTTACCCTTATGTTCTGCCCTGTACAGTTGTCCATAAAAAGATTTAAAACAACCCTTAATGTCCTTTGAGTCTTTACAAAGCCGCCCCTCCTTATCCCGGATCCCCAGTATATGGGTTGCGCATCTGCCACCCTTCATTTATCTCACTAAAAGCGGGCCCGGCTTGTTGCCCCATTCAAAGACCTGATGCTGGCAATAAAATCAGGTTCTTCCAGCTTCATCCCTAAGTGAGGCGTTCAGGGCTTCCCTCGCTGTTGCTAGTAATTTTACCACTTCTCCTTGTTCCCCACCTGCCACTCGTTTCTCCAGGTTTTTTAACTGCTGCTCCTCCCTCTTTTCTTTTTTCTTTCTCTTTACCCTGGCCACATATGCTATTATAGCCCCCCTCATGAAAGCCTTCCCGGCCTCCCAAAAGGTAAGCTTAGATATATCTGGATTGGTATTGGTCTCCACAAAATACTGCCACTGATCCTCCAGGTATTCTTTAAAAGCTTGATTTTTGACCATTTATGTGGAAATTTTCCATTGTGAGGGACCCTCTCTATTCTTCCCACTAGATAACTTCAGAACCACCATGGAGTGGTCGGATATATGGATAGGGCTATGGGAAATATCCTGGGTCCATCCACACCAATTTCTGGGCAAATGTACTGTAATCAGTTCGGGACCAGGTTTTATGTGGATTAGAATAGAACATATATTTTCTGGCTCCTGGGATGGCCGTACGCCATCTATCCATTAAATCCAGATCTGCTGTCCCTGTCTGCCATTGACACATGGTTTCCAATGTTCTCCCCCTTTCCCTCTGAGTGATCCATTTGAGCATCCATTGTCCAATTAAAATCCCCCACCAAAATTAACCCCAGAAGTTGCTCCTTAATCAGCAAGTCCAGCAAAGAAATGTAAAACTGCGGTTCATACACTGCAGGGGCATATATACATCCAAATGTAACCGGTTCCCCATACAAGATTCCAGAGATACAAATGTACCTCCCCCCCCCCCCAGATCTTTAACTATCCGTTTAACTTCAAAGGGGAGGTTTCTGTGTAAGAGAATTGCCATTCCATGCTTGTGGAAAGAACAGGAGGCAGCATAACATCTTCCCACCAAATTCCAGATTAATTTGGCATGTTCCACATACGTTAGATGGGTTTCTTCTAATAAGGCCACCTGTGCTTCAGCCCTTTTCAGAGCAGTCAGAAGCGACGTTCTCTTTACTGGACTTGCTATACCCTTAATATTCCATGAGATGACATTTGTATTTTGCATGTTAGCCATAGCTTTTTACATTTTGTTTCCCTATACCATCCTACATGAAGCAGCCAGGCACCCCATCTCAGCATGTCAAGGTGATCATCCCAGTCTGCCAGACCCCAACTGCACTGTACAGTATAATTATTGTTCACAACATCGACTGCATCTTTGAATGTAAAAACAACTATTGAAATAACAACACAAACTAGCCCTCTCCCGCTTCCCTCCCTCCTATCCAGCTTCAGATTCCAACAAGCCTCCCCCTTTGCATCTTCTGTTTGTTTACCCATTCCCTCATGAAGCATCACTCCCTCCACATACCTCCCCCACCTTCCCTCACCCCCCTGACCTGACTTATCTCTTTCATTAGGTGTCTTCCCGCTCCATACACCCCCTAACATCATTACTACATTTTCCCTTAAATGTTTCTATGTCTATAACCATTTCCCCTTCTCTTTTCTCCCGTGACACTAATAGCCAATCTGCTGTGAGTGTCAGATAGCCCCTCCAGATGACAATTAGCAAATCGCCCCCCCAGCTGCCCGGAACGCCTCACAGGGAGGCGTTTCCCCTCATATTTACTTCATATCTGAGATAAGCATCCCCTTGCAGTCTCAGATATGTCCCCCCCCTCCCGATAAAGTCCCATCGTCCAGACAATTGCATGCAGCACCACCACTTGTGCCTGTGCTGTGTAGTCCCCTGGGGCACAATATTCTATGTCATACTGTACATATGTAGCCTGCAGCTACCACCATACACTGCCAGACTAACCTACAGGTGGAGCTGTGGGCAGACCCAGCCAGGCCCTGTACTTCCAGACTGACCTACAGGTGGAGCTGTGAGACCCTGCAATAGCGCTAGGAAAATTGCATGCAAATCAGGTCATAATGAGATGCTAATCTGGCTGTTTGCCCACAGACTACCTACATAGGCTCATTTGCATGTCACTTTTGAATGTAGCAAAGTTTTGCCCTGGGCAAACATGATTGCGTTGGGCAAATGGCTTAGCTCCACGCTAAACCTGCATGAATGTGCTTGCACCCCTCAAACATTTCAGAAACATGGTACATTTTTGCACAATGTAATTTCACATGCACTGCTGCTTGCAGCTTTAATGACTCCACTCCTTTGCTAGCACACATATTGGCCACTTAGTTCACCTCTACCTTCCTTCATGTCACTGTAAACTGGGATGCTGTTGTGGTTTGCGCTTCCTGGTTGCTGCACTCTCAGCCCAGTTTGCCCGGCTTCCTTAGTATGCTATATTCAGCAGGTTTAGCTCCGGGGCTATCCCTTTTGAATATAGCGGGCTATTGGTTCCAGGCTAATTTAGCACACCGGGCAGTGCTAATTTAGCCCCGGGGCAAAGTTTTGAATATCTGGCCCCATGTGTGCTGAAAGTATTCACAAAAAAAGGGACAAAAGAAAGACTTTAGATTTATATTTTATCTTCTGTACACTTTGTATCTCAATGCATTTTGCAGTGTGATAGCTGGCATCAGTCATTAGGTGAGGATCATCATACTAAGGAAAGCTTAATGGGATGGGAGTGGGGAATAAATATGAGAGCAAGGAGTTAAGAGTACAGGAAGGTTTAGTGACTTACTCAGGGTTGGACAGAGTACAGGAATTTACATTTAGGTGTTGAGGTTTCCAGCTCAGCACTCTATTCACTAGGGCTTTTCCATATCCAAAGTACTTATCAACAGTAACTCACTATGGTATTTGTATTTTCATAACAGCTCATTGCAAACTCTTTTGGAACTAATACTAGCAGTTGAAAACTGATTCAGGAATCTCTGGTCCCATGAATTCAGACTAGTTTATTTCAGCAATATTGTTTTCCTGGCAAACATATTACAATACCCATTTTTTCGGCTGTGAGTGGAGTCTACAGTCATTTTGTGATCTGTTGCCTGACAATGGCTGATTGTGGCATGCTTCCATTGAACCTTTGGAAGTATCCTTCCAAAAGTCTAACAGAATTCAGAGCACTCCACCAAGGTTGACTGCTATGGAGTAACAGCCGCACTGTTTTGGCTGTTACTTCTGCATTCTAGTTTGAGAACTGCATGCGCTCATGGCAGGTACATCCACTAAGATGCCATCTTAAAATAGCAGAATGCCATTCACTGCAGCTACACATGCATGAATGCCACACATGTACAGCTGCATCGCCCCCACCATCTTGCTGATGGCACTCCTCCCGCTCCCTCCCACTGTTGCTGTCCTCTCCACTCCCTCCGTTCCATTCCAGCCCCAGCAGCAAATAAAATCCTCCCAATGCTGCTGTCCTACCTGATCCCTCTGGTTCCTGTTCCTGCACCAACATCAGGGTGCCCAATCCCCATGTCAGCATCATGTACCCCCCAATCCATGTGACACACAGGGAGCCCACCCCAAAGTGCCCAGATTTATGGTTTTGTTTTTGCTCCCTCCCACTGCTGCTGTCCTCCTCACTACCTCTGTTCCCCCTCCCTGCGTCAACATCAGGGTGCCCAATCCTCATGTCAGCATCATGTATCCCTCAACTCATGTGGCACACTGGGAGCCCACCCCAGTGTTCCCAACATTATGGGTCTTGTAAATAAAGAAAACTGTCCCCCAACATCTTTTTTTTTTACCTGTAAAAAAGAAAATGGTCCCTCATTGTCACCCCAGTCCCCCCTCTCCCATCCCCACCCTCACACTGAGCACGCACCCCCCCTCACCCCATATGTACCTCCAGAGTTTGGCACTGTCATCTTCCGTGGACCAGGACACATCTGAACTCTTCAAAGACGAACCGCAAATAGAAGAATCAAAGGTAAGTGTGGTATAATGGCAGTCAATGGGGTTTTTAACTTATGTTGATATAGCAGCCATTTTTAGGAACTTTGGCCCAACATTTTTAACATGGGGTTTTTGGGACCCCACCTCATGAACACTTTCACTGTCATTTTGTTATTAGGTCCCAAAAGATGATTTTGCAGTCGCTGCATGGAATCACTGTTCGGGACTGATTAATGAAACAACAGTGCCTCTGTTCATGAGGTGGGGTCCCAAAAAGCCCATGTTGCAAATCTGGTGAAGAAATTCCAGAAAATGGCTGCTTTATGAGCGTGCATTACACAGTTTCTATGCACGCTCCTAACTTTACCAATTTTTAAAATTTTCACTCCAGATTTTCAACATTGCCATAATTTCACACCTCCTTATTAACAGTGCAGCTGTCATTTTTCACATCCTGCCTAAAACATGTTTTCGCACCTGTGGCACAGAATGGCACGGTCGCTCTGTGAAATCACCTTTCGGGACAAGTGAATGAAATGACAGTGGCACTCTTCATGAGGTGGGTCCCAAAAAGGCCATGTTAAAAATTTGGTAAAACAACTTCAAACAAGCATTTGTCAATGCTGAATGTTCACTTGCAGGTATTTGCATTGGCGTTTGGCATTTATGCAGCCACCCCCCAGTTGTATCCATGTCCCTTTAGCATCCATATCCCAACAGAGTACCTCTCTGCAACTCCTCTTGCATCTGATCAACATTTCACCTTCATACTTCTTAAGTGTCTGTCTTAGGAACCCTAACACCCTGGTCGTGCTCAAGGGTACAAGCCTGTGTGGAAACTGCGCAACCCGCGCTTGTAACAGTCATTCAGTGGAATTATTTCACCAAATTTTCAACATAGGCATTTTGTCACCTCTGGTCATGAACACTGGCACTATGATTTTCTTACTGTGCACCAAACACTGATTTCCCACAGCAACCGCGCTATTCTATGTCAGAAGTGTGAGAACACATTTCAGCCAGGATGTGAAAAATGACAGCTGTATAGTTCATAAAGAGGTGTGGGAAAATGCAAATGTTGAAAATCTGGAGTGAAAATATGATAAATTTGTGAAGTTATGAGTGCGCATGGAAAGTGCACAACGCAAGCTCGTAAAACAGTCATTTTTTGGAATTTTTTGCACCAAATTTTCAACATAGGCACTTTAGGATGTCTGCTCAAGAACAGTATCACTGTGTTGTTCTTACTCTGTACCAGACATGATTTCCCACAGCAGCCACGCTATTGTATGTCAGAAGTGCGAAGACACATTTCGGCCAAGATGTGAAAAATGACAGCTGTATTAGTCATAAGGAGATGTGGGAAAATGGTAATGTTGAAAATCTGGAATGGAAATATTACAAATTCACAAACTTACTAGTGTGCGTAGAAACTACGCAATGCACGCTCGTAACACAGCCATTTTATGGACTTTGGCCACCAAATTTTCAACATAAGCATCTTAGGACCTCTGCTCATGAACAGTGTCACTGTGATTGTCTTAGTCTGTAGCAAACACTGATTTCGAACTGTAATTGTGCTATTTTGCGCTGGAAGCCCAAAAAGCCATTTTGGCCAGGATGTGAAAAATGACAGCTGCACTGTTCAGAAGGAGGTGTGGAAATATGCCTATGTTGAAAATCTTGAGTGGAAATAGTACTTTTTTGCGAACTTACTAGTGTGCATGGAAACTGTGCAACCCATGCTTGTAAAACAGTAATTTTTTGGAATTTTTTCACCAAAGTTGCAACATAGGCTTTTTGAGAGCCCACCTCATGAACACTGGCACTGTCGTTTCATTAATAGGTCCTGAAAGGTGATTTCAAGCAGTGACCACGAAATCACCTTTCAGGACCGAATAATGCCATTACAGTGACTGAATTCATGAGAAGGGGTGTCAAGAACCCCCTGTTGAAAATTTGGTGCCAAAAGTCAAAAAAATGGCCGAGATATCCACCTAAGTTGGAAAAACCCTATTTATGCCATTATACAGCTTACGGCATTTCCTCAGTTCTCGGTCGGCTTTGAAGAGTGCAGGCGTGTTTCCGGTCCACCGAAGATCATCGCGTCAGCCTCCGAAGGTAAGTATGGGGTGAGGGGGGTGGAGTGTGGGTGAGCAGAGGTTGGGCATGGGTTGGCGGGGGGCAAGGACTCACCGAGGGACTATTTTCTTGTTTTACAGGAGTTGAGAAAAAAAAAGAGGACAATTTTAGTATGCTGGGGTGGGCTCCCAGCGTGCCACCTAGGTGGGGTGGGTATGTGGGGAGGTGGGAGTGCAGATGGTGGGCACGGGTTGGCAGGGGGGTGAGGGACTCATTGAGGAACCATTTTCTTATTTCACAAGAATTGAAAAACAAAAAAACGGACGCTGCTGGTATGCTGGGGTGGGCTCCCAGCGTGCCACCTACATGTTTGTTGGGGGGGTGCTGGAGCCAGTGGGGATTGGGCAAACCCGCTGGCCATAAGGTGTGTGTGGGGGAGGCAAGCATGAGCATGCTGGGGTGGGCTCCCAGCATGCCAACTGGTTGTTTTTTTGCGGGGGGCTGCAGCCAACGGGAGATTGGGCACCCCTAATCACACAGTGTGCTAGGGGGCCACATGAACTGAGGGGGATTGGGCACCTCCCTCAGTACACAAGGTGGGGCCAGGAGAACAGTATGGAGGGGGAGGAAATTAGCAGAGGGAGGAAGCAGGAGGGTGTTGATGCCGAGCTGTGCATGACAGCAGTTCAGCTGAAGCGGTATGTTAATTGCATACATGCTACCACTGCTGATTGTAGCAGAACTTTTCTCAGAAGTGAAGACCAACACAGTCGAACTGCTGTCGTACACAGCTCGGCATGTATTGGTCCCCTGTGGTCATGCCTGCTACACTGAGCACTGCATTGGGAAGGGGGGGTCACACACCTCCAAAACTCATACTGTTGCAAGACATTACTTGCACATGCACGCAACCAAACATACAAATGGCAAAGTTACACCTGATCATTCAAAATTTTCTACACACATGTGTAACTTTTGCAGCTTGCCATAGCCATATCGGCTCTGGCTAGAGTTTGTTCTTTTTGTTTTCATTCATGAAGTAAGAGATGGGATTTTGAAGTTTTTAAAAGTTTCCACTCCCTTGCCATGCCCATTATACAGAAATAACTTGGTACAGTGTTGTACTGTTCCCCATCATAGACATGTGGTAACACCATCTTACAAAACTCCAAAGTATGACTCCATCATTTGCATTCAACAGGTCACCTCAACGGAAGAGATAGAATTGTAAGTGGTGCCCATCTTTAATGACATGAGCCCATAATTAAAAGAAGCTGCTATTAAAGCTGTTTTAAAATATCTGAGGAAACTAAAACTAAACTGAGGATGAATCCAAGGATGTTACAAATGCATTTCTGCTAAAAATGTATCGTGAATTTTGTGTTTTCACTGTTTTCTGTAAAGGCTTTATTTTTCTGAGTTTTTTTTGCTCGGGAGTTGCTCTTTTGACATGTGCTGTATCTGGAGTGGGCTGTAGTTAAAGTTGCTGTATTCACACATATGTTCGGCACTGTTATAAAATTAGTCTGCTAACCCCCTGTCTCATACCATACTCCAGTATTAAATCTCTGCACTAACTGAGGTATTCAGTAAGTGAAAAAGAGCAACTCAGTAATCTTTAGGCTATGTGAATGTTCTTTATTTTCTTGTAGTATCAAACTCCTTGGTTGTGAAGTGTATGAATCATAAAATTAAGACATAGGGCCCGATTCCCAAAGGGGGTTGCATCCGGCCCAAGCTGCAGCAAACAGCAGCTTGCAACAAAGTCCCATGCACCAGGGACCCTGCACCTGATTCTGGTACAGAAAGGGTCCAGGCGCCTACATCGCCACTCTTGCAGCAACCCCTTCCATGCAGCAAGCACATGGCACGTGGAAGGGGTTGCTGCAAGCCCCTTGTGGCAATGGCAACTTGTTCCCCATCCCGATCCATGTTGTGCCCCACAATAATACATGGGAAACCCCCAACCCAATCCCTGATGTGCCCCACAATAATATATGAGAAACCCCCCACATAATCCCTGATGTGCCCCACAATAATATATGAGAAACCCCCCACCCAGATCCCTGACGTGCCCATTGGGTTGGCACATAAACAGACCCTCACATTGGTGGTCCAGTGTCTCACCTCCCCCACCCCAGCAGGTAGTGCCCCCCTCCACATCCCCGGATAGAGCCAGGGACCAGCACAGCCCTCCACACACCTCCGCAGCTGGTCCCTGACTGAACTGTAGGTAGTGCCTCACTGTAATTGCATGCTGTGTACACATTACAGTAGGTGCTCATTGACAGTTCAGTCGGGGACCAGCAGCGGAGGTGTGTGGAGGGCTGTGACGGTCCCAGGCTCTGTCCGGGGATGTGGGGGGTACTACCTTCTGGGATGGGTGGTGGAGGCACTGGACCACCAGTGTGAGGGTCTGTTTATGTGCCAACCCGACGGGCACATTGGGGATCTGGGCTGGGGAGTTCTCATATGTAATATTATTGAGGGGCACATCAGGAATCGGGTGGGTGGCTTCTCATGTATAATGATATTGTGGGGCACATCGGGATGGAGGATTCCAATATACTTTGTAGGTATGGAGCATGTCAGGGATTGGGGAGGGGTGATCTGCACTGCTATTGCAACCATCAGCTCTCCCAGAGGAGATATTTCTAAGTGCCCTTAGACCAGCCCTGGCTGGTCTAAGGGCACTTAGAATTTCTCCAACTGGGAGTGGTCTGAGAATTGCAGTTCTGGGGCTGTGGCAGCTTGCATATGCCTCATACCCCCTAGCACCTTGTCGCAGCTCATTTCTGGATGCAGGGATGGCGCAAGCCTCTTTTGGGGCAGGCAGTCTGCAGTTAATGCAGGTTGCCTTTGAGAACTGCTCATGGCAGCATCATGTGGTGCAAGGGTTACCTTACGCCACTCATTTTGGCACAAGCTCCTTGCATCATGCCGGGCACTTTGAGAATTGGGCCCATAAAGTGTATGAAGTGCATTCATCCTGAATTTGCCCCAAGAAGGGGCAGTGAAGCAATGTGTAGGGTATTTGTAAGGGTGCTATTTATTTTATGCACTTCATGCTTTAAGTATGTGATTTATGCACTGCATAACACAACAGAGTTTGATACTGTTTTCACAAAGTCCCCGATTGGCTTCCCCTAAGAAACTGGGCAATGAATTGTAGCCCAGGTGCCGTGCATCAGTGGGCTACTACCCCTGCCTGTTGTCCCTCTAACAGGTTAAGGGGCTTGGGTCCTGCTACGGTGGTGTCCGGGGGTCCCATCCCAAAGATAATAAATATAGCACAGTGCCTCCACCCAGAGAGAATTAGAAGTGGTCCAGGTGACTGGCTGGCCCAGCCCCTGGGGTGCTGCACCTATCGACCTCCCCTACCAACCACCCCACACACTCGATACCCAAGAATTCAATACCACCATAAACCATGAACAGTAATGCTTTGACAGACTCAGAGAATTCCTGCACACACAATTTCAAATGGTAAACTACAGCTTTATTTGGGGTAAGTACTAGGGAAGGGGGTACTGGGACAGAGGATGGCTGTGGATAGAAAAAAAACTGGTTAATGAAATAGATAACAACAAGAAACATTGGGGCCCGCAGGCTAAACCCACCCCAACTGGTACCAGTGTTCCCGGATGTTCTTAGTGGTACCCACTAGGTGCAGGCCGGTTCGGTGTCGCGGGGTGGCCGGCTTTTGGGGCCCTGTAAATTTTTGAGAAAAGACTTGATTTTAAGAAAACAACACACATTCCTTTCAGGTTTTCTTTCCAGAAACCAGGTCCTGGGTGCTCTCGGTTTGTTGACCTCAAAACCCAGGAGGATGGAGCTCCTGACTCAGTGCAGCCAAGCAGACACAGGCCAGCCAGGATCCCTCTGAGAGGATGGAACTTACTCGAGGATCTTGCAACTGTTCACTTTGACTGGAGTTCTGGCCACTTGTCATCTTCAGTCGCTTCTGGCCTATTGCAGAGCACTGTGGCAGGACAACACCACTCCCAGAAGGCCCAGACCCAGAAGTGGCTCCACAGCCTGGCTCCCTCAATAGGTTACAGGTGCCCTAGCACTGCAGAATGTGCCAGTGACCTCCTGAGACAGTGAGTCCCACTTGGGAGGGGTTAGAAAGTTCCCTCCCTGGCTCTGGGTGAGGACTCCCAAATGGTGGGGGTCCTTTTTCAGTCCTTGCACTGAGTTCTAAGCAAAAAGGTTTGCAGGCAGTTGCCACAATAAAATCCAGTACCGATTTTAGTGGGTACTAGCCTCAACTTCAAGAAGCGCAGGCATTATCCAGCAGTGTGATCCAATAACAACAAACCCCTGCACTCCAGTTCATACTTTCCAGTTAAGCAGTGTTCACAACCGTTTCTTCAGCTGCAGCTGAGCCTTAGCTCTCAGCCACTTTCACCAGTTCATTCAGGACATGTACAATACCTGGCTAGCACCCCAACGTCCGGAGATGCTTTGCTTCTTTAAAATTTCAACTTCAGTCCCACACAAGCAAATGACCTCTCAGCAGCAAATGTAGCACTTGGGTAATTCACACAGTCCTCTTGGACAGCTCAGCTTCTAGTGCAGGGTTTCTGCAGTGTTTATTTTCTCCCAACAATAAGCAAGCAGTTTTTCAATACCTGGGGAATCAGGATCACCAGTCCACTCTCTTTCTCTCTTTACCCTTCTCAATCTGATTCTGCAACCCAACAATCTCCAGCTCTGTGACACAACAATCTCCTCATAGGGCCTGGGTAAGCCCCTGATGTCCAAAGTCCACTCTCACAGAGTACTTCTGACTCGAACAGAGCCTAGCAACAGACTTAAGAAATCTCAGAAAATCCACACAGTTTCATCCGAGAATTCAGTGTTCTGATCAGCAGATGGAGCCTATCAATAATTGATATCCATTGAGATCAATATTTCCTGCTCGTTTACTGGGGCATGATCTAGGCACCTGAATTAGTCCCTTCCTTTTTCCAGGAAGTCCTCTGAGATTTGGGCACCTAGATCACTGATTGGCTGCAGCAATGGGGTTAAGTGTCACAAACATGTCAGTTCCCATTTATTTACATGGAGTCCCATTCAGTTTAATGCAATGTCTCCCCTTCCAGAGTCTGGTGCAGCCCAACACAATCCCTTAAGTAAACAAGCATCCACCAGATCGTAGCCCCCTCTGTCCTCTGTCAAATGAGCCCAATGGTAAAAGAATAACCTCAGGAGTTTCCATGTTGTTGCCACAGAAACTCTGTCCCCCAGGCAACTGGCAACAACCTCATTAATATTCATGATGAGTCCTCATTCATGCCCTGATTCCAAACCTTTTTATTTAAAACACTGATGGGGCTTTTGCCCAACTCCTTCAGGTCTCCTGTCCCCATTTAATACACAAGGGGCTCCAGGACCAACAAATACCTCCTGTTTTGGCTGCAACGGCGGATGGAAACATCAAAGTGCTTCTGCGCGCATGCACGAGTGCCGGTGGCATTAGGGAGATGCTGGCAGCTTGTGATTTAAGTTGTAAGCCCAAATGGGGCTGGAATAAAACACAAGACCATTTGCAGGGAGGATTTGGGGCACCGGAGGTGATTGGGGAATGCCAGCAGGCAAATAGGAGTTTGGGAAAATGGGGCACGTAAGGTAAGCCCCAGAGGGATGGGTTACAGAATTTTCTCCAGGTTCCACAGGTCATCAGCTCCCTGGTTTGCTGTTAATTTTCTAGATCAGTCTTTGTTCTTGCAACACATATATAATATGCCACTGCATGCTTCTAAGCTGCTGTGTGGGTCCAGTGGCTGTGCTGGTTTCTCTTCCCGTTGATGGCTGAAGGAGGGTAAGCCCATGTGGCATGAGGGTCCAGGCGAGGGGGACAAGTGCTATAAAAAAAATTGTTTCCCCTCTGAGGGAGGGTGGCAGCCCAAGGGATTTAGAGGGAGTGTTGGAGCCCAGGTGGATCTAGGTGAGGGGGCTTGTTTTTTAAAAGATTGTGTTCCTCTCAGAGAAAGGGCGGCATTCCAGGGGGAGTCCAGGTAAGATGGGCAAGTGGTTAAAAAAAATTAGTATTGGACTCATAGGCAGGGTGGGAACTGGGGGGATCCAGGTGGAAGAAATGCTGTTGGTATTTGTGGAAAAAAAATTATGTAGAAGTGGGTCTGGGAAGGAGGGAAGAGACATGAAATGTCAAACAGAGTTGCTGTGGTTACTCGGTGATAGAGGGTCATGGGGACGTGCCTGGCAGACATGTCAAAAAAATATTTTCTGGCCTCTGGTGAGGGAGGAGGGCTGGGGCAGTCGAACAGACTGGAGCAGAACAATTTTATCCAACATGTATACCAGTCAACTGGGTCCGTCTCTCACTCCCATGGTGTATCCGTGCCTTGTTGCTGTGGTTCCTCAGCAGTGGAGGGTGGAGGGACATGCCTGACAGACATGTAAAAAAAATTGTTTTATTGGGGGTAGATGTGATTATGATGGTGGGCGAAAGCTACGAATTCCGCTTTTGCTGAACATTTGTGAAAATTCAAAAATGTTGCAGAATTTTTCCGAACTTCCACTGTTGGCGAGCTCGGAATCTTCCAAATATGTTTGCCGGATTTTTGCCCAGTTCCACGGAAATGTTTGGCTGAACTGCAGAATAATACACATGAACTGCGGAATAACAGTCCTGAGGAAATTGTTTCTGCAGTTTAACAAATTATTCCTCAGTACATGTAATTATCCCGCAGTTCAGTGATCAGTTCTGTGAACTTTTTTCTCCACAGTTTAATACAATAATCCAAAATTTATACACTTAGTCTGATGTTCTAAGTCAGAATTTCCATGAAAGTTGCTAACTTGAATTACCACACTTTCATGGAAGCAAAAATGCGACTTTCACATAAATTCCGCTGGCCGAAGTTTATTTTCGCAGACCTCTAAATGTCTCGCATTTCAGGCTCAGATGCAGGTACTGTAAATTCCTCATACACGCATTTCAATAATTGTATTTGAGAACATTTTTCACCCACTGACATGTCTTCTAACAGGTTTTAAAACACTATAGCCCAGGTATTCAAAGGGGTTGTGCCTGGCGCAACTGAGTTGCACCAGCGCAACCCCAGTAATGCACCCTGGTGCGATATCCAAAAGAGGGACTTGCGTAGTGCAAGTCCCGATGCACCGGGGCAGCATGATAATTGTTTGCGGTGCAACCCCAGGGGCATGCCCATGCAGATGCAGTGCATCCCGATATTCAGCCTGGGATGTGCGGCGCATATGCTGGCACATCCCTGAGATGCGTCGCATACCACTGGGCATTGTTGAGCCGGAAATAATGGCTCAAATGGTGGCCATCCACAGGTGAGCTGTTGTACTGAAAGGTGCAACACAGCAGCCGCCAGCCGTGGGTGGCCACTCGCCCACCCAGTACACTGTGCAGAAGCACCCACATCTACTCTGGTGGTCTAGTGGACCCCCGCCCCTCTGTAGCTGCGCTGCCCGTAACATACTACTGATATGTCCCTGGTAGTCTAGTGGCACCCCCCTCCCTCCTGATGCCCTGATCACTGATGTACATTAACATACTCCCTCCCTAGTAGCCTAGTGGCACCCCCAACCCACCCATAGCTGCGCCGGCCACACACTGGCATGTACCAGTCCCTGGTAGTCTAGTGGTAACCCCCACCCCACCCATATCCCGATTGCCAGTCTGTGCCCCATAGATATATCCCTGGTGGTCCAGTGGCACCTCCCACCCACACAGGACCCCTGCCCATCCAGCACCCCCTTCATTGGCGGGCAGCTGCAATCCCACCCGCTTACCGCCCAGCTGCCCACCGAATGACAGCTTACAATAGCAGCTGTAAGCCTATTGGATCTGTGTGGGTGGAGGGTGCCACTGGACCACCAGGAAAATATATACGGGGCAGAGACTGGCAATCGGGCATATGAGTGGGGTGGGTGCTACCACTAGACTACCAGGGACTGGTACATGCCAGTGTATGGTCAGTGCAGCTACGGGCAGAATGGGTGATGCCACTAGGTTACCAGGAAGGGAATATGTTAATGTACATCAGCGATCAGGGCATCAGGAGGGAGGGGGTGCTACTGAACTACCAGGGAGAGATTGAATGGATATTGACCAATGATCACCGCTATGGGAAGGGTGGGGGTTTATCACTAGCCATCGTCTGGGGGCACCGCATACTGTGCAAGGCGCCGGGCGCAAGTTGCTCGCCTGGCCTGCACAGTGCATGCAAATGGAGCTATAATGGCATGCAAATGGCCCCAGTTGTGCCTTGCTTACATTTTGGCTCCATTTGCATACTGCTGGCTGAATATCGGGAATTTGCGCACAGCGTAAGTCTGTTGCACTAGCGCAGTTCCCATTCCCGGTATTCAGCCCTGTCTGGGGGGGAATGCACCAGTGCATCGTATTTGCGCAGTGCACATTGCCTGATACATACAGAGGAGTTGCACCATTGCTCATCTCCCTTGAATGTATCCCTGTGTGTTATCAGTGCAACAATGTTGTGCTGCACAACCCCTTGTGCATGTGCCGGGCGCAACTCTGAATATCAGTGCCAATGACAGCACACATTTGAGAAATTAATGACATAGCAAGATTGTAGCTTTTGCCATGTCAGGTTTTCACACAAAGGCTGGGCTCTCCAGAGAAACATTTATGTGCTGTTTTTATTAAAACAGACATGGTTTTAGAAATGACTTGTCAGTAAGGTAAAACAATTTCTCAAAATTCAATTAATTGAAATGTGTGGGTGATTCACAGTGCCTGCTTCTGCTAATCATTAGTAGGGCTTAAATAGTATTTGCCACACCTTAAAGGACTGTACTCCATGAGGTTAGCATGACAACACTATAAACCTCGAGCTGAAGCTCAAGAGGTTGTACTGTTGTTGTGGCAACCTCAAAGTCATTTCAGCACTGTTTTTAAAAACTCACTGCAGTGTACAGGCTCCAGGAAATGTACTCTGATCTCATTTTGTTTATAATGCTTAACTTAAAACTTCACTAAAAATACCACCAACAGCTTAATCTGGTTCAGTTTCAGTTGGTTACAACCTATACCCCCGTCGCCCCTGAAAAAGGGACTTCTAGTCTCAGTGGGCCTACCGGGTCAACAAAATTCAATAAATCAATCAATAAATAATTAATCAAACATAATGATGCATCAAAAATGTTTATTCAGTGTGACTGGCTAACACTCTACGGACGGAAGAGATTCTTTTAATGCGATCTCAAATTACTTAGTTTGCTAAAAGGAACACTGTATAGCATTAAAGGAGTAACATTAAAACATCCTGAGACAACGACAACATTTCTAAACACAACATGTGAAGCAACCTGGCACCGGCTGTTCGTGGGCTGACTGGTAGAAGTGTATCATGGGTAATGTCACCCTGTAACCATTCATGGAAGTAAGTCTGCCCCGGCACGTGCAGCAGATAGCTGCCTTAGTAGTGACTGTAAGAGAAAACATTTTCAGTCCTACAAAACTGAGTTGATGACTTTTGTTTGATTTCATATACATTTTCTTATCTGTTCTTCATCAGAGGAGGAGTAACTACAGACTAGTGAAAAGCGTTCTCAAAAAAGGAATCCTGCTTGTAGTGATGTTTTGTTATACCATTGATGACAGATTCAAGAAGCGATAAATTCATTTATTCTCAAACTGATCTTTGTCAACCTGTGTAATATTTCATAACTATCCCTCCATGTACTGATGCCAGTATCCCTATGGTATTTCACTCACCATGTTTGTATACCTTAAGTATACATTGTCTGTTTGTTGCCTATTGTTGCTTGACTGTATAATTTCAAGGTGTATATCATGTCTTCTGCTTGTATGTATGTAACGCCACCTTATGGCCCAGGTCATGACTGAAAATGGTCCTCTGGATCAGTGCACTTATCTGGTTACCAAAAACATAAATAAAAAATAAAGTGTTATAAACAGATGTCATATCAATGGTATAACATTGTAAACTGTTTGAATGCATTTGGTAATAAGGGCCCCCCATATATTAAAAATGGAATGCAGTTGGTAATAAGGGCTCCCCATACATTATAAACTGATGATTAGTAATAATGGGATTGTTTTGTGTTTAATTTCATTTTTTAAATCAGGAAGAGGGTTTTAAAAACTACTAACAGCTAATATTCTTAAAGTGAAACTACCTCTGGCTGGAAGCTGCAATACTGAACATAGGATTTGCAAGAAAGCGAGTTGTGCTCACAACAGAGGGAGCTGAACCTTACAATTGTCTATGGTTTGTAGCAGATACTCTGCAGGTGGAGGCTATGCCGAACTGAAAGGTGAAATAAGGAATTTAGAATTATCACGAAAAGACAGTCTTTCAAGCAACAGAGGGAGGTGGATCTAGCTTTACGTTTGTTACAATTCTTAAGATTTTCAGTGCAGGAAGAGTTTAAAGCACAGCTGACTTATTTTGGGGCTGACTGCTTTCAGAGCACAAACTACCAGGCTGTTTTAGGGCTGGGGAGGTTTACCTGTGTCTGACTTGGATGTCTGGATTTTTCTCTGTTCGATTAGTGGGTATTTTCTCTGTCAAATTGTTGTGTAGGGCATCTTGCTGACAGGAAGGCACTCATCGCAGCGGTGGGTCAGAGCTTTTAGCTGATTGTTTTGTGAGGGCACAGTTTAGACCCAACCCCTTCCCACCCTCAACCCACCCACCCTGGAAATAGTTCCTTTATACCTGAGGTTCTGACATCATTTTCTCAAGAGTTCAAGTGCATATTACTGTCATATCCTCTCAGCACACTGCACTGACAATATAAGCATACACATTGTATAATATATATTTCTATATAACACGCCAATCACACACACAAACACACACAAAAAAAAAGAAAGTAGATAAACATGTGGGGAGTAGTGCAGTGTAATGGCTGTGGGGCAGCAGTCTTCTGGGAGTCTTTCTGGAGGCTGAAATGCTGCCCCATTTGCAGACAACTCTCTTCCCTGAGGGAGGAAGCTGCCCGTCTTCAGGCCACACTGGACAGTAGTAAGGGAACCTTCCCCCAGGCCACACTGGATGGTAGGAAGGGAACCTCACCCATCCAGGGAGCACCAGAGCTACCACCACTACCTCAGAGGTTGCGAGAAAGCACAGCAGTTGGACCACAGTGGGCTCAGGAGGTGAGGATGGTGGAACAGAGCACACCAGTCAGTTGTTCCACCCACAATCCAAACACCATTCTGGGGAGACATCTCCCCATGGATGCACCCAGAGGAGACTAAGGAGGCTGAGGACAACTGTCATAAGGAGGCCCACAGGAAGGAGGCAGAGGACACCACAGGAAGAAAGCAGCTCCTGGTGGGGACTCAATTATTAGGGATAGAGTGGGGGGGCAGGAAAACTGAAGTAGGTGCCTGCCTGGTGCCATGGCTTGAGGGACAGGAAGCGCATCCCTCAGGATCACAAGATCAGCTGCACGGGAGTCTGAGCTGGACGTCATTGTCCACCTAGGGACAAATGACATGGCTCATCATGAGATTAGAGCAGTGCAGTAGGACTTTGTAGAATTGGGAAGGGGCCTAAGACAAGTAGCACACACAGTATCCTTCTCAGAGGTGCTGCCTGTCAATGGCATGAGTGAGGTGAGGGCACTTTGCACCATGCAGTTTAATGAATGGTTGAAGAAATGGTGTGGAGCACAGGGGTTTGGCTTCATTGGGGACTGAGGTTCTACCTGGAGGGACACCAGCCTATACTGGCAGGATGGTCTGCATCTGTCCAGGAAGGGAACAAGTCTTTTGAGCAATCAGTTTAAATGTTTCATTGGCAAGCTTTTAAACTAGTCAAGGGGGGAGGCACTGATAAGCAGCAGGAAAATCCAAGCCTCTCCCTACAAAACAGGGTACTAAATGAGAAAAAGACAGAGGTAGAAAGGTCAGTGGGAGATGCTGCAACAGAAGGTAAAGCCATCAAGGAATGGAGAACAATGAGTACCAATGCCCACAGTCTGAGTAACAAGCTTCCTGAATTAGTGGCCTTGATGGAGAAGGAACATCTGGATATCGTGGCAGTCACAGAAACATGGTACACACAAAACCATGACTGGGACGTAAACGTACCAGGATACACTATCTACAGAAGGGACAGGGAGGGTAAAAGAGGAGGAGGAGTAGCTCTTTACATAAGGGAAGGAATCAAGCAACAGAACAAAAGGAAAACAGGGAGAGAAGAAGCACTGTGGGTAAATTTGGAGACCGCAATGGCACCACAATCCGCAGGGGTTAGATACAGACCCCTTCTCAGGGGAGGAAATGGACAAGGAAATGATAGAGAGTATACTTAGAATGGCAGAAAAGGGGAGATATTGCTGATGGGTGATCTGAATATGCCAGATGTTAACTGGAGTGCAGTTGCAGCAGCCACTTCGAAGAGTGGGGCTATTCTAGATGCCCTACAGGGGGCATGCCTTAGACAACTAGTATTGGAGCCAACTCGAGAGGAAGCAATCTTAGACCTGGTTCTCTCAAATGGAGATGAAGAGAGGATCACAGATGTAGAACTAGGTAGCCATCTTGGAACTAGCGACCACTGAACAGTATGGTTCACAATAAACACAGCAATAGAGTCAAGCCATTCAAAGGCAAAAGTACTGGACTTTAGGAAGGCTGACTTTGCCAAAATGGGTGAGTGCCTAAGGAATGCACTAGCAAATGGGCAGGAAGGAGGGTTGGAAGAACAATGGGGAATAATAAAAACTGCCATCTCAGAGGTAACAAGTCTTTGTGTGAAGCAAATAAACAAAACAAAATGATGTAAGAAACCACTATGGTTCTCAAAGGAAGTAGCAGTGAAGGTTCAAGAGAAAAAGAAAGCATTCAGGAAGTACAAGGAATCACAGAAGGAGCAGGACAGAGAACTGTATCAGTTAAAGCAAAAGGAAGCTGGGAAGGCAGTCAGAACAGCAAAGGCTCAAACCGAGGAAAAGATAGCCAACTCAGTTAAGAAGGAGTAAAACCTTTTATAGGTACATCAGGAGCAAAGGAAGACCAAGGGAGGATAGTGAGGCTTAATAAAGGGGAGGGAGAGAGGGTGGGCAGAGGGTGACTGTGAAAAGGCAGAGATACTGAACAAATATTTTTGCTCAGTATTTACAAAGGAAGAGGGGGAGGTACCTAAAACAAACAGTAGAAACACTCTGGAAACAGAAGTTGATACCAGCCCATTTACAGAAGAAAGGGTTCTGAAAGAACTCTTAAAACTGAAGGTGGACAAAGCAATGGGGCCTGATGGGATTCATCCCAGAATTCTAAAAGAACTAAGGGTAGAACTAGTGACACCACTGACTACCCTCTTCAACAAATTATGGGAGGATGGGGTGGTACCTGAGGACTGGAGGAGGTCAGATGTGATTCCCCTTCACAAAAGTGGGAGTAAGGCAGAAGCAGAAAACTATAGACCTGTTAGTTTAACCTCAGTGGCAGGGAAAATGATGGAATCACTTCTGAAGGAAAGAATTGTCGAGTATCTAGAGGCTAGAGGGGCACAGGACCCCAGGCAACATGGATTCACAGTGGGAAGGTCATGCCAGACAAATCTGATAGATTTCTTTGACTGGGTGACCAAAGTAGTAGATCAGAGAGGGGCTGTGGACATGGCCTACCTAGCCTTTAGCAAAGCATTTGACACAGTCCCACACAAAAGATTAATATACAAGTTAGCCAGCCTGGGGTGGGTCCCAAGATGACAGCCTGGGTAAAAATTGGCTGGAGAATAGGACACAGAGAGTAATAGTAAATGAGTCCACTCTGAAGAAAGGGGGTTACTAGTGGGGTACATGAGGTTCAGTATTGGACTGGTCCTCTTCAATGTCTTTATAAGTGACATTGCAGAGGGACTGGAAGGAAAAGTATGTCTCTTTGCAGATGACACAAAGATCTGCAACAGAGTTGATGCACAGGTGGGGTGGAAAGGATGAGAAGGGACTTGGCAAGGTTAGAGGAATGGTCTAATGTATGGCAGCTTAGATTCAATGCTAAGAAGTGCAAGGTAATGCACCTGGGAAACAAAAACCCTGGGAAGAGTACACAATGGGGGTGAGATACTAACAACAACAAAAATGGAAAGGGACCTGGGGTAGTCATATCAGATGACCTAAAGGTGGGCAAACAATGTGAGAGGGCAGCAAGGAGGGCTGGGGGGATACTGGGATGCATAGGGAGAGGCATCACCAGTAGAAAACAGGAAGTTATCATCCCTCTGTACAGACAGCTGGTCAGACCCCATCTGAGACTGCATGCAGTTCTGGAGACCCAATCTCCATAAAGACATAGACAGAATGGAAGCTGTCCAGGAGGGCAACTAAAATGGTGCAGGGTCTGCACTGGAAGACATATGAAGAGAGACTTAAGGAGCTTAATATGTATAGCCTTGAGGAAAGGAGGAGAGGGGGACATGACAGAAACTTTCAAGTACCTCAAGGGAATCAACAAAGTCCAAGAGGGTAGCATCTTTCAAAAAAAGAGGTGTGCAAGAACAAGAGGGCACAATTTGAAGATAGAGGGCGGCTCAGAGGTAATTTAAGGAAGTATTTTTTCACAGAGAGGGTTGTGGATGCATGGAACAGCCTTCCGGAGGAGGTTGTAGAGTCAAAAACAGTGGTGGAATTCAAGCATGCATGGGACAGTCATAAGGCAATTCTAGGGGTTGGGGGTAGGAAGAAGCAGGCTGCTGGTTAACTAGGATCTGCAGCTTATCCATTAGGTAGGGAAATGGGCAGACTGGGTGGGTCAAGCGGTCCTTGTCTGCCATCAAATTCTATGTTTCTATGTTTCTAATGTCTGCCACCGTCTTTTAAAAAAACATGTTGCTTAATTGCGGGACCCTCTTTGCTGGATTCTTCACTTAATAGTTAGAGGACTGGTTACAAACATTTTTAATGATATGCCTGCTCCCATTATTTAACACTGGCAGCTGCCGATCGGCCGATCCTACTGCATCCGGTTTGCCTGGTTTACCATTCTTGTCAGTGAAGACATTCCACCGAAATCTGCATTGTACTAGTGGGGCTAGTAATTCTTTTTTTTTTTTTTTTGCAATTTAGAGAACTTTATTAAATTCCACAGTACATACTGAGTAAATTCATTAATTTTTTGTTTGCATTATGAAAGGGGTGGCAGCTGCAGTTACAGTACATAGTGTGGTTACAAAGGGCCAGTGCAAGCGGCGTTGAATACACATCTGTCAGAGAGCAGAAGCTAGTGTTTCGATCAGAAGCTACACTTCACTGAACAATTGCTCCGACTGCTGCATTAAGGTAAGGTATCGTCCTTCACTGGCCTTTCAAGCATCACCTGCTTTATTTATTTACATATGTTTCAAAAGATTCATATTCTTATATTTTGCATTGCAGGGGCTACCCTATTTTTCCCATTCACAAAATGAAGGCAGGAAAATGCAAACAGCCATCCGGATCACAAGTCTGAAAGGCAAAACATGCCAGAATGGAGGAAACTGCAAAAATGTGTAGGGTGATGAAGCCCTTCCTCACCCGAGTTTAATCTACTTCTGGATAAGAAATGCATACTTGACAAAACATTGTATTAAAATGAGTACTGGTAATATAATTATGTCTTGCAGCACATGTTAAAGGCAGAACATTTGTGGTTTTCAAGGTTGGCAATGCGGAGGAATAGCATAGAAGTGCCACTGAGAATACATCGGATAACTGTGCACCACAGATTAGAGATGAAAATGGTGAAGAAATTGAAGACTCAACCTTACAGGCTGTTATTGAGGAAGCTAATGTCACCTGTCAGTTACTGGACACCACTGAAGAATGTACCCTTGATGCCGTCCAGACAGCCAGCAGTTCCCTGGAAGAACCTACCACGGAAGTCATTCAGACTCTGAGCTGTTCCCTGGAAGAACTTACCGTTGAGGACATCCCAACTTGGAGCATCTCCTGGGAACCAGACCAGCATCCTTATAGTGCAGAAGACATTAGCTGTTTCAATTGGGCACATCTCACAGATGCTCAGAGGAAGAAAATTCTTAAAACACAGTGGCAACTACCACCAGGGTTTCAGTTTCCAGGTTGTCTGATGGGTTCAGAAGGTTCCAGCCAGCGTTTCAGGTGTTTAAATGCTCAGCTATTGCAGGAGTACCGATTTGCTAGATATTCAAATGTTGGATGGTGTATTCTGTGCTCCATGCTTTGTACAGTTTCAGTTGCATGATTCTGGTATCTGCACCAATAAGGACTTGCATGAGGAATTGGTCCAGTGGGAAGAAGAATCTGGAAAGGCACAGAAAATCAAAGGACCATGGAAATGCTGTTGCTAGAGCAGATGCATTTCTCTCAGTTTGTGCAGGGAACTTAAAAATTGCAAGTCAGTCTTTTCTGGAGTGCACCAAGACAGCAGAGAGGTGCCTGGCTGAATACGCCATGTGCCCTGCAGGTCTGTCAGAACAGCTGCAGCACCACAACCCACCCTGGTAGTATAGTGGTCCCCCTGCCCATAGATGCACTGGCCCCAAATATTGAAATATACATCTCCCTGGTGGTCCAGTGGTCCACACCCCCCCACACACACACTCAGGCACCCCCCGCCTGAAACCCAGCACAAGTCTCGTAGTTGCAGGCAGCACAGCCCACCTGCACACCACCACAGCTGCCCTCTGACTATGCCATCTATGACTGACAGTCTGCTGTACTGCACGCACCCCATTGGTCGTCCATGTCGACCAATGGGCATGCTGCACGTACAGTAGGCTGTCATTCACAACCTTGACAATGTTGACCAGTTAGTTGGTAAGGGAGAACAGCAAGAATGGGAGAAAGGTTATTCTGAGTTACTGGGTGGGAGAGGTTTTACTTCAAGTTTAAAGGGACACTGTCAGTTTTTGCAGGCATTTTTACAACCTCCTACTATGAGTGCCTGCCTGTAATCTGCACTCTAAACACAGCTGCTGAGCTGACTGTCCAGTAGCATCTGAGAAATGTGAAAAGATACATTTTTACAAAAAATGGATTCTGAACAGACTGATCTTATGTCCTCCATGCCCTGCTCCCATCCCTGCTGTTCAATTCTACCAGACTCATGCATGAACAAGTTCTGCAGTTTTGGTGACTAGTAAACAAAAGAGCTGGCATCATGGACTAAAGTGAGGTGATTCTGCAACTACTAGTCCTGCCACAAACCGAGCTGTATTTCATAAAGAAATCCTTACTTGAAAAGCAGAAATGGGACTTGACGCATGCACACCACCGGCACTCAGTGCATGTGCACTGGCACCAGTGGTGAGCATTTTCCGTGTCCATAATAGGGGTGCATTTTTTCTAGTGCTGGTGGTGCGCATGCACAGAGTCCCATTTCTACTTTTCAAGTAAAGAATTTCTTTATGAAATACAGTGCTGTTTGTGGCAGAACTAGTATTTGCAGAATCAACACACTTTAGTCCATGATGCCAGCTATTTTACTAGCTACACAAATTGCTGAACTCTTTCATGCATGAGTTCAGCAGGATTCAACAGTATGGACATGCAGGAGCAGAGCACGGAGGACATAAGGTCAGTCCGCTCAGAATGCGTTTCTTTAAAAAAATATATATATTTTCATACTTCCCAGATACAGTTGGACAGTCAGCTCAGCCACTGTGTTTAGAGTGCAGTTTACAGGCACACATAGTAGAGGTGGGGCCATAAAAACACCTGCAAAGGCTGACAGTGCCCCTTTAAATGGTGTTGGATGCAGAATCAGAACTTTCAATTCCACCTCAGATTTCATTGCTATGCCTTAACTGGAGGCAAAACAGAATTAGTCAAAATAAGAAATTCTGAAACTCTGACTAGCTAGTGACAGAATGGATTCCATAGAATTCAAGCACCCCTACTGGGTAGTACAGTGGGTAGGGAACCCTTTAAAGTACCCATTTTTTACATCATATTTATTCATCCCTGCTAAGGAAGCTGTGGGTTGGGAAACATTATGAACCTAGTTTTAGTGTTGTTGTGTAATTACACACACAGAACCTGATACACCCAAATCAAACTCTACTTATCTAATAAATACGGTATCTGTCCAGACCTGTAAAGGGTTACCCCCTTTGTAGAAACAGAATGGTTTTAGGATCAACAAAATGTATGGCCTGAGGAAAAAATCTCCACATTAGAGTTTACCTCAATCCTAGAAGTTGCCTTACCTTGCTAAGAAAAGGCAGTAATAAAAGGTAGTGCTTACTTGCTTCTGGGTGAACTTAGGGATTGGATCTGGAACATACTGTAAACAGGGCACCTGAAAATAAGAATAAAGAGAATGGCAAAAAAAAAGTCCATAGTTCTTGAGAAAGATAGGACAGGTGAAAAGGTAAATAATACTTATCTGATAGATTGCAGGCAGCTCAGTAGACCTGTAAAAAAAAAAAAAAAACGAAAAAAGAGGAATAGGTTAATGTAAGTGAACGGCTTCAGAGAGAATTGAAACTGGATATTCAGTGATTTCCTAGCCACCATCCTGGGAGGGTACAGAAGAAAATTGTCACAACCATTGGGATAACACCAGCTACATTTGAGCCCCACATGGTCACCTACACCCCATCACCTGCAAGTGCAGAGCGTTTGCACTTTATGAGTCGGGGTCATGGTGGAAAGGAAAAAGTATGGCTGGGGAGGCAAAGGACAAATGAAAAGAAAATACCTTAATTTCTTCCTGTGATGCTTGACCAGCTGGTTCTGATTGCTCTATTATTTTGTAATATAAAAAAATGTAGAGTGTGATTGTTTGCCATGAGACATCCTGTGCTCCTGGGATGACCCCCCCCCCAGGTTTCAGTTAAAATGACAGTATACTGTATATGTTAAACAGCAGAGCTCTGTAATGTGATTAACTTCCAAGAAGTCACATTTTATAGCCTTGTTTATGATCTGTGTTGCTTTGAAGCCAGGAATTAAAATATCCATTATATGACGTCTTCGGAGGAAGAACACTTAATTTCAGCTGGTGTTAAAATGCTATATTGCACCTAAGTGAGATATGGCAGAGTTAGACATAAAAGTCCTGTGATGTCTTTAAAAATCAGGAAATCACACTAAATCAAAGGAAAGCCTTAATTAAGAAGTCATATGGGGAAATGAGTTTTTGTTGATGTCACCTTATTTAATATACCTTCTGATAGGACATCCGGTGTGTATTAATTTTTATATTTAACAGGGAGGAGCTAGGTGACATCATGGAAGAGGCAGGTTGGCAAAGACAGTTTTAAACTATTATGTGGCTGATCTTAGACACACTTCTCTTGTGGGATCTTAGAAAACAATATCTACTTTAAGCACTGTTTAGACGGTAATACATTAGATAGGAAAGTCTAACTGTAGTGTGGTAGGAGTTATGTTTGCACTTTAACCTTGTTCTTTTAAGTGATTGTATGCTTGGTGATATATTTTTCTGTGTTTACATTTTACCTATTTTTATCCATTTTTCTAAGTAAGCCTCTTATTTTAAAGAGACTGTCTGGTGTGCCTTTGAAAATTATTTATTTTGCATGTGAAGCACAGTTGGTTAAAGTTGACACTGTTCATAAGCTTAATGGTAATATCAAACTGGGAAAAGGTAAGAATTTTCCTAAGGTCTTTCAGAGTTTTTAGAGTTCATTTGGGATACCTGATTAGGTGCCCTTAGCGAAAGATATCTGGCTTTCACCGAAGAGCAGAATTATCCGAGCCTGTACATTGGGTACGCTAGCAGAAGGTTCACAGTTTGAATCCCTCCTGAACTTGAGACCAAAGGTGATTCGGACCCACAGATAGACAGGAGGGTTACCCTGTTCTGTTAACTGTTCACAATACTGCGCTCAGAGGTTGGCACTGTGGGAGCAGAGGGCCTGACCTGCTGAGTGGGTTTGTGACACCTCCTACTGGATAGTATGCATTTTTATATGGTTTTTATTTTATGCTGTAATTCATTTACCCAGGATAGCTCTCATATCAACTGTGATCCTGCTTCTAAGCATTCATTTCTACAGCTGAGTGGACTAGAGGTTAAGTGATTGGCTGGCAATCACACAGTATAAAAAAATAGTTTAAAAAGAACACTATAAAATAAACAACAGTATATTTAAATATAAAATCCTCAGATATTAGTGGCACAGTCTAATTCTCTTTCACAAAATGCTACAGTGTTTCTTTGCTATAACGAATGCTGTTGGAGCCATCAAGGGTGTTTGTTATACTACTGCATTCATTACAGCGAGGAAGTGTAAAATATGACTATTTTATTGCTGAAAGATGTGTGCTGTGCATTGTTGTGCAGTTGTAAGTAATCTACACAGAGATTGTGAGTTGTAGTTATTCATAGGTTTTTATTTACCAATAAAAAAAAAGTAAGTACAGTAAATGATAGTCTGTTCACTTTAAGAAGTCATTTATCTTCTTCTGTACTGGTGCACCTCTCCTGAGATCGTGGGCATAGGACAGCAGCTGGTGCAACTGCAGCATCTTCAGAGAGTCAGCATCCTTTTGGCACTCCATCCAGGTGAGACACTTTTCCAGCCCTGTAATCGCTTCACTCTCTGTTGGCATCTCTTCACCCACCCCCTCAGAATCGCTGCCACTTTCCTCCTCACCTCCGTCCTCCAGTGAACATTTAGCAACAGCTGCCACAATCTCATCTGTCAACTGTTCTGTTGGGGGGATTATTTCATCATTGAAGAGCCACTCCTCTACCAACTCAGTAGCTTCGTCTGGATGCTCCACTATGTTCAGCTCTGTGGCCAGCATGACAATTTCATTGGTGTCATCCGGCTCATCTAAATCAGGTGCAGTGTCATTCAGTTTCAATGCTGGACCGAGGGTCGCATCACAGCAGTGGCGAACAGTAGCTGTTGAAACCACAGCCCAGGCTTCCCCAGACAAATGGATCACATCCTTCAGGTTAAGTGTTTTAAGGAAAGCAATCACTGAATCCCCCTGCGAAGCAAGATCTCTGAGCAGCCATTTCCTGTAATGCTTCTTGAAGGTCGCTATTATGTCCCCATCGAGGGGCTGAATTCTGGTTGGTATGTTTTTAAGCAGAAACACTGTCATACTTCTGCCATCTCTGGATATGAGTGAAGACTCGGGGGGTGGTCAGGGCACTGATCCATCAGCAGAATTGCCTTTGTAGGTAAACGCAGTGAGCGGAGGGGCGCTCGCACAGATGTCACAAATGATTTATCGAACCATTTCTGGAATAAGTCTGCGGTCATCCAGGCATTATGGGATGATTCATACTCTGCAGGAAGTGAGGACAGGTTGAGGTGGTGGAAGCAGCGTGGAGAACAGAATTTTCCTGTGCAAAGAATTATCAACTTGTGGGAGCCAGATGCATTGGTACACGACAAGTTACCCTGTCTTTAGACACCTTGAAGCCCTTCGATGCGTTTGTCTCATTTTTGGCTGCCAAGGTGACATCTGGCAGACAGTGCCAAAACAGACTAGTCTCATCGCAGTTATAGAGCTGGTTGAGTGTGTAGCCACCAACATAAATGATTTTTTCAATTTAGGCAAGAACTCAGCAGCTGCCACTTCGTCACTGGACCTTTGTTCTCCAGTGATACACACAGGGCAAATGCCATGTCAGCATTGAAAACGCCACAGCCATCCTGTTGAAGACCTGAAAACGTTTGAGTCCCCATAAAGTTCAGCAGCAAACTGGTTTGCTTCCTCGTGCACCAAGGTACACCATTAAGGCGCTGTTGTGCAAACCAAATTTGTGTTGCCTTGTCAATATCAGCTTCATCAGCTTTTCTGATTTTTTTCTGGTTCAGACCTTCAGTTTCTGAGCAATCCAACATAAACTTGCACAGGGAATCTTCCTGCTTTCTCCAAGTGCAGATTGTGGACTTGGAGAAGCTTGTCTCAGATGATATTTTTTTTAAACTTTCTCTGCCGTTCAGCCTGTCAAGGACATCAAGCTTCGTTTTTACTGAATACCCTGAACGTTTCATTTTGGCAGTGGGGATGGTGTGTATGTTGTGACTCGTGTGTTTATAGCAGATCAATTAGTTACTCAACTAATTAGTGTGCTTAATGATCAGCAATGCGTGTGCATTTACTGAGCATTTTCTGGCGTGGGGTCCAATTGAACCATTCACTATAGCTGAGTATTCGCTATACCGAGGTTCATTATAACGAGGAAGGGCTGTATTCACACACAGCCACAATTTCTTCAGCTAATGTTAATGTTTTGTTGAGATCTACTCTGATTTTGGCCTTTTGTCCCAGATTTCTTTTTAGCTACAGTGTGGCATGGGGTGAGAAAGTAAATCATCTAACATACACCCAGGCATGTAACATACCATATAAACCCTGCAGGATTACAAATACTTCATATGAATTCAAAACCTTGAGGAGAAGGCCTCAGCTGCCATCCCCCCCCCCATTCCACACACACACACACACAAAATCACATGCTGTGGTATCTATGTGTTATGTGTTGGTATACATTCAATTAACTACAGTCACAAACATTTCTCACTCTGAAAGTCAAATTTCTGTTAGACAAAACTTCAAAAAATGCAGTAAAACCAAAAGATGCACTAATTAAACATTGCAGCAAGTGATGAATCTGATGCAATCTGACCAAGCACAGCAGTCTACTCTAGAACACAGCAACTATAAACACATAAATTCAATGTATTTCAGCTTAGAGACTCTCTAGAACTATTCCTAGATTAATAAGCACCTTTCTGAGTTAAACGCCTCACAAAACTGCACAAAAAAACACCTGAATATCTGTACTGAATCCTTTCTTTAGACAAGTCTAACAGAGCACAACTTCAATTGCCCAAGTCTAAGATTTCACACTGGGCGTGACCTAGGAAGTGTCTCCCACTGGCAGTATTATATCCAGCCAAGAAGCTAGGGGGATTATGGGAAATGACGTTTTTTTTTTAAAAGATTTTAAGTAATCTGGCAGTATCATATCCTGCCAAGAAGTCAGGGGGTTATGGGAAATGACTTTTTTTCTGAGTAGATTTTAAGGCAATAGACAAGTAAAATCTGTTAGTTTTTCAAGGTGTTTCAAATTATTTATACAAAACAATGGGGTTATAAGGATGATTACATGAGGGTATGTCTTAGAGAACTGACTTTATTTAACCATTTACTTACCCAACGTTGTCAAAAAAGATGATGAAGGGTCTCATTTTCAGTGGTCCTGTTTTCTTTGCTCAGTTTTCAGAAGTTGAATAGAGCCTAGGAAGATCAAATATAGTCACATCTGAACAAGATGCTACTGTGGCAGGCCTGATAAACAGTATTTAAGCAATAGGGTATCACCTGTAAATCACACCCTTGAGGTGTAAAGTAGTACAAGACAAAGTTGAGTGCCACATGCCCCTAGTGTGATTAACATACAGATAATGCAACCCCTGGGAGAACCTTATTGCTTTTTTAGCAATGTGAATAAAAAATATTCATAGTAGCTATTTATTTTTTATTGATTATGCCTGTTTTTAATTTAGATAGTCCTAACACCATCTGATCATCAGTTCTCAGTCAGTTTATGCTCCAGTTTAGCCTTCAGACATTCAAAGACAAAAGCATGTATATACAGTATGCTCTAGGCGTCAGTTGGGTTGCTGGCAGCCAAGGAGGTGTGCAGAGGGATGTGCTACTGGCTGTCTATGCCTGTGGCACCATCTTTTTTTTTTTTTTTGTTTTAGTTGTTTAACCAGGAGTAGCACACTAAGCTGAAAGCTTTTTTACAGGTGTGATCTGGGAGCATAGGGAAGTTAAATGACTTGCTCAGGGTCACACAGTATGGGATTGGAAGCTGTGGGATTCAGACCCAGGACTGGTCTGCTGGATGTCACCAGATTTGCAGCTTAGAGCCTTAAACCACTGCGCTCTACTGCCTCCCCCCATCTTTCAGGTATGGGCTTGGGGGATGGGGGGTTGTCAGTGCTTTGAGGGAGTCCACTGACCACAAATGACGTTGCTGGGCTCCGAGTTTGGGGGTCAGGGTTGTGTGGACTGAGGCACCTCAGTGTGTGTGTGGGGGTGTGTGATGTGTCCTGTTCTTCACCGGGGATGGGGCAAACATGTGTTGTGAGGGTGCATTGCTACATTGGGGATGGAGCAGACATGTGTTGTGGGGATGCATTGACACAACAGGGATGGGACAGTCATGTGTTAGGGGTTCATTGAAACTACAGGGATGGGGCAGTCATGTGTTGGGGTTCAGTGAAACTACAGGGATGGTGTAGTCATGTGTTGGGGGTTCATTGAAACTACAGGGATGGGGCATTCGTGTGTTGGGGATATGCTTTGCTACAAGAGGGACAGGGCAGTTGTGTGTTCTGGTATACTTTGCTACAAGGGGGACAGGGAAATTGTGTGTTGGCTGGTGGTTTGGCCATGCGGTGGGTGACCAAAGTGTTCCAGGGGCTCAGGCATTGGGGTCTTCCGTTCAATGGGGTATGACCCCATTTGTCCAGGTGCCTGCATTGACTAGTCATACATCCAGACCAGCACCTTTACATCCATGTGATTCACTATGGTTTCCAGGACAGGCATCTGATTGGATTCATGCCTGGGTCTGCTACGCTGACCCAGCTGCCCTACGCAGTCCTGCACACTGGGGGGGCAGGGCTGCAGACAGGTGCCTCACGGGTGTATGCTGTAGTGAATACCGTGCACCCTGCACCTGTCCGGGGCTACAGAGCTTTGCAGGTGGGGTACGCACCTTTGGCATGTATCTTCCACCCCATTCGTGCATAGCCCCCATTTAGTGGGCCCTAACCAGGACCTATGAATATACTGTGTGATGATTCTACTGACATAAGAAAACAACATATATTCAGTTCAAAAAGAGTTCATTAATGCTGAAATAACTTTGTACATTTTATAGTTTGGGGGTTACAGTGTTGGTTTCTTTCTACTGTGTTTGTAAATTTATGACACATAGCACATAGTAATTGAAACTACACGGTATACCCCTCCGACAGCGACATTTTGACAGCGACTGACACTACAATGACTACAGCGTCAGGTCACTGTAGTGTTGGCACTGGACCCCAGCACTGTATTCTGGAGGTCTTGCACCCTCTCCCCTAATTAGCTCCAACTCAGAGTTGATTATGTTTAGTGGGAAGGGTGTGGGGGCCAAAGCCCCCCAAAGAAAACATGTCGGTAAGTTAGAAACTGTATGCCGATCGCAAATACGGTCGACGTGACGGTTTCACTGTACGATAGTCTGACAAAATCTTTGTCGACAACCGATCATAGATCTGAAACCACACTATGTAACTGTAAACATTGTAACAAACATGTCGATAAAGGATGACACGAAAATAGAGAAATGCAGTCTTTTCTTCAAAATAAGTACTACTGAAACACTGGAGAACTTCAGCAATGCAGAAGTAGATTCCAGTGTTTATTATTGTAGCTATAAATATGAAGCTACAACTTTGAAGGTCACGTGGGTGGGTGGATATTATGGTGCTAGTGCTGTGCCCCACACATTCTTTTATATTTACTTTTTTTCCCTATACATCTCCAAACCCCCTTCAGTCATTGCCCTAGTACCATTCCCAACTTCCTTGAGTCTTACCTCCATCTCTGACACCCTGCACAAGGGCTGTCAGTTTGTTGCAGGCCCTCTTTGTAGACCAAATTCAGTAGAGCAGGGACTGAGGTTAGCAAGCATGATCCTGCACAGACCCAGCCTTTTATCCTCTGATTGTTCTTCCTATGTTGAGGCAGTAGCACAATGCTTCGACTGCACATGCAAAGAATACACAGAGATGTACTACAGTATGTGTATCTTTCACTTTTACAATTCCCCAAAAGTGTGAATGCTTATCTTCCATGTTGCAGAGCTAAGCTGATAATGCTTGCTACCCTTTTTCACTCTGTACAGCCACAGAGAACTTCTTTTTTTTATTTCTTTTTCTCTCTGGTCACCAGTCCTGAGGCATCCCTCAGGCATCGCCTGGTTGTCCTGCCCAGCCTGAGATCCTAGCTTCCCCTGGAACCCCATCCTGACACCTCATCCCACCAGAACCCCCTTTGGCTTGTGCTCCCAGGTCAAGGCAGCCCTCCTCTTACCTTGGGCACTCCTTGAATCCAGTCTTTGTGGGCATGGTGCAAACCAGAAGATACTGGGACCAAGGAGGGCTGGGTCAGATAGTGGACCTGGGGCTGGTGCATTGTTTCCTCTGGAACCAGTTTCTCCTCCTTGCATGAACATGAATACGCCCATTCAGAGGTGAGGACATGCAATGATGTCCAGCGTGGAACAGGCGCACTCCAGCCCCAACCCATGGATGTCCCCTGCAGCCTCCCCACAGACCGAACGTGACCTTGGCTGTTGCACGCCTAGTCTCCACTGGGAGTCACTGGTGACAGGGAGTCACAACCCACCCCACCCTGGAGAAGATAGGTGTCATTGAATGCTCTATCCTCTCCCTTCCCGACCAATTTCCAGCAACCCAAGATAGCTCCTGACCCCAGGTCACCAGTGTGGTAAGAGGTAAGGCCCGGATGCCTCATCTCTCTTCACTACTGGTCCGGCTGACCTGAGAACTTCTTTGTGGTGAGAGAACAGAGAAATTCTGTTGTCAGATAACTGAACATACTACAAAAAAAGAAATTATAAAAATGGTCTTGGAGCTGTCCCAGCAGAGCAGCAGTAGTGCTACCATTCATGATGCCAGTGACCTGGGTTCACAAGCAAGCCCCGAGCATCAGGGGTCAGCTGGGGGAGGAGGAATGAGCATCCCAGAGGATGTTCTCCTCCTCCTCGTCAGGGGAAGGTGGATCACTGCCTCCCACTGCACTGCTGCCACCTAGGTGACCATGGGTGGCAGAGCAATGGAGATAAGCAGGTTAGAGTCTGGATAATGGCTGGTTTGAGCACCACATGCTGTCATTAGTGAGTACACCTGTTCCTTTGCATGCCATCATCAAGTGGGGTGGAAATGAGTTAAAAGAACAGCCCTGGAAGCCACAGGTGACAGGACTCTGGTAATGGCAGGGCAAGGCAAGTTTTATTTAAAGAGAAGCCCATCCCGGAGGCTCTGGGTGCCATACATCAATCAAATAAATACAACACAGCACAGTAATAATCAATTATATACACTACTCCAAACAAGTTAAAACAAACTTTGTTGGCTGGCCCGGTGGTGCAGAGGATTGAGGCACTGGACACCACACCTTGTGGCATGCTGGCGACCTGGGTTTGGGAATGGACTCGGGCGTCAGTGGGTTGGCAGGGGAGAATCAGGATTGAGTGTCTATAGACTGCTCTCCTGATCCTGAGGAGGGCTGGGGAATTTCACCATACTGTAGCAGCCTCTGGGGATGCCTGGTGGCACTACATGCCGATGAATAAGTGGGGGAGGACGGTGGATGTCACACTGTGCCTGGATGTCATTGCATGTTTGTGCTCCAGTGGGATCTAAATTAGGTGGAAAATGGCTGGGTGTGACTGTGCAGCTCGATAGCTGCACCCTGCCTTGCTGGGAGGACTCTTGTGGAATTGCACTGGGGGGCCCTGGGGCTGGCCTGGCTAGGCAGGGTATGAGGGAAGCCTTCCAGCAGATGGGCCATGGCTGAACTGGACCCTCATCATGTAAGTGAGCCTGTTGCTCTCTCAGCGGGTAGGGCTGGCAGCTGGATGCCCCTGCTGGTAGTTGCTGCAGTAAGGTGGAAAATAGAGATATGATAAAAAACAAAAACAAACTATACACAATTTGCTACCCTCAACTTTAGCTACATTTAGAATCTGTAAAACTAAATTAAACATCAATATTTTTTATTTTTCTTTTGTTTTATTAAAAAGACAGGTAAGGACTATAAAACATAGTCCAGGAAGGCCTGATTGTACAAGAAGGCCTTGAGGCGGGCCTTAAATACCTCAACAGATGAGGCCTCCCTAACAGCTAAAGGAAGTGAATTTCACAGGACAGGAGAGGAAACACTAAATGCTCTGTCATCAGCAGTTCTTAACCTCATCCTGGGAATTGTGAGGAGGCCCCTAGAGGGAGAGCGGACCGAGACAGCAGGTGCAAGAAGGTCCTTCAGGTAGCCAGGGCCCAGGCCGTGTAGGGCCTTAAAGGTGAGCAAACCTACCTTAAAGAGGACCTTCCACCTAACTGGCAGCCAGTGCAGTAATCCAGTCCCTTGCAGCATTCATCCCACTGCCCATCTGATAAACCTGTGAGAATTCAGGGATACATTCCCTGCCATCGACTCTGCAGCGGGGGTGGGGGACAAACCATTGCTCCATAGAGGAGCATGCAAAAGCTGGCATCGCGAGGTCAGTCAGTAAGTACCTTGGGAGCCCCAAGAGAGAGAGAGAGAGATGGTAACTGGAGACCAGCAGGGGACAAAAACTATATGAAAAAAAGTAAAAAAAAAAAAATGGTATTGGAAATGCTACATTCTGGTTGGCTGTTTGCATTTCAATAGCCTACATTACTTTCTATTACACTGTCATGAGCCCGATTGTGGTGCATAAATTCTTCCTGACAGCTTTTCATTCTCTAGTACTGCAATGACTAGAATGACATATTCAAATTTTCAACAACCATTTAAACAGAATTAACTATTGTATTAAGTTTGATACACAAGGTTTTATTTCTAATTTTTGGTAATGTGTGTCTCAATGTATTACAATAAAATATTTGATAATGCATATGTGATGCATATAATAACTATTTGAAATGTTTTGTGGTAACTTGGGCACATTGAACATTCTTGATGTAACTGTTCACAACTGTGTACTTTTTATCAATTTTAATCTTTATATAAATAATTAATATACAATTTTCCTACATTTTAAATAAACACTTTGGGCGCTATGCACAAATGTACAGAGTGACTACACGCTACAGATAGTGGTGTGTAGGCTCCCAGCACCCATTGCGCCCTCTGCATGGGATGCATGAAAGGGGCATGCATCCCATATCCACCCGATCCCCCAGCCACATGGACAGTGACATGCCGGGGGCGGGCCCACACTATACGCCATTCACTAAGGAGTGTAGTGCTGTGCACTGGTGGTGTAGCAGGGTGCTGGTTACACTAGGGAGGACCCTACCGTGCTTAATCAATGCACCCAACCTGTAGCACAGAGGACATCGGCCCTGTCCTGGCCATACAGTACAGGCCCCCACAGAAGCCAGTCTCCCTGCCCCATTATCGATTGGCAGGCATCCACACACACACACACACACACACACTCACATTGGCACACCGTCCCCATCCGTGCGCTGCAACTCCCTCCCGCCACACATCACTGTCCCGTTCCCTTCCATTTGTAGGCCCCCCTCCACACCACACAGTTCTGCCCTGACCCCATCAGTGTACAGGAACCCTCTAGCCACACATCTGTGCCCTGTCCTGCAGTGGAGGTACCCGCCCCCCTTCCCCAAGTCACATCAGTGCCCTGTCCCCAAGGTACCTGAGCCCCCCAACAAGGGCCCTAATGTGATCTGTCCAGTGCAGTGCAGAGCATCCCACACACACCCTGATCCTGGCACCCCCACCCCTCATTGATGTTCAGTGGTCTCCCCTCACCCCCCCGCAGCACCGACAACCCCTCCCAACCCCTGTACCTGCCCGTTGGTGCCACAACATGGGACAGCCAGTGGCACAGCCCTCCTCACACCTCCTCAGTCATCGGCCATTCAAGTGATGCTGGGAGCGCACTGTCCCAGCATGGCTTGGATGGCTGGCCGCCGAAGAGGTGTGAGGAGAGCTGACTGGTGTTACTGCTTGCCAGTCACACGAGCAGGTACAGGGGTCAGGGTTGTTGGTGCCGTGGTGGGTGGTGTGGGGGGAGGCCACTGAACACCAATGAGGGGGTGTGGGTACTGGGGTGGCGATCTGGATAGTGTGGTCCGGGGCACCTGTATATGTGTGTGGGGAGGGATTACTGCATTCATGGGGCTAGTGCCTTTACGTGTGTTGGGGAGGTTTCTGCATTCAAGGGTCCAGTGCCCTTACATGTGTCGGTGGGTGTCTGCATTCATGGGGTCGGTGGCCTTGCGTGTGTTGGGGGGTATCTGCATTCACGGGACCAGTGTCTCTGTGTGTTTGGGGGGACTGCATTGCTAGTGATGGGGCTCTGCTGTGTGTGCGGGGCAATGGGTAGGCATTGGGGACCGTGTCAGGTGCTTTGTCATGCATGTGGGGCAGCTGTGCACTGGGCTGTGGGTGGTGCTACAGAGGCAGGTGTCGGGCGGAGGGGTTGTGCCACCAATGAGGACCATCCTCTCTAGGGGTGGCTGTGTGGGATGTAGTTACCAGGTCCTGTGCTGGCATGTGCAAGGGATCCAGTCCGGGACCCAGGACAGGCATCCAGTTGGCTGCCTGCCTAGGTCTGCTACTCCACCCCCATCTGCCCTGTGCATACTAGCGTGCTGGGGGGGGGGCAAGTCCATGGACCGGTGGTGGCCATGGGTGAATACTGGCCTGTGCAAACCTCGGCTGCAGAGCTGCACAGGTGGGGAACATGCCTCTGGCTCATACTTTCCACCCGTTGGTGCACTGACACCTTTCTTATTAATGTATCTTGGTATTCTTTGTATGCATACTTTCACTATTTTCTCATAATTTGAATTCAGCATAATTTGTTTGTTAATGCAACCATTAATTAAAATTAAAAAGAAAGAGGATTTCTTAGGGCATTTTAATTCAGAAATTTTTTTTATTCTTAATCTTCATCTTCAGATTATTTTAAATTAAGCACAAAAGACTTTATTAATTTGTACCTTAATTTTAATTAAGTATATTCTGTTCAAGTAATTAAGGATAAATAAGGAGTTTGGGTTTTACAAACTTATTTTTTAGGCACCCTTCATTTTCAATTAAGGGACAGATTCTAAATTCAGGGGTCAATTAATGGAAAATTAAGGAGATTTTAAGCACTTGTTGTCCCATAGTGGAGGGGTCTGAGGGGTGCCAGCACAATGGAGAGCGGTGCTGTAGGGGCTGGTCTGAGGCAGGCAAATCAGCAGGCAGTGTCCCGATGACACTGATTTTGTGAGGTGGCTGATCTCGGCAAGTTTTTCAAAGGACAGAGCTGACGCAGTAGCAGCAGGGCTCTGTCCTTTGCAGACTGATCAGTCAGGCAAGCAGAAAATCCTCCCACTCCCACCCACTGCATGCTGTCCTCCCAGCTGCTGTCAAAAAATAAAACCCTCCCCTCCCTCCCACTGTGTGCTGTCCAACCCGCATCCTCCAGTACCCGTTCCCCGACATCTGGGTACCCAGTCCCCTTGTCGGCATGTCCCCACCACCACCAGTATTGTGGCACACTGGCGGACCACCCCAATGTGCCAAAATAATTTTTTTTTATGTTTCCGACACTGGGATGCCCACTCGCAGTGTCAGATGCACCCCTTGTCCCAAACCCGTCTATTTCCTCTGCCGACATTGGGGTGCCCAATTCCTGTGTTGGCATGTCCCTCCCCCACCACCACCACCATTATTGTGGCACACTGGAAGCCCACCCCTGTGTGCCTAAATGAATTTAAATACCCCACCCAAAATAAAGAAAACTGTCCCCTGCCATGTTTTTTTTTTAGACCTGTAAAAAAGAAAATGGTCCTCCGTCATCTCCCTGTCCCCTTCCCATCCCAACTCACCTTCTGTGCCACCTCCCCACCCCTCTTACCCCTGCCTCTGGAGAGTCTCGCTGTCATCTTCTATGAACCAGGAGACACGTCTGAACTCTTCAAAGCCGAGCAGCAAACTGAAGACTCAAAGGTAAGCTGTATAATGGGAGTCAATGGGGGTCTTTCAATTTAGGATGATATCTCGGCCAGTTTCAGGAAGTTTGGCACCAAATTTTCAACATGGGGTTCTTGGGACCCCACCTCATGAACACTGACAATGTCATTTTGTTTCTCTGTCCCGAAAGGTGATTTTGTGGTCGTTGTGTGGAATCACCTTTCGGGACCGATTAACAAAATGACAGTGCCACTGATCATGAAGTAGGGTCCCAAAAAGCCCATGTTGCAAATTTGGTGAAAAAATTCCAAAAATATTACCTAATTAGGAGTGTGTGTTGCGCAGTTTCTATGCACGCTCATAACTTTGCCAATTTTTATTATTTTCACTCCAGATTTTGAACATTGTTATTTTTTCACACCTCCTTATGAACAGTATAACTGTCATTTTTCACATCCTGCCCAAAATCTGTTTTTGCACCTGTGTCACAGAATGGTGTGGTCACTGTGCAAAATCAACTTTTGGAATGGATTAACAAAATCATAGTGCCACTGTTCATGAGGGGAGGACCCAAAATGCCCATGTTGAAAATCTGGTGAAAGAATTCGAAAAATAACCGTGTAATGTGTGTGTGTTGTGCAGTTTCTATGCAAGCTTATAACTTCACCAGATTTTCAGATTTTCACTCCAGATTTTCAGCATTACCATTTTTTACACCTCCTCATGAACAGTACTGCTTTCATTTTTCACATTGTGCCCAAAATGTGTTTTTGCACCTGTGGCAGCAAATGGAACTGTCCCTGTGCAAAATACTCTTTTGGGGCTGGGTTATGAAATAATAGTACCACTATTCATGAGGTGAGGTCCCAAAACACCCATGTTGAAAATTTTGAGTGAAAATACCAACAAACACCTGGGGCATTAGGGTTTCCAACCGTAACACCCCCCTCCCCCGTAGAGACTCACAGGCGTCGGGTGTGTGCCTTGGGGTCATTGGCCATAATGCTCACACTATTCCACCCCACCCCCACCCTGCAGCCAGTGACAGGCATCGGGTGTGCCTTGGAGTCTTTGGCCCTAACATTCACCCCATTCTCCTACTGTACCCATCTCAGCTTATTTCATCATGGAATGGGGTGAGAGGGCTGAAGATGCCAAGGTGCACCACGATGCCTATCAGTGTCTGCAGAGTGGAGGTGGAATGGCATGAGCATTACAGCCAACAACTGAAAGGGACACCCCAGCACCTGTCAGTCTCTTCAGGGTGGGGGTGGGGCATTAGGGTAGGAAACCCAAATGCCTCATTAAGGAAGTAAATCAGGGAGGGACGGTTGACGTCACATACCTTGATTTCAGCAAAGCCTTCAACAACATCCAACATAGAAGGTTGATTAACAAGATGGGTGGTCTGGCCAAGGGGCACAAGCTGATAAACTGGATTAGAAACTGTTTGACAGACAGCAGGCAGAGGGTGGTGGTAATGGGATCCAATCTGGGAAGAGGGAGGTGACCAGCAGGGTACCTCAGGGATCGGTCCTGTTCAATGTTATCATTACAGACATTGCAGAAGGGCTAGAAGAAAGTGTCTGTTTGCAGATGACACCAACATCTGTAACAGAGTGAATACTCCAGAAGGGGTGGAGAAAATGAACAGGGACATGGAGAGGCTTGAAAAATGGCCTGAGGAGTGGCAACTGAGGGTCAAGGCAAAGAAGTGCAAATAATGCACCAGAGAAGAGGGAAACCTGGGGAAAGTTACAGGATGGGGGGGATGCTGATGATCGCCAAAGAAGAAAGGGACCTAGGCATTATCAGTTCTGATGACCTGAAGGTGTCAAAGCAGAGCACAAATGTTACAAGAATGACCAGTGGCATGCTAGGGTGCATAGGCAGAGGTATCACTAGCAGAAGGCATGAGGTAGTGATGCCATTGTATAATGCACTAGTGAGGCCTCACCTACAGTACTGTGTGCAATTCTGGAGGCTGCAATTGTGCAAGGACATTCACAGGGTGGAGGCAGTCCACAGAAAGGCAACCAAGATGGTATATGGCTTGCAACACAGAACGTATCAGGAGAGATTAAAAGGACCTCAATATGTACGTATTGGAAGAAAGGAGGGAGCGGGGGAACATGATCCCAATGTCCTCATCTATTCAGCAAACTCCCTAAAAAAAGAAAACTGGCCCTCGTCGGTTTTTTTTTCCCTTTAAACAGAAAACCATCCATCATTGTCAGTTGCGTCATTACCCAACCTCCCACACTCCCACTCAGGACCCCCACCCCATACTTACCCACTGGAGGTCAGTCGCTGTAAGCTTCCTTAAACTACAGGTATATCTTCGCTCTTCAAAGCCCAACTGCGAATTGAGGTAAGCACTTCAATGTATTTCGGTGGGGTTTTCGGCATCAATGTATTTCAATTGGGTTTTCAACATAGTGGGATAACTTGGCCATTTCTAAATATTTTTGCCCCAAATTTTCAACATATGTTTTCTGGGACCCCATCTCAGAAACAACTTCACTGAAGCAATTTTCAAACATCCCTTCCCCCTCCCATGACACCAGTGCACTCAACGAACATTCGACCTTGACAAATGCTTGTTTACTGTTTCATATGGTAGTTGACGTGCAGGCTATGACCATCACATATCTACTCACACACCGTTGCACCTGTCATGGTAGCATGGAATTCCATGTGAGCGGTGGTGTGTGTTTGTTGCACGGTCTTGGTATCTAATTACGTATGTACTTGCAGTATCGACTTGGACTGCTAGGGTTTTTTTGTTTGTTTAATTGAGTTGGAGGACTTGCTTGGGTGTCTATGACTAAACCTAGGATACTTCAAAGATATCAATTTTGAACCACCCCATGCATTGCTTATTGCTTGGAACTACACCCAGTCATCCGGACTTCTTGCCCTCCCTAACATATCACCCCACACCACATTGCCACACACAATTTTACCTAGGCCTGGTGACACACTGCGCAGCCCAATTATGTGACATTGAGTTGCTACATAATAAGACCCCATCTGCATCATCCTTCTAGTACACTGTGTCTTATTTTGTATTACGTTATGGTTTTGTTTTAATGTTTTTGGTGTGACATTGTGTTATTTGTTTCCTGCAATATGTTAAATTATTTGTGTGTTTTCAATCACCCCCCCACACACACACAAACACACACATTCAATGTTTTTTTTTTAATTTCTTATACCATAATCTACCTCTTACCTTTTTTTCTGGTCACTGTTGCTGTCTAATACTCGGATGCATTTCCTTTTTCTCCCAGTTTTGTCAGGATCTGTTGGAAAGATAATGACAGCAGAAGGTTATTAACACTAGGTTTTCAACTGATCTGTTTCCTCATGGTTGTTGTCGTCTTGCACATACTTCGTGATTCAGATATTCTTTTAACTTTCCTTCTCTACTTCTTTGCATAACAATTCTTTAAAAGTGCTCTATGTGATTTTTACTTTGCTAATATTCATATTCATTTGGCTTTTATTCTTGTGACTCTGTATTTTATGTTTTTTTTCACCTGTTTGTAAACTAATTTTTTTTTTTGCTCTTTTTTGCTGCAGGGAGGGCCAGTGACATGCTGGGGTTCATAGGTAGAGGTATTACTAGTAGGAGGCAGGAAGTGGTGATGCCACTGTATAAAACACTAGTAAGGCCTCACCTGGAGTACTGTGTGCAGTACTAGAGACCACACATGTGTAAGGACATAGACATGGTGGAGGCTGTCCAGAGGAGGGCAACAAAGATGGTGCATGGTTTGCACCACAAAACATATGAGTAGAGACTAAGAGACCTCAATATGTACTCACTGGAGGAGAGGAGAGAAAGGGGTGACATGATAGAAACATTTAAGTATTTAAAGGGCATAAACAAGGTGCAGTTGGAAGATATTTTCCAGTGTAGAAAAGATACCACAACAAGGGGGCACAATATGAAATTGGGGGGAGGAGATTAACAGGTAACGTGAAGACATTTTTCTACATGGAGAGGGTGATAAATGCTTGGAATAGTCTGCCTCAAGAGGTGGTAGGGCAAGCACAGTGGAGGGGTTTAACATGCCTGGGACAAACAAAGAGAAACCTTGGGCAGGAAGGGAGTGATGAAAAGCCGTTGACCACTTAGGGTGAGTGGATACAAACATGTATAGGGCCTATGAGCAGACTGGATGGGCCTAATGATCCTTATCTGCAGACAGTTTCTATGTTTCTATGTATTACCTGTGTTGAAGTGGAAGTTTATGTTTGTGGCTTGGAAACTAGGCTGGTAAAAATAGCCTTCCCATTCACTTTGATCGGAGCTGGCATGCATGCTCAGAGGTTGATGACTTGTACAATGTTTTTGCCTGTCTTCATCCTGAATTTCATTTAATATGTTTGAGATTTTTACTTGTTTTGCATTTAACTTACTGAAGTCATTTATGCGCTTAATGTTTTTGTGGCCTGTGACTTGCATTATCTCAGTAGCTTGGATACCTGAGTCATTCAGTTTCTGCAATACATGTTTCCTTGCACTGTGATTGGTTATTTTCTTGTCAGTGGCAAGGTCAGCATTTTTGGCTTTGTTTTCAGTATAGTACTTACTGAAGTTTATTGACACCAATGTGTTGGTTTTTGTACCAGATTTTTCTCTCACTGTAAGATTCTTTGTTGATGTTTATAAAATGGGCAAGGGAAATCTTCAAACCTGATTGGCTGAAACGGCTTCAAAGTCATGTCCTTATCAGCCGATAACCATTCAACGAGCACTATCCTCAGCACCATGACCCAACAATAACATTGTATCAGTGTGCCACTTTCACTGAAAGTCCTCTCAGCATCAGGCGCACAGATTGTCTCTCCTGCTGCAGTTGCAGAGCTATAATACGGCCGAAGTGAAAGCACTGTCACAGAAATACTATAGCCAGAGTGCCCCCTTCCTGTTTCATAGTAAAGTATTAAAAAAAGTAACATACTATAAATGTTATTTTTGTTCCAAACAGTGGCCACTGCCCGCTTTTCCTACGTGAACTCCTCATGTCCCCATTCCGCTATTCCCACCATAGTGGTAGAAACTCCCCTTTAGTGTCCTAACCTGTGTCTACTCAATCTGTGTGTGTGCAGTCCTTTCTGGCAGTCCTCTGCCATCGCTTTTCTCTAAAAGAAGAATTTTCTTCTCTGTGCCATAGCACAATATCGCCCTGATTTCACAACCTCAAAGGAACTAATGGCTCCATACAGCGGCCAGTAAGCGACACACTCGCTCCTTTTTCTGTTGCTGTCTTCATTAACTACATTAAAAAAACCTCCATAAAAAAACAAAACAAAATACACACTCTACTGCCACTTTCTGATTCGGGGATCAGAGGTGGCAACATCGACAGACACTGCACCTGTCACCAAAACTGCAAAAGCGGTGTTCAGGAAATGACCACTCTCATCCATTTAAACATTCAGGGGAAAAAAAAGACACAAAAAGCACAATTTTAGAGAGGAGATCTAAAGTACTAAAAGTAGCAGAGACGCACACATAATTTCAGAACCACATAAGGACCCTATACTGCCAATAAAACATATTTGGAATTAACTTAATGGGGGGTATTTTTCACTATTTGAAGTATTGGAACCCTTTTATTATATTTTTGACTTATTTATGTGTTTTTTTTACCCATTAAAAATTATTTGTTGTGCCCATTTTATAAGTCCAATAACACACTCCGAGGTGTGGGTTATCTCCTGATAACAGCACACCCAAGTGCATAAGGCAGTCGGCGCAAACACCTTGTGCCTCATAACACACGTGGGCGTGCTCTTATCAGGCAATAACCCATACCTCGTCGTGTGTTATTGCTTGTTTATGCCTATGAAGAATGCACTTTCTAGCACTTTTGTTGCTGCTGGTTGACTTGAGTCAAATACCAGGTATGTTGCTACTGGACATTTTATGAGCTTCTTGGGGTTTTCGTAGACACATGGCTTTAGTTTTCGTGTGTCTTATGTTCAGTCCTGTTCTTGTTTTTGTATGACATTCCAGTGAGTATTGTAAATATTTGAGCCCATTTTCATCATTTTATTAACTGCATCTCTTCCCCATTTCAATTGCCTCATCTCTGTGCAAACCCTTGTGCCAAAGAACAGGCAGCCGGTCAGCCACACTGAATTTATGACTGATTGTGGAGTATAGGGACCTAGCTGCCTTGTCTCAAACAGCTTTTTAATCATTTCATCTGCCAGCTCATCAGATGCATTGGGTCTGCAACCCTTTCTCAGCAACTTGAGCTGTTTCAGTTTTGCATTCATTACTTTTCTTGCTAGCTCAAACTTGTTATCCTTGTTTAAGAGACATGGGTAGTTAGTCTTTAAGTACCTGAGGCTGTCAACACTTTGCAAAATAGTACATAGGCTTATAGGCTTGTATGGTTCACCATTCTTCTTTTTGGCAGTCACTGAGAAATTTGCAAGAAGCTGGCTTAATTTATGTGGCTCTGTTTGGGATATTTCTCTATGCTCTTTCTCATTTTCTTTTCTTTTTTTTTTAAATGCTCAGCCCGTTGGATTTCCTTCTGCGATGCCGGTGACCCTGGTTCGGGAGCAGACTCAGGTCAATGGAGAGCCGGCCAGGGGAGAAAGACGGAGCATCCCAGGGATGGCTCGCCTTCTCCGGGGGGAAGGTGGGGATGCGGCTCGGCACCTGCTGGCCCCTGGCGGAGGCCAAGAGCATAGCAGGACATCAGGGTCTGGATGGCTGGGGGAGTGGCGGATGTCAGCGTTTGCTTTGATGTCTGTGGAATGCCACTCCCCGGGGAGAAAATCAAGAAACTGCTATCTGGCAGGCTGGATAATTGTCCCCGACCCCTGTTGCTGCCAGGCTCTGACACCCACCCCACCTCAGTGACACCCGGGCCAAATTGAAGAGTGCTCTGGCCACCCCCACTGATGTCTTCCTTCTCAGAGGACGGGGGGCCCATCCGGTGACGGGTGAGGTAAGAGTCCACTGTCGGGGAGAGCAAACATATAGAGGACCTAGTGAGACCCGAAGGAGTGGTCGGTCAGGGAGGCAGGAGGGTGTAAAAAAAAAATGTTGCAGCATGGCTGTTATACGTTGTTTTCCTCATTGTATTTTTGTTTTCATTTGCTTCAACAAAAGATATAAGCACCCTGTCTAGCAAATTGTTCTTCATGTTTTCTGTTACTAACTTATCTGCTTTTGTAATGGTGTCTTGTACTGCTGTTTCTGGCATGGAACTGTTTGCTGCATTTGGCTGGAGCTCGGGGGCAGGAGTACAGGGGGAGACTGGCTCTGCTCCCATTTCCTCTATCATTGCAAGCAGTTCCTCATCCATCCCATCTTGAAATGAGCATCCATTTTTTTTTCTTTTTCGGGCTGCTGCATTTTGTTCTGGAGGAAGAGAAGCTGATTATTGTGTTTACACCTGTCTGAGGTAAGTGACTACTACTGTCACTATCACCTCAGCCTTTTATCATTTGGAACCACCCTTATTAGTAAGTGTGGTGTTACAGTTATGCTGCCTTTCTTTTTTTAATGTGGTGATCCTCCGTTCTGCTTCTTAATGGTTACAATGGCATAAATGTAGTCTCCTGATCAGTAACTTGCTCTGGGATGGGGGGGTAAATTTGTGATGCCAGGGAGAGCACCGTGATCTCTGTACGCACAAACAGTCCACTATTTGAAATGGGACACTTAGAATGTTGTTGGAGGATTGACTGCAGTCTTACGCTTTGACTCCCATGCACACTGACAATCTGAAAGTGTTCTCAGCTACTGAGTTTGGAAACAAATTCATTGTGATGTACCAACATGAAGATATCTGATATATTCACATGTGGGCTGTGAGATATCAGAAATATCTTCATGGCGAGAGACCCACATGTGTTGTATAAATGCTGCTGCCCCAGCCATTGCACTACCTGTAATCCTGTTAATAAACAGATCCCTGCAGGAAGAAACAGTCCCACTAACATGGAAATGGGCCCATGTAGTCCCAATCCACAAGGGCGGAGCAAGGGATCCCATAGGCCACTATAAACCCATCTCCATCCTAAGTCACCTGGCTAAGATTCAGGAGCGGCTAGTGTATAGCCAACTGAGAGACTACCTAGAAGCCAACAGGCTACTGGCCCCCTCACAACACAGCTTTAGACCAAAGCATGGGACCGACACTGCCCTCATCAAATTCACCTCCGATGTCCTGGCTGCCTGGGACAAGGGTACCCCCACTGGGGCCGTGCTCGTTGACCTCTCTAAGGCCTTCGACCTGGTGGATCACCCACTCCTACTAACCAAGCTTAGCCAGCTGGGGCTGGATCAGCACTCCCTCAACTGGTTCCATAATTACCTCACTGACTGCTCTCAACAGGTCAAGTGGAAAAGAGGTCACCTCCGAACCCCTACCTTTAACTGAGGGGGTCCCACAGGGCTCAATCTTAGGCCCACTTATGTTCTCTCTATTCACAAATGACCTTTATGGACATTGTGGGGGCAGCTCCATAGTACAGTACGCTGATGATGCAGTACTGTACAGAATGGGGGACTGCCCATCCAACCTAGGACCCCTGCTCCAAGCTGACTTCACCAAGGCAGAGACTTTGCTAATTGAGAATCGCTTGGTCCTTAACCCCACCAAGATAAAGGCAATGCTGTTCGGGCCAAAATCTCTGGGTCCCTCCAGGGCCCATCTTCTGCCACTCACTACCATATCCGCCTCCAAAACAGAGGTGGTACAATCAGTCAAATACCTTGGCCTCACATTAGAAAGGGGCTCACTCTGAAGCCCCATGTGGATGTAGTAATATAAAAAACATGCACCAAAAACTGGGCCTCCTCTATCACCTAAGCCACAACATGATACCAGAGACTAGACTGGCAATCTCACAAAGCATCCTACTTCCAACCTTAACCTATGCCACCCCCATCATACTAGGCATAGCTAAAATGGACCACAGCAGATTAATGACCTTATACCATAACATTGCTTGCTTTGCTTCCAGATCCCACCCAAGGACCCACCATTGTGATGCCCTCACAGCCCTCTACTGGCCATCCCTGTACAACAGGCTCCAGTACCCCCTATTAAGCTGGACCTACAAGCTCCTCAAAGCCCAACCTCTGGCAGGTCTGATCGGACTACTTGCCCCAAAGTGGACCAGATGACCACTCCACGCCTCTAACAAAAAACTCCTGGAAATTCCCTTGGCCTGCTCTGTCACTGGGAGTATATCCTTCACTCACCTAGCCCCTGAATCATAGAACAATATCCCCAGCCATCTTCAGAAGGCACCCACCCTAGCCATATTTCAAAAGGGACTACGTGCTCACCTCCTCAAACTTAGTCCCTGCCCCTGCACCAATGGCTAGTCAACCACACCTCGCGTCAATTTGTGTTGGCTCTAACTGCTCCCTTACAAGGGTAATGACTAATGACTGCATAAGCTGGTACTCTATCCTATATGGAACTTTCTGTATGCATTTAAAGCACTTATCACCCTCACCTCTATCTGCCGTCACTGCTGTACTCTGTATTGTAATGTATTTGCTGCCTTCTTCTACAGAAACTGTATACTGTCCTTATAACTCCGTATTGTATGTACTATTCTGTTCTGCTGTACTCATCAGTGTAATATATCTCCTGTATTAGATGTACTGTACTGTACTGCAGTATTAGATGTAGTACTGTATTAAACATACTGCACTGTACTGCTGTATTCACTAATGTCATGTACCTCCTGCCCTCTTCCACAAAAACTGTAAAACTGTCTACTGCCCTTGTAATCCTGTACAATATGTTTGACACTGTACTACCTGACTGTATGTACAAATTATATGTAACCAACTCCAGGTCGCCCCTGAAAAAGGGACCTTCAGGGCCCAGTGGGCTTACCCGGTTAACAAAATTTAATAAATAAATAAATTCATTCATTCATTTTTAAAAGATGGTTACCAGAAATGGAATACTGAGGGCATACAGGGCTCTTTTCCAGGTTCAACCTGGGGGAAAGGGGAACAGGGCAATTGGCCGAGCATATATAATACAATGCAAAAGACATTGGAAGCATCACAATAACATACAGTGACAACAGTGATAACAGCAAACAACACAGCATCGCAAAACAAGCAAAACCATACAAATATACAGTGGTATAAATAAAGAAGGGGATATGTATATATATATGTATGTAATGGATAACCCACTCTTAGGTGTGCGGTCGCACTCTGATATACGCAAACCTTGGTGTGCGTTGTACGCACAAGGCCGCAGGCTGAGTGCATCAACCACCCAAGGCGTGCGTATATCGGAGCGCGACCTCACATTCTAGAGTGGGTTATCTCTCTTATAAAATGGCAAAATTGTGTTTTTTGGGGGGGTAAAAGTGCAGGTGTGCGGTCGTGCTCTGATATAGAAACATAGAAACATAGAAGTTGACGGCAGATAAGGACCGCAAGGCCCATCCAGTCTGCCCATTTCTTTTTCTACCTTATAAATGTGTCATCAGCCTTTGCTCTGTCAGTGGTCTATCTATTCATAGTCATTTGTATTGCTCCTTATGCCTATCCGCCTGTTTGAAGCCCTGCACTGTATTCATAGCCACCACTTCTTGTGGTAAGCCATTCCATGCATCCACCACCCTTTCTGTGAAAAGAATTTCCTCACATTCCCCTTAATCGGCCTCCTCTAATCTCATGCTGTGTCCTCTTGTCCTGCTATTTTTCTTATATTTAAACATGTTAGACTCTTTCACCTTGTTTATGCCCTTAAGGTGTTTGAATGCCTCGATCATATCACCTCTCTCCTCCTTTGCTCAAGGGTATACATATTGAGCTCCGTTAATTTGTCCTCATATGTCTTCTGATGCAGTCCTGCACCATTTTGATTGCCCTTCTCTGGACTGCCTCAATTTGGTTAATGTCCTTGTGAAATGTGTGGCCTCAATACTGCATGCAGTACTCCAGATGGGGAGCTAACCGTGTCTTGTACAGAGGGATTACCTCCCTCTTCGACTTATGATACCCCTACTAATACACCTAACACCCCCCAGCCTTACCTACTGCTTTGGAGGTCTGCTTGGATGATTTTAGGTCATCAGTGATGATGATGCCCAAGTCTCTTTCTTCCTTTGTGACTGCTAGCAACCTCCTCAGCCTATAAGTGGCTTCAGGGTTTCTCTTCCCTATGTGCATGATTTTGCACTTCTTTGCATTAAATCCCAGTTGCCACTCTTCTGACCATTCTGCTAGTTTATCCAGATCTCTTCTCATTCTGCCAACCCCATCTGGATCATCTACTCTGTTGCAGATCTTGGTGTCATCTGCAAACAGACAAGCCTTACCCTCTAGTCCATCTGCAAGGTCACTAATGAAGATGTTGAAGAGGACTGGCCCCAGGACTGATCCTGAGGTACCCACTTGTGACTTGCATCTCTTCTGACTGTATACCATTACCACCACTCTCTGTTTTCTGCCCGTCAACCAGTTTGCCACCCAGTTGACCAACCGGATACACCCGAGCCTACCCAGCTTATTTATCAATCTTCTGTGTGGAACAGTGTCAAAAGCTTTGCTGAAGTCAAGGTAGGCGACATCAACTGCTCCCCTGGTCCACCACTCTGGTTACCCAGTCAAAAAATCTATGAGATTAGTTTGACAGGACCTTCCTTTGTAAACCCATGCTGTCTTAGATCCTGTGCCCCTATGGATTCCAGGTGTTGCACTATCCTTTCCTTAAGGAGTCCCTCCATAATCTTGCCCACTACTGAGGTAAGACTGACCAGTCTGTAGTTCCCGCCTCCTCCCTGCTACCACTCTCGTGGAGGCGGGATCACATAAACCCTTCTCCAGTCTTCTGGGACCTCTCCTGTGCTCAGAGACTCACTAAACAATTCTGCTAATGGCTCTGCTAGTTCCTCCTTTAGCTCCTTAAGTACCCTGGGATGTATGCCATCAGGTCCCATTGCCTTATCCACCCTGAGCTTAGCAAGATCTTGTAGGACCCTTTCTTTTGTGAAGGGAGTAGTGCTCACCTCCCTCCCCCTGTGTCCATAATGCTGAGCTGTGGGCCCTGCCCTACCTTCTCTTCAGTAAATACTGAGCAAAAGTATCTATTTAGGATAGATGCCTTTACAGGGTCCTCCTCCTCACATGCTCCCTTTTCTCCATTAAGCTTAGCAATACCCCCTCTGGACTTTCTCCTTTCACTAATGTATTTATAGAAAGTCTTGTCACCTTCTTTTACTGTTCGTGCTAGTGTTTCCTCAGTTTGGGACTTTGCCTGCCTTACTGCCTTACCTGCTTCCCTTAGGGCAGTTTGGTATGCCTCCCTATCTTCATCCCGCTGTGTTCCCTTATATTTCCTGAAGCCCAGCCTTTGGCTCTGACCTTTTCTGCTACTGTATTTGAGAACCAAAGTGGTTTCCTTCTTCTTTTGCACTTCCTTTTCTGTCTAACACAATGGGATGTTGCTTCAAGTATTGCATCCTTAATGCTTGCCCACTTTGCCTGTACCCCCTCACCTGTGTTTCTTTTTGCCAAGGCTAGCTTAACTCTGTTGGCCATCTTATCAAAGTCAGCTCCTCTGAAGTCCCATATTTTTGCCTTGGAATGGGATGATTTAGATGTAGTAGCCAAATTGAACCATACCAGTGATGGTCACTGGCTCCAGGTGACCTTCTACCTGGAGATCTGTGATCCCTTCTTTGTTAGTCAGTACTAGATCTAGGATAGCCCTGTCTCTTGTGGGTTGCTGTACCAGTTGTTTGAGGCCTTCCCCCTGCAGGGAACCCACTATGAGTCTAGTTCTGACAGATGTTCCTGCTGGTATTGACCAATCTGTATCCGGCATGTTGAAGTCTCCCATTATCAGAACCTCCCCTTTAGCTGTCATGTTTTGTATATCTTCTAACAGTAATGTGTCTATGTCCTCCCTCTGGTCTGGGGGCCTGTAGACAACCCCAGTTCTTATGGCTGTCCCATTTCCTGTTTCCAGGGTGACCCACAGTTCTTCTGGCTCCTTATGTGTATTCTGAATTTCTGTAGCTTTGATATTTTCATTAACATACAGGGCCACTCCTCCCCCCCTTTTTGCACCTCGGTCTCTTCTGAACAATACATAGCCAGGTACTGAAGTTTCCCAAGTGTGGTTACTGGTAAACCTCATCTCACTAATTGCTACTATGTCCAGTTTAGCCTCTGACATTATTGCCTGCAGGTCTGGGATCTTATTTCCCAGGCTGTGAGCATTTGTGTACATGATTTTCCATTGGCCAGATTTTGGTGTGTTAGTTGTTGGGTGAAGTTTGGCATTACCCTGTGCATCGTATGGGGAGACAAACCTTTTTTCTTACCTGGTGATGCAGATGAACGGCAAACATGCTGAATTCCTGTTTGACCATTAGCTGGGGGAGGGTGTTCTTCCTATTCGACGATGGGGTGCTACACCTCTCCCATTTGCTAGTTTAAATATTCTGCAAAGATGTCAAACTTCTGCCCCAATGCACTGACTCCTCTTTAGTCAGATGCAGTCCATCAAATTTAAAGAACTTTGCTCCCAGAACTGTTGCCAGTTCCACAAATCTATTGTCCTTTTTCCTGGCACCAGCCCTTGAGCCACGTGTTTAGCTTCCTATCTCCCCATCTCTGACCTTCCGTCCATCTGCTCCCTCTCCCAGACTGGCAGGATCTCAGAGAAAGGAGATGCTGGATGAAATAGATGATAGTTTGTCACCCAGCCTAGTCAGGTGTTCCTTGGTCTCCACAACTGACCGGCTGGCAAGATCATTAGTCCCTATGTGTACTAGGACATCAATGTTTTCTCCTGCTTTGTGAACAATTTTAGCAATCGCGGTCAGTGTCTCTCCATGCTGGACGTACCTGGGAGACATCTGACCATCACCCTACTGGAGATGGGTATCAACTCCCCGAATCATGGAGTCTCCTATGATCAGAAGTTTTTTGGATTTCCTTTGTGCTTGTTTTGTTTTGGTTCCTGATTTGGGTGGGTTTTGTTGTGCTAGCTCCTGTGCTGCAGTGTCCTGCTCTGCAGTGTCTTCTGCCTCTTTATTTGATTTCAGAGATAGAGGCAGATACCTGTTTGTAGTGTTAATATGGTTTTTGGAGGTAATGTGTTGGAGAGCAGAGAGTGATGGGGCACCTGATTTGCTCCTCCTTAACCACCTGCCAACTTCCTGGACCAACTACCCTCTGCGGTCGGGGTTTTCTGTTGGATGCTGGGGAAATGGCGGTGGTTCTTATAATGTATTCCTCTTCAATATGAAATTTGAGGTGTGCAACCTCTGCCCATGCTGCCCGGAGCTGAGCCCTAAGATCTCCAAAGGCCCAGCATGTAGGACAGTGTCCTAAATCCTGTAAGACTGTCCTTCTGAAAATTGTTCCACAGTACCTGCAGTTAATGAAATCCATTCCAAATAAGTTGCTGGGTTTGTAACCTAGTCAGAGTAATTAGAAGGAAAAAAAAAAGAAAAAAATGCAAGTAATGGTTTAATTGTACTTTGTTTAACTTGTTATAACAAGTTAAATTGCTATATGCCTATAAATGAGATCACCTTGTGGAGCCCCACTGATCCGCCCTTCCTGCTGCCACAGGAAATGTCACAACTGTGGTACCTTATAAAAGGAGGTAGCGTGGGGTGGTTGGGGATGGGGTGGGTGGCTGGCCCTTCCTGCCAAAAAGAAGAACCACGGACGAAAAGAACAAGGAGGTAAGAGCAGAAATAATCAGTCAACAACAAATGCAGTAACCCTGAAAGCTTATCCTAATGTTAGATAAAACTATAAACCTGTAAAGCACCACCTGTAATAATTTCAGAGAAGATATCGCTGTAAGAAACACTTTGCTCCAGAGAAAAATAAAGCAGTAACAGAAGATATACCTTGCAAAAGACAATTTGAATCAGAAGATTACAGGAGTAATCTGTTAGCACACACCTGTAGGCACACCTTGTAATAATGCAGAAGAAGGTATACCAGTAACAACAATTTGAATCAGAGAAAAAATAAAGCAATGAAATGTTAGCAACAAACAGTAGCAATCCCTGTGAGTAAAAAATAAAAACACCACCACACAGTAAATCTGCTTAGCCAAACTAAGTCTTAATCCTTTTCCCTTGCTCTGGTAAGTTTCTCTACTCTGCCTTTCAAGCAGTCTTAGAAGGAAAGAGCTCAGGTGACGCATGGTCATGTGATTATGATTGTCCGCTAGATGAGCTACTTTTTTCTACCCATTTTATAAATATATATATATATATATATATATATATATATACAATGGTAGTATGGTAGAAATTGCAGTAATGTGCAACACAGTGCTGACAGTTGTAATACATTAGCAGCAGAATTTATATAACAGTGCAGACACTTGTACAGGCAGTTTATATACAGTAGCAGCAGAGTTTATATAGCAGTGCAGACACTGTGCAAGAAAGGGAGTAGGAAGAGCACAAGGTGGTACATAAGGAAAAAAGGGATGTGGGAGACTTAAATAAGGGCTCATTACAGGGCTGGATGGACCAAGTGTTGAGAAATGTTAAGAAGGAAGGTAGTTACTGTGAGAGGAAATGAGGCGAGATTGGGGTGAATATAGACTAGATCCTAGGAGGAGGAGGAGTGATATGAGTAAGCGGTGAAGGGCAGCTCAGAGCAGGGATTTGGGGCAGAAAATATATATTCCAGTACAACAGCAGTTGCAGTGCATTGTCTACACACACAGCATTGCTAATATCGCACACATCGTACTAATGTACAGCATGACTGGGTAACTAATATAGTAAATGTGGCCTTTTGGACTTAATAAAGGCCTTCAACACCATCCGCCATAGAAGGCTGATTAACAAACTGTACAGCCTATGGGTGGATCCTAAAATAGTTCTGTGAGTGGAGACTGTAGGGGAAGGTATACCTCATCGCAGACAATAGTAAGGTATGCAATAGGATGGGCACACCAGAGGGTGTTGAAAGAATAAGGAAAGATCTGAAAAAACTGGAGAAATGATCTGAGGAATGGCAGCTGGGATTCAATGCAAAGAAGTGCAGGATGATGCACATAGGGCACAAGAACCCAGGGGCAAAGTACGAACTGGGTGGGAAGGTACTGACAGTCATGAAGCAGGAAAGGGACCTAGTAATTATCATCTTGGAGGACTGAAGAGAATTTAGGCAGTGTGATAAGGTGGTCAGGAAGGCTAGTCAGATGCTTGGATGCATAGGGAGGGGTATCACAAGTAGAAAGAGGGAGGTCATCTTGCCCCTCTATAAAACACCCATAACAGACTGCACCTGGAAAACTGCATCCAGTCCTGGAGGCCTCATCTGAGAAAGAACATAGACAGGGTGAAGGCGGCTCAGTGGTGGGCAACTAAATGGTGCATGGCCTGAAGGATAAGAACTATGAGGGAAAACTAAAGGAGTTAAATATGTATTCTCTGGAGGAAAGAAGAGACAGGGGACATGACTGAGACATATAAATACCACACCAGTATAAACAAAGTGCAGGAAGGAAGCATCTTTCAAAATAAGGGATGCTCCAAGTCGAGGGGGCACAAAATTAAGTTGGGGGGAAGGCTCAGCCAAAACGTGAGAAAATATTTTTTCATGGTGTAGGTGGTGGATGCCTGGAATAGCCTACCAGAGGGGGTGGTGGGGGCTAAAACAATCACAGAATTTAGTGAGTGGGATAGACACAAGGGTATCCTGAAGGCAAGGAGGGGTAGGCTCCAGAATTCAATTTGGGCATTTGGCCTCACACTAGTTAGGACTTAATAAGGCAGACTTGGTGGTGATGACATTCCAACCCCCCAGCCTGACCTCCAACTGAGCACCCACCACCCCACAGGCCCTCCCCACACCCTCACTCATCTAAACAGGTCCCAGTGGAAGGTCTCACTCTTCCATTGAAGACACATCTTGCTGCAGAAATTGACCGCGAGCAGCAGGAAGGTAAGTGTAGTTCAATGTATTTCAATAGGTTTTCAGCTACACTTACCTTATTTCTCATATAGTAGTCACCAGTTCCAGCAACAAGACATGTCTTCCATGGAACAGTGGATCTTCACATTGGGATCTGTTCGGGTGAGTAAGGGTGTATGTGGGGCTCTGGGTGGTGTGGGGTGGTGGGTGCTCAGTGGGAAGTCAGGCACGGGGTGCAGATTTGCATCAGCGAAGGACCTTTTTTATAGATTAAAAAAAAATTAAGGTACTGTGTTCTTCTTTTCAGGCTCCGAGGGACATCGAAGGGTAGGGGGTTGCCACTAGGCACCTCATTTAAATCAATAATGGCATGCATAAGGCTGAAACTGATCTAGATAGCAGGGGAATGTAGACTAGCAATTTTTGTGCTAACCACTCAGCCACCTAACTGCACTTTCTAATTATTGTGATACACACACACTGACTAATACATATACACATACTGTATATGCATATATATTCCAGTATAGCATATCAGTGCACTGTCTACAGACACACACACACACACACACACACACACACACACGCATGCACTGCCTTACATGGCAGTCATTTACTAATACATCTAACTCTAACTTTTACTGAATTTAGGATAATCTCTGTGTTTTGCACTAACTCATTGTAGTAATCTAGAGCATGACTGGGTAAGTAATGTACTGGGCCAGGGATGTGCAGTGGATGTGGCCTAACTGGACTTTAGAAAGGCCTTCAACACCATCCCCTACAGAAGGTTGATTAACAAACTGTACAGCCTAGGGGTGGATCCTAAAATAGTTCTGTGAGTGGAGAACGGACTGAATTGCAGGAGTCAGTGGGTTGTGGTAAACATGAAGTACTCTGGAGAGCGAGAGGTGATGAGCAGTGAGCCGCAGGGGTTGGTGCTGGGGCTGGTCCTCTTCAATGTCTTTATTGGGAACATTGCAAAGGGATGGAGAGGAAGGTATGTATTTTTGCAGACAACAGTAAGGTATGCAATAGGGTGGGCACACCAGAGGGTGCTGAAAGAATGAGGGAAGACCTTAAAAAACTGGAGAAATGGTCTGAGGAATGGCAGCTGGGATTCAATGCAAAGAAGTGCAGGATGATGTACATAGGGCACAAGAACCCAGGGGCAAAGTACAAACTAGGTGGGAGGTACTGACAGTCACAAAGCAGGAAAGGGACCTAAGAGTTATCATCTCAGAGGACCTAAGAGAAACTAGGCAGTGAGATAAGGTGGCTGGAAAGGCTAGTCAGAAGCTTGAATGCATAGGGAAGGGTGTCATGAGTAGAAAGAGGGAGATCATCTTGCCCTGTGTATGACACTTGTGAAAGACCACATCTGGAAAACTGCATTCAGTTCTGGAGGTCTAATCTGAGAAAGAATATAGACAGGGTGGAGGTGGTGCAGTGGAGGGCAAGTAAAATGGTGCCAGGCCTGAGGGATAAGAACTATGAGGGAAGACTAAAGGAGTTAAATATGTATTCCCTGGAGGAAAGAAGGTGTAGGGAGCATGCTTGAGACATGCAAATACATCACCGATATAAACGGAATGCAGGAAGGAATCATCTTCCAAAGTAAGAGCTGCTCCAAGTCAAGTGGGTTCGAAATGAAGATAGAGGTGGAAGGCTCAGCTGAAACATGAGAAGATATTTTTTCATGGTGTGGGTGGTGGATGCCTGGAATAGCCTACCAGAGGGGATGGTAGGGGCTAAAATGGTCACAAAATTTAGGAGTGGGATAGACACAAGGGTATCCTGGAGGCAAGGGGGGGCTCCAAAGTTCAGTTTTGGCATGGAGCCTCACACTAGGCAGGGATTAATAAGGCAGACTTGGTGGTGGTGTGACTCCCACTCCCCAGCTCTGCCTCCCACTGAGCACCCACCAGTCCCACCCTCGGACCCTCCCCCATACCCTCACTCACCTAAACAGGTCCCAGAGTGAAGATCCACTCTCCCATCGAAGACATGTCTTGCTGCTGGAATTGGTGACTGCTATATGAGAAATAAGGTAAGTGTAGTTCAATGTATTTCAATGGGTTTTCAACTGCACTTTACTTATTTCTCATATAGCACTTGCCGGTTCCAGAAACAAAACATGTCTTCCATGGGTCAGTGGGTCTTCACACTGGGATCCGTTCAGGTGAGTGAGGGTGTATGTGAGGCTCTGGTAGTGTGGGGTGGTGGGTGCTCAGTGGGAGGTCGAGCTGGGGTGTGGGGTTGCATCATTGATGGACTTATTTTTACGGATTAAAAAAGACATTGAGGTACCGTGTTCTTTTCAGGCTCTGAGGGACATCAGAGGGTGGCTGGTGCCAAAAGATAGCTAGATAGCCTAGAGGTTAGAGTAATGAGCTGTGAATGAATTTAGTACATCCAGCTGACCTAGGTTTGATTTCCACAACCTCCACTTGCATACTGTGTGACTCTGAGCAAGTCACTCAACCACCCTGTGCTCCCAGGTCACCCCTGAAAACAGGCAATTGTGCCTAGTGGGCCTCACCTGGTTACCAAAGACTAAAATTAAATCAGCAATGACATGTATAAGGCTGAAAGTGATATAGATAGTGGGAGAATGTAAACTAGCAATTTTTGCACTAACCACTCAGCCACCTGCATAGATACAAACCAATTGTCGGCAGATAAGGACCGCCAGGTCCATCCAGTTTGCCCATTTTATTGCTTCAGCGAATTGAGCAAAAAAAGAGCACCAGGATCTGGAGGCAACAGTGCTGTAAAAAGCAAATAGGTCCACACAAAGAAAGTAAAACAGCACCTGTTGCATTGGACTGAAGCCAGGACACAGTGTTCATATATGTAGCAGGTTATTTATTGTAGAAAGAGGTGCAAATAATAGCAGCAGCATCAAAACAGACAACGGTCTAGTGGAAAACATGCTAAATATATGCATTGATGTTTCTCACAGCCCCTGCCAGGCTTCCTCAGTATGATCATGATCACGCACACACACACACACACATATATACACATATATGCATATACATTTATTTATTTAGTTTTGTTGACTGGGTGGGTGTGTTAGCCATGAAATTACTATTTTCAGACATGACCTGGGAGGTTACAAAGTTAAATCAGCATAGCAGAACTAAAGTAATAAAGCACAAAGATACAGTGGACACATTACATAGAATGGATGATAGGTACAAACTTAGAAAATCAACAACATTACATTCAACAGATATCAGGATAAAAATAAACATATTTGAGTAACATACAGTATCTACAGGGTTTACACAATGTACAGTAAGCAAAAATAACAAAATCATGGAAACATTCTTAACAAAGTGCATTGTAGCAATATTGAACCTAAGGATATAAAATAAATATATAGGGCATATTCACTCCAGTATAACATAGCAGTACACTGTCTATGCACATTTTTACAAATTAAAAAAAACACTGAAGGATCATGTTCTTCATTTCAGGCTCAGAGGGACATCAGAGGGTAAGGGGTTGCCACTAGACACCTCATTTACTTCAGCAATCACATGCATAAGGCTGAAACTAATCTAGATACTGGGGAAATGTAGACCAGCAATTTGTGCACTAACCACTGAGCCACCTAACTGACTTTCTAGTACAAGCTAGTTGGGAAAATACTGACAGTCATGAAGCAGGAAAGGGACCTAGGATTTATCATCTTGGAGGATCTAAGAGAAACTGGGCAGTGTGATAAGGCAGCTGGAAAGGCTAGTCAGATGCTTGGATGCATAGGGAGGGATATCAGGAGTATCAAGAGGAGGTAATCTTGCCCCAGTATAAGACACACATGAGACTGCAACTGGAATATTGCATCCTGTCCCCGTCTAAGAAAGAACATAGACAGGGTGGAGGCGGTGCAGCGGAGGGCAAATGAAATGGTGCAGTGCTTGTTAGATAAAACCTATGAGGAAAGGCTAGCCAAGTCGATATTTTAAAATATTTGTTTCATTTGGGTAAGGCCTTTAACCCATTTTAAATACTGAATTTTTACAGAATATGCCAGATGAAATTCAATATGTCATTTACAACATGGTCATGCTTTTTCTCATTTTTTCTTATGTATTTTCACAGTGCAGTTCTGCTGAGCAGCAGTTTCAATGTGGTCTTCCTTTTCCATATTTTTACCATGTGTTTTCTTAGAATGTGACTGCTGATTGCTATATATTTAGCCTGGATAGTTCACAGAAGATTTGATCGCTTCTTTTTAGTGGGGGGTTCTACAGCTACTCGTTATTATGCTGCATTACGTAAAAAATTAGAACACGCTGAAAACAATATTTTAAATCTGGACTAGGCTACCCTGGATAGATACACTGTAAAAATGGGTAAAATCATGACCCCACTGAAAACAAGATATTGCATTTAGTCTGGGAAATTCTGAGTAAATATAGAACAAAATGTCAAAAATAAACATCCCTAAGAGAAGGAGATGTAGCATCTCCCCTGTGCTATTCAGGATACAAAATATAGGATGGGAAATATTTAAAGGACATCTATAAATATTTCTATATTATCATTATGTAAATCATGTAGTTGAAACATGGTGGAAGTGAGGAAGAGGATAAGTTGAGGATTATGTTACTTTTGTCAGTAAACAGCTGAATATAAATACTGTATATAATAATCACATTTACCATGGTATCAAATTCCACATCATAAAATGAACTTCATTGTGTTCCATATAGCTAAGACTGACATCCAGAAAGCATTTCTTTATTGTTTTATAACAGATTAGGCTGCAGAATTTATTTTGAATGCTGTGTTCATGAGGATGCTATGTATGTATGTGTTTGCGTGAAAGGGGGGTTAAAAAAACAGCTGTCTTCTGGTATTGTAAACTATGCTGGATGTAGTGCTGGAACCTGTAATATATACTTAGATTTCAAACCAGAAAAATTGCTATTTACAGGGCTAACTGTTAGAGGATGAGTTTACCAGTCATACTGTAGTTCAATATAACTGTTTTTTTTTTCAATAAAGCACAGTAAAAGGAGTAACAAAAGATGCCAGTCTTTACTTGTCTTGGGGTTAAAGCAGATGATGTCTTCTGCTGTACTAAATATATTCTAGATACTGCTGAGCTGAAACAGTGCTAATCAGATACTGTCTTAAGAGATATAAAACTGTACTTTTTTTACAAGATTTGTTGCTGGGAAAGGGTAACTAAGCTGATATGTTTATGAGCTATGAAACTTTCTTGATAAAGAATTCTACCCACATTGAAGCTTATCACACAAAATAGTGTATTGCAACACTGCTCAGCTCAATGAACACTGAAGAGCAGAGTGATAACACAGACCTTCCGTTTTATGTAGTCTATTAGGAGTCTTGAGAGCTCCCTTTTTGTACTGTAATAGCAAAACATCTGAAGGCCTCTGCCCACTGCAGTTGTAAAATTCCCATATTAAACTCATTATCTGGCCATCTACTTACTGCTATGAATGTCAGAATTGCACCTGAGGTTGCTCATTCTTAAACATTGATAGATGATGGTCCATAACTACATCAGTATTCCATCACAAATTGTTTCATTTTTTATTTGTGTTTCATTTTTATTGTTAACAAGGAGGTGGACTGGGCACAGACCTTTTTCAACCATGTCTGACACTGAACAACAAACAGTTACAACCAATCATATAAAAATTCATTTACATGCAGTATAATAAGTTCACATACAGTTACACACATTCTTATTCTTTAAGGATAAAAATAATTATAGATAAAGACTGGGCAATATGGAAAATATGCAGGTTCAACAGAACTGGTTACTGGTTACAGTGGATTTGTTTTTCATAATAATTTGCATTGAAAAAATACATACAGACTTGTTCTTGTGATAGTGTACAGAACAATCATCTTATTGTAATACTTAATTCAGCATCTTAGAAAATGCATTAAGATAGGACTGACAAATTAAAAAATACAACCATATTAACAATTCTGTATTTCTCCCCACCCCTTACTCTCTATCTCTCTGATACTTGGTCCCCATTAAACAGTGATAACAGACCATGGATGTCTCTGTTTATATCCTACATTGGTAATAAGGTGGCATATTCTCTTCTATTACTTTCCAGTTAGTGGCATATATATAATCATAGTCTTCATCAAGACAGTAAATAAGTTTCTCATAAAACAATGTTTCTCTTAAGACTGACCCCCATTTTAGAAAATTAAAGTTTTTGGGGTCTTGCTCTTTCCAGTTTTCCAATATTAGTCTTTTAACAGCCATCACAGCTAGTGCTATAATTTTTTATTTCACCGGTTCAAGAACAAGATTATATTCATGGGTAAATAAATAAATTTCTTTTACACAAGTAATGTTCAAACCTAGCCATTTGGACAGTGTCTGATTTATTTTGATCCACCAAGGCAGAATCTTAGGGCAATCCCATAAACAATGGGTCAGTGTTGCTTTTTGTCCACAATTGTGCCAATATAAATTAGGGTAATCCTTAGTTTTTTATTAATCTGTGCCGGTGTATAATATGGGCTATCCACTATGTTCCTTTGAATTGATTTGTTCTTGGCTGAAATATTTATTTTATTACCTTTCATTCTTAAGTGTTGCCAGTGTAAATGATCAGAGTTTAACGCTGCTTCCAAATTCCATTCATTGTTCATTTTATTTGGGGCATCTTTAAATTTAAGAATAAGCTGATCATATAAATAGGCTAATTTCATTTTTGCCCCATTATCCATAATTTCTTTTTGTTTATTTTGAATAGTTGAATCATGTCTTGGGGGATCAAAGATTCTCTGGATTTTACTAAATTTACTCTTTAATGTGTAATAATGTATATTGTTTCATTTCCGTATATTCAAGAGATTCAAAATCTGGGAATAAGAAGGATATTAGCTATTAACTAACAAATCATTCCATAAAAGTATGCCTTTAGCTTGTAAAAATCTGAAGTCTGTATTAGGATTTTTGCCTCAAATTCTTATGCCATGTTTTATTTTAAAATACAGCCGGGGCAGCTCTAAAGCTTTAGGGTTTTTTAATAATCTTTTTTTTGGGGGGGATCAGCCATTGTGCAAGAAACTCAAGATGTCCATAGAATAGCTCAGGGCTTAACCAGAGATCAGCAAAGCTGCAGCAACTTTGTGAAAAGAATATCTCTTGAAAAGGTTTCTGATCCTTATAATTGGAGAATGTCCATTGGAAGGCTAATGAAAGAAGAGCAGCCTCTGAATAGACTTTAGGGTCAGGACATCCTAAACCACCTAGCCTTCTAGGAATTATAAGTGATGACCAGATGATCCTAGGTTTACCCCCTCTCCAGATACATTTCTTAAATACTTTTTTTAAATCTTCAAACCATTTATCCTTTGAAGCTCCTAATATGTTTTGCATCATGAAAATTAAATGTGGCATAGCCATCATTTTGACAGTATCTATATGGCCCCAAATTGATAAAGAAAAATTCTTCCATTAGTCCAGTAAGGTAGATATTTTCTCTTTGATTCTATTAAAATTGATTTTTATATTCCTGTTTTGATAAGGGGTTAGATGAATTCCAAGATGTTTGATATAATTCTGGATCTTAAACTCATTTTTTTAATGTTTCTAAATTCACAATTCTGTGATTATAAATTTGCATAATCACAGATTTATTTTTACTTCAGTGTATCCAGATGGGTTTGAATAATTCTGAATAATTTGTAAGAATTAATTCAAGGATTAATTTATTCAAGGATTAATTTATGTTTTTAACTATTAATAAAATGTCATCTGCAAAGACACTAAGTTTTATCTGCTTCTACTCTAACTCTATACCTTCAATTTGGGGATTAATTCTAATTAAGTTTAGTAACAGTTCTCGGGTTAGTATAAACAAAGTGGGGAAAAGTGGGCAGCCCTGTCGAACTCCGTTAAACAGTTTGAATTCTTCTGAGAGCATAGTATTAATTTGGAGCCTAACTTTAGTTCTTTTATAAAGTTGGGCAATTAAGATTATAATTTCTTTAGATAAGGCCCAGTATTGTAAAGTGTGTATCATGAATTGTCTGTTGAGTAAGTTGAATGCTTTGGAGGCATCAAGTGCAACAGCAAAAAAGGTATCATGTAAATATCTTTTATTAGAGTTAATTAGGTAAATAAGGGTTTGTATTTTAATATTAGCATCAGAAATGTTCCTGCCCTGCATAACTCCATACTGGTTTGGATGAATATAGTTATGTCAATTTGTTTGAATTCTAGCATTAATCAGTTTAGGTATTAATTTATAGTCAGAGTTTAAGAACGCAATTGGGCAGCAACTTTCTGGGTTTTGTGGAGGTTTATCTTGTTTTAGGATCAATATAATTCTAGCTTGTTGCATGGACGGAGGTAAATTATTGATTTCATGTTTTAATAAATCAGTGATTAACAACTTAATCCAAGGGGTGAGTTCCTTAACAAAAGCTATATACAGTAACTAGTTACAATGGATGATGGTGCTTTATATACCAATGTGCCACAACAAGGGAGGAATCAGGCAGTAGAATTTTTTTTTTAAAGGCAGAATGGAACTTGCAGAGAAAAACAGAAAACGGTTATGTGAACTGTCTGAAACTGTGCTGAAAAATAATGTTTTCTGTTTTTAGTAACAACAGTACATTCAAAGAAAAGGGACAGCTATGGGGCTACATTTTCCCTGAGCATGGCCAAATATGTTGGTAAATGGAGAAATGAAGTGATTTTATTTGCTCCCACTCTCCACTGTATGATCCTGTCAGCTTGGACCCCATAGCACAGTCATCCCAGCGTCCACCGGGACTTACCTGCCAGCCAGTAACCCCACTGCTTCCCCTAGTGGGGTTGACAGGGTCCCCCAATCCTCATCAGGAACTTGATCCAGTAATTACACTGGCAAGCTCAGCAAATCAGGTACAGGGCCTGTGTGGGTATGAGCTGAATTTGGGGCAATCAGATTTCAGTTACTAGCCAAATGATTCAGTGCTAACAGGTAATATCCTAGGAGAGTGGGCTCCATGCACTGAACATGAATAATTCAGTCAGGGTGGTTCTGAAAGACTGGAATTTTCTGCTGGAGACACTAGTCAATTAGGGCCTAGTGGATGGTATGCCCCCCTTACAGCGACACCTTTACAGCAAGCATTGTCGATGCCGACATCGACAGTTTGCTGTAATGGTGCACCCAAGGCCCCAGCACTCTGTCTCCTGGTCCTGCACCTTCCCCTCCCTGAATCAACTCTGACTCAAGTGGTTTATAGAGTATAGTATGGGGGGTGTAGGGCGCAGATCCCCCCACATGGGGGTTTGGGTGGCATAGTCCCCCGATAGAAAAATGGACCGGGGTTCTATACAGATTTATGTCAACTGAAACTTGCGGTTGACATGTTATCCGTCACTGTGATGCCGGTTGATGAAATAGTTGTAGAACCAGCATCATAGATGCTACTCGACTACCTACCTGAAATGTAACAGTCCTCAGGATAGTAAACAGCACAGGATGATGGGAGAGTTCTTGTCAGACCAACCTGATAGTATTATTTGACTGGGTAACTAGGGCAGTAGATAAGGGGGTATGCAATAGATTTACTCTACTTCAATTTCAGCAAGGCATTTGACTCAGTGCCTCATAAAATGCTGTTGAAGAAGCTAGCCTTGCCATTCCCACTTTCCGGTTGTCTCCCCCTTCCCTCACAGTAGCAGTAGTCATTACCCTTGCGGGTTGCCTATGACAATAGCGCCGAATATGTCACCCTTTTGATGATCCCCCATATTCAATCGCTGTTATCACAGGATACCCATAGGGAGAGTATTACAAGTACAAAGAGGGAGGTCATCTAACCCCTGTATAAGATGCTTGTGAGAGACCGCACCTGGAATACTGCATCCAGTTCTGGAGGCCTCATCTGAGAAAGAACATAAACAGGATGGAGGTGGTGCAATGGAGGGCAACTAAAATGGTGCAGGGGCCTGAGAGATAAGAAATATGAGGGAAGAATAAAGGAGTTAAATATTATTTCCTGGAGGAAAGGAGGGCGGGGGGATATGATTGAGATGTACAAATACATCACCAATATAAACAGAGTATATGAAGGAAGCATCCTCCATAGTAAGAGATGCTCCAAGTCAAGGGGGCACAAGATGAAGTTAGAGGGGGAAGGCTCAGCTGAAACATGAGAAAATATTTTTTCATCCTGAGGGTGGTGGATGGTCTGAAGAACGGCAGCTGGGACTCAACGCAAAGAAGTGCAGGATCATGTACATAAGGTACAAGAACCCCGGGGCAATGTATGAACTATTTGGGGAGATACTGACAGTCGTCATCGAAACATGGCTGTCACCATTTACCCCTGACTCAGCCATCATCCTACCAGGCTACTCACTTTTCAGACAGGACAGACTATCTAGAAGAGGAGGTGGCTGTGCCATATACCTAAAGGAGTCATTGTTGGCCTATCCACTTTCCCTGCCTGAACCAGCTATGGATATTCAGATCCTTGCTGTTAAGGTTATGCTCGGTGCACACAATAAGGTCCTCAACATTGGCTCAGTATATATTCCTCCAGACCTTGCCAAACAGGGCTTAAAACCCCTAATGAACTGCGTCATGAATCTAAAACAAGACACAGAAACCATCCTGTTAGGTGACTTTAATGCCAACTGGCTCTCTTCAGGTGCCAGAAGGCATAGGGATGAGGTAACAGGCCTGAACTTTACCCAGTTAATAACAACTCCAACCAGGATAAACTATAAGACTGGGACTAGCACACTCCTGGACTGGGTCCTAACGAATCGTCCAACACATATCTCCCATTCTGAAGTATTGCCCAACACGATCAGTGACCACTCTCCTACCAAGTGTTATAAACAAATTTTTCAAGCCTCCTGCCAGAACAATCACAAGTAGAATGCTCTTCTGTGGCCACCTGCAGTCACTAAAGTCTTTCCTCTGACAACAAGACTGGTCTTATATTGAAACCGCACCTGATATTGACTCTGCTCTACAATACTTCACTGAATGTTTCAGTGAAGCCTGTGACATCCACACCCCTTTTAGGACACTTAGGATCAGAGGACTTGATAATCCCTGGATCTCTTTTAGCCTTCTGGCTCAAATGAAAGATTGTGACCACCTCTGGCATAGGGCCAGGACCTCTGGCAGTCAACCTGACATACAGGCCTATAAGATGGCCAGGAACGCATGTACTAAGGCTATCCATGAGCACAAAGTGTGTTACTATAAGGATATCCTTGCCAAGACCTGGGCTGATGGGAAAAAATTCTGGGAAAACCTCTCAGACATCACTGGGAAAGCATCCAAACAGGCTCCAACTATGTTAACTGTTGATGGGTCTATCACCCATGAGCCTGTGTTAATTGCCAACACATTTAATTCTTCCTTCACAGACCTGTCTAAAGCATTTGACATGGTCAATCACCATTTGCTGATACATCAGCTTGCTGGGCTTGGTATATCTTCAGAAGCCCTAAAGTGGTTCACCAGCTATCTTGCAAACAGCACACAGCAGGTGAGAATAGGGTCTGCCCTTTCTGCTAAACTTCCTGTCTGCTCTGGGGTTCCTCAAGGATCGATACTGGGAGCCCTTCTATTCAGCACCTTCCTCAATAATCTTCCGGCATCCTGTTCTGAACCAGTACTCCTCTACGTGGATGATGCGGTCATTTTCTCAAATACTGTTGACCCTACCCTCCTTCAGGCCCAACTTCAGGAAAGTTTTATTGAAGCGGAGTCCTGGTTCATCTCTCATAAGTTGGTGCTTAACTGCAAAAAAACTAAGGTCATACTCTTCCATGGTACCCACAGCAAGCACAAAGCCAAACAATTGGTGATTAAAAACAGTGCAGGTGTTATCCTTGATTAGACTCAATCTTTTAAATACCTAGGAGTTACTCTGGATAGTACGCTCTCCTACTCCAACCATGTTGAGAATGTTGCCAAGGTAGTTAACATTCGCCTAGGCCTTCTACACAGACATAAACATTGCCTTACTACCGAAGCCCTCAGATTGGCTATCCAAAGTTCAATTGTGTCTATTATTGACTATGGTTTGGTCATTTATGGTTCCACCACAGACACAACCCGACGTCGGCTCACCACAGCTCTGAATAAGGCATGCCGTCTACTAACTGGTGCAACATATTGTGCTCACACTTGTGACCTTTACGATCAAGCAAACTGACTTCAACTCCAGGCTCGCACTGAATATCAAGCCTGCCTTCTGGCTAAGAAGGCAGATCTTGGTCTCCTACCACCAGATTCCCTTCAGCTTTTCAGTCCCTTCTGGGGCATTAGAAGCACACAAAGTTCTGTGAGCCAAACTTTTACTGTCTCTCGCTGTCGAACCTCGCTCCGACAGCAATCCATTGCAGTTAGAGCTGCTAATTTATTCCATTCCTTTCCTCCTGAGATTGCAATGACTGCAACCCTTGGGACCATTTAAGCAGAAGCTGCATCAATTCCTAGTTTCCAGAGCATCTTGTGACTGCTATACCTAATCTCTGCTGACAGCTAAATGCACTGGGACGTTCCTGTTTTACCATTTGTCCCTGTATATTTGTCCCTCAGGTAATAATCCCTCTGTACAAGACATTGGTTAGGCCCCATCTGGAGTACTGCGTGCAGTATTGGAGGCCACACCTTCACAAGTACATTAACCAAATTGAGGCAGTCCAGAGAAGGGCAACCAAAATGGTGCAGGGACTGCATCAGAAGACATATGAGGACAGATTAATGGAGCTCAATATGTATACCCTTGAGCAAAGGAGGGAGAGAGGTGATATGATCGAGACATTTAAACACCTTAAGGGCATAAACAAGGTGAAAGAGTCTAACATGTTTAAATATAAGAAAAATAGCAGGACAAGAGGACACAGCATGAGATTAGAGGGAGGCCGATTAAGGGAGAATGTGAGGAAATTCTTTTTCACAGAAAGGGTGGTAGATGCATGGAATGGCTTACCACAAGAAGTGGTGGCTATGAATACAGTGCAGGGCTTCAAACAGGCATGGGATAGGCATAAGGAGCAATACAAATGACTATGAATAGATAGGTCACTGACAGAGCAAAGGCCGATGGCATCATTTATAAGGTAGAAAAGAAATGGGCAGACTGGATGGGCCTTTATGTCCTTATCTGTCATCCAACTTCTATGTTTCTATGTATAGTCCTATGCTGCTGCTGCGCTATTCCACTCACAGCACTTCCTCCTTATCCCTTTCCCATTCCTGCCCTCTTTTCATCCTACCTCATCCTCCCTTCACTTACCCCTCCATTCCCTCCTCCCCTCTGTTTCCTCACCTTGTTCTCTCCTCTACCTCCCCGCCTGTGGGTCTTTCCTGCTCAAGCTTCATTGTGGAATCCCCTCCTTGCTCTTTTTTTGCTCCTTCCACTTCCCAATTCGCCCCCTGTACTTTCTCACCTTGTAAGCCCTTTCATCCCTCTTCAGACAAGGCCACTGGCTGCACTTGACACAATATTTATCTTGCCATACTGTTCTTTTGTTTATGTAATTACTTTCCTCATGTTGTACTACTTACTGAAACCATTGTAATTTGATGTTCTTGTGACTTGAAGTGGAACCTCTGTAAAAGAGCCCATGGCTCAAAGGTCTTTCCGATTTGTTAAATAAATAAATAAAAACAAAGCAGGAAAGGGACCTAGGAGTTTATTTTATTTTATTTTATTTGTAAGAATCAGTTTACAACCTTTGAGCCAGAGGCTCCTTTTCAAAGGTACTTCGTCACATAAAGACATACATTGTATTTTTTGTTTGAGTTATCATCCTGGAGGCCCTAAGGGAAACTAGGCAGTGCGATAAGGTGGCTGGAAAGGCTATTCAGATATTTGGATGCATAGGGAGGGATATCAGGAGTATAAAGAGGGAGGTTATCATGCCCCAGTATAAGATACTCATGAGACCACAACTGAAATATTGCATCCTGTTCTGGAGGTCCTGTCTGAGAAGGAACATAGACAGGGTGGAGGTGATGCAGTGGAGGGCAACTGAAATGGTACAGTGCTTTTGGGATAAAACCTATGAGGAAAGACTAGCCAAGCCGATGTTTAAAATATTTATTTCATTTGGGTAACGCCTTTAATCCATTTTAAATACTGAATTTTTACAGGATATGCTACATGAGATTCGATACGTCATTTACAATGTGGCCATGCTTTTACGCACTTTTCCTAATGTATTTTCACAGTGCAGATCTGCTGAGAGGCAGTTTCAGTGTGGTCTTCCTTTTATACATTTTAACAATGGCTCAGATATTCAAAAGGGTTGCGCCATGTGCAATAGGGTTGCGCCAGTGCAAGTCCGAAAATGCACCATTCTGCAATATTCAGCAGGAGGCAGTTGCGCCCCCCAAATCATGCTGAGCAATAGCGCAATGATAATGATTGTATGTGCAACTGAAGGGGGAGGAACCATGCATAAATGGCGCAGTGCGATATTCAACAACATGCGCCATGCGCAATAGGGGAGCAAGCGGAAGTTTCGCGATAGCGGAAATGAGCCAAAATAAAAAGGAACAAGGGAGAGGCGCAAGAACGCTACAGGGAAGGCACATGTTGCTGAACTATAGCCAGCCACACAGGCAACACACACACACAGGGCAGGACAGAGAAAGGGCACCTGGAACCCACAGGCACAGGGAAGGTGTGGGGAGCCACAGCCACAGCCACAGTGCAGAAGGGGGAAGTGCCACACAGCACTGAGGCCACCACAGTTAGGTGTTCCTGGTGCAGGGGAAGTAGCAACCAGGACAGCGGGGGGAACACAGAAACAGCTGCTGGTGGGGGTGAACACAAGCCAGGGACATGACCAGTGCCACCATCCAGATGGAGGCAGTAATGAGGGGGGTGAGAAAGCGGGTAGCAGGGGGGCGCAGCCGTGGAAGGGCCTATCGGTGGTATGCCCCAACAGGCAGTACCAAGCCCGCACCAGCTTCAAGCTGTACAGTGATACTGAGATCGTGGGCCGGTACCGCCTGAACCGGGTGATCCTGAGGTGGCTCTGTGAGCTGTGCAGTGATGTGATCAATCAATCAATCAATCAAAATCTTTATTTATTCAGGCGAACATCATTGAGCATAGCTCATTTACAAGATGGACCTGAGTGGTCATAACAATATAAGGTTACAAGTTTTACACAAAAAACATGGTACTGAATTAACACAGATACAATGATTTATGAATGAGACAGATATACAAATATTTACATATATACAAGGCAAAATGACAGTAAACCTAAATCATATTAAAAGGAAAGAAACAAACAGTATAGTAGGGATAAAGCTCGGATAGTTGGACTTGGGTGGGCATTTTTGTATGAAGTTGGTTGGAGAACAAGCTAGAAGAACGATAGAGAAATAGGGGGTAGCATAAAAAAGGGGGGTGGGGAAGGAGGGGGTGGAGGACTAGGCCTTATGGAAGCAGTTACATGATTCTGGGAATAGACTAATGTACAGTTTTTTGAAGGATGTTAAAGGAATGAGGGTATCCAATTTCAAGGTCTTTTGAAGAGAATTCCAGATAAGTGCTAGGGAATAGCTGATTGCAGCCCTTCCGTACCGGGTGCAGGTGATAGGAATCTTCAGCATGATGAGTTTATTGATCCTTATGGTGTAAGGCCTGGATGTGATCCGGTTGAAACAATCTGAGATGTAGGAAGGGAGTTTGTTTGTCAGAGCTTTGTAGATCCAGACAGCAGCATTTTTGTTCCTTCTGTGTTGCAGGGATGTCCAACTGACTGCATTGTAGAGAGAGCAATGATGGGTGCTGGAGGGAAGATCTGTAATGAATCTAATAGCTCTATGATACAAGGTGTCTAATTTATTTAAATGGGAGAGGGAGCAGTGGCCATAGAGGAAGTCAGCATAGTCAATGAGGGATAGGAATGATGCCAGGATTAGCCTTTGTTTGGAATCTCTGGTCAGGTAGTGTTTGATCCTATAAAATAGGCCAAGTCTTTGTCTAAGCTTTTTCAGTAGCTCTTCAATGTGGCTAGTGTAATCAAGTTTATTGTCAATCCAGACTCCAAGATATTTGAATTTGTCCACATATTCCAGGTTTTCACCAAGGATGGTAGACAATTGTGGGAGGGTGAGTGATGGGACAGTGGAAGAACAGTTCCTGGTGGCAAAGAACATAGCTTGCTTTCTTGGCATTTAGTAGTAATTCTTTTCTAGTGTTATGCTGTAGGAGGGAGAACTCAGACTGTAAAAGCTCACAGTCTTTTGATGGTGAGGGATTACTGACGATAGTACAGTATCATCTGCAAAAGGTGAATATTAGATTGTGAGAGATTGGAGTCAATATTGTTGATGTAAATGGCAAAGAGGATGGGGCCCAGGATGGAGCCTTACGTGTACACCTCTTAGGAGTGGTTTAGAGGTAGATAGGTCACCTTCATTATTTACCAGTTGTAATCTTCCGGAGAGATAGCATCTGAACCATTTAAGAGAGAGTGAGTCAAGGCCTATGGAGTTCAGAGAGGAGATTAGTAGTTCATGGTCCACAGTGTCAAAGGCTTTGCTTAGATCCAGAAACACAGCACAGGTGTTATTCTTTTTGTCTAAGGCAGTCTACCAGTCATTTGCAACTTTTGCTAAGGCAGAGATGGTGCTGTGCATAGATCTAAACCCAGATTGAGCTGGGTTAAGGAGATTGTTGGTATCAAGGTAGGCACTTAACTGAGAGTTTACTAACTTTTCAAGCATCTTGGACAGTACTGGTAAGATGGAAATGGGCCTATAGTTGTTGAGGTCCATGGGATCACCTGCCTTAAGTAGTGGAAACACTTGAGCTGTCTTCCATATTGAGGGGATAGAACCAGTGGCTAGGGACAGATTGAAGAGGTGGGTGAGGGGGGCAGCTAAGGCGTGCAGTGCTACTTTTAGAAAGTAGGGATCCAGGGAGTCTGCACCTGCACTTTTAGTTGTATCTAGTTGGAATAGAAGGTCTTCTACTTCTTTTAAGAGTATTGATTTGAAGGAGAATGTGGAAGCAACCTTTTGTCCCTCAGTAGATTGTATGTTTAGTGATGATCTCATTAGGTTTGCAGGTGAGGAGTCGAAAGCTAGGCCAGCTGTAGTGAAATGATCGTTGAAGGCATTTAAGATTTCTTGCTTGTCAGTGATTTCAATACTATTTAGGTGCACTTTGGGTGGTAAGACAGGGGTGGAAGTTTGACCTAGGATCCCCTTTATGGTACCCCAGAACCTGGAAGGGTTGTGATAGGAGGCATCCAATTCAGCTATGTAGAAGGCAGCCTTGGCATTTCTTACTTGTTTTGTGCAGGAGTTTCTGGCTTTTCTGAATTGAAGCCAGCCATTTGGATCCTTTGTTTTTCTTGCCCTTTTACAGAGTTTATCTCTGGCAAGCAGTGGCGGATTTAAGGTCAGCAGAGAACCAGCGACAAGATTTGAGTTTGGTTCTGACACTGGTGAGGGGTGTATGTATATTGAGGGCACTTGTGATAATATCACTTAAGATCTGAAGAGCTGTCTCTATTGAAGCTGTGAGATAGAATTCTTGCCAAAGTGTGGTGTGGCACAGATCATGGAGATATCCTGAAATATTAAAGTTCTTTTTTTGACCTTCTTGGGAGAAATTTTGCAGGGTTGGGTGGCTTGATTGTTGATCTTATGCCAGCTATGGGACAGTGATCACTTATGTCACTGAATAGCACTCCAGCATGAGAATACAGATGAGGCTTATTTACCAACATGATGTCCAGGAGTGTGCTGTTGAGAGTATTCTTTGGGTTAATCCTTGTTGGTTCTTTGATTAATTGAGTGAATCCATGAGTGTCACAGAAGGTTACTAGGGGTGCAGATGCATTGGCTAGCCAATTTAAATTCAGATCACCTAAAATGATGCTGTCTTCAGGGCCTAGATTAAGTATAGATCCTAGGTGGGATAGGAGTTTGAGGCCTGCAGAGGGGGGCCTGTAGCAGCCAATCAGTTGAAAGGATGATATGTTGGGAGGAGTTATTTTAATTGATAAGCATTCGAATTCCTTTGGCTGTGATGTAATATTGAGGCAGGATGCAGAGATGTTTGCTTTGACATAGATGGCTACCCCACCGCCCCTGGATGGACGGTCAGATCTGAAAAGCTGGTAGTTGGGAAGATTTATTTCACTGTCTTTTGTTGCAGATTTGAGCCATGTTTCAGAGATAACCAGAAAGTCAGGTAAGGTGTGTGCAACCCAGGCCTGTATTAATGAGAACTTTTAGGAGGCTGCAGGCATTGATGTGAAGAAAACTCAGGCCATTTATGGAGGCTAAATCAGATGGGGAGATAGAGCTTTCTGTGGGTCCAGGGTTGATTTCAACAGTGCCAACACAGATCATCAGAAAGAAGATTAGTTTGATGAGGGCATCAAGTGATAGGAATAGGGAGTAGTCAGAGAATTTTTTTTTCTTCTTGCTTGGGATCCAATGTATAGTAGTGATGCAGGCACCCACACGACGGAGCCATGCTCTCTCAGTGGAGACTAAAGTGACAGCTTGCATGTGCCTGCTCACCACGGGTACCTTCCAGAGACCAACAGAGGACACCACAGGCATAACCCAGTCGGCCACATCATGCCACCTCACCCAATTCCTCAGCGCACTGCTGCCACATGCTGCAGAGTACATCCATTTCCCCAGCACACCAGCGGAGCGCAGAGCAAACATACAGGAGTTCCACAGGGTAGCACGTATGCCTGGCATGCTAGGGGCAATAGACTGCACCCATGTGGCCATCCACACACCACCTGGCCTCGAGGGGGCCACATATATTAATCGCAAGGGCTATGCTAGCATCAACTACCAGGTGGTGTGCAATGCCAGGGGGTGCATAATCAATGTCTGTGCCATGCACCCTGGGGGAGCATACAATGCCTTCATCTGGCACCAGTTGGCACTGTGCCACAGATTCGAGAGTGGGGACATCCCCACTGGCCACTTAGTGGGTGAGTATGCAAACCACACGGACAAACTTAGGGCTGAGGAGGGGCATGGTCAGAGGTGACATGGGTACTGACCTACATGGCCTGGGGCAGAGCGATGCTGATCACCAAACTAACCTCCACCCTCTACACACAGTTGACAGTGGATACCCACTCCACCCCTGGCTGCTCGCACCATACCAGCAGCCCGCGACCCCATAGCAGCAACGCTACAATGAGGCACATGCCACCATACGTAATGTCATCGAGCGGGTGTTCAGTATGCTGAAGGCACGTTTTTGTTGCCTGGACACCTCCGGCGGTGCCCTACAGTACAGCCCCTCAAAGGCCTGCGGGCTATTCCTGGCCTGTTGCATCCTGCACAACATGGCCAACAAATGTGGGATAGCCGTACAGGTCGAAAAGGGAGACAGCGATGAGGACGCCGGTGACAATGGTGATAGGCAGCCCCCCCTTGGGCGACAGGACCCCTGACTGCTCCGGCTGGCACAGCTGCACTGGGACACCATCACGGAGGAGCACTTCAGCCAACCCGGGTAAGTCATGGGGCCATGTGCAACCACCAGTGGCAAAGGCACAACCCATAAACACGCATGGACACACACCAGGGGTGTGTGCCATCAAGGGAAGTGGCCAGGCATGAAACCACACACACCCTCAGGGATGGGTGAGATCTAACATGGCATGCAGTCAGACACACACACACACACACACACACACACACACAACTCACCAGACATGCACAAAGGGTAGGAGGCACACCAACCCAGAACGCCACCCCTAGCCACACACATGTCCACAGACCACTACGCCCACTGCCTGGCATTGTGCATGTGTCAGATGCTGGGCACCATTGCACACTGGCATACAGCACAATGCAGGCATCATCATGCACATGCAACTGTGAACAGCAGCCGGGAGGGTGTGTTGGTGGACTGTGTGTGTGCATGCAGGGCCGGGTACCCACCCGTGCATTGCCCGCTGAATGACACAATTCACACAGGGCAGCATCAGACAGTAGCCATGCTGGGAGACAGGTCAGTCACATGCCACAGTGCCCCAGCTGCCACGGATGCGTGGGCAGCCCCCTCCAGCAGTGACAGGCTGACCACTGGCCTCATGGGGTGGCACCGATGGTCCCCCAGGGATTCCACTGTGTGAATGTGACCATGCTCATGCAGGGGTCTGCAGCACACCGAACATGCCTGCACCAGGTGTTCTCAGTATGCCCACAGCTGTACCTAGTGTCGACAAGGATGGTGTCGCACGACGTTGGGAACAGGGGGTGGACATTGCACTGTGCAGTGTCTGCGATGCGTGGGCAAATAACTGTGTGCCCCCTGTGGCCATCGCAGCTGTGATTGTCTGTGTCAGTCTGTCAATGGCAGCGGTAACATCCTCCCACATCCGGTCCATCCCTGCCAGGAGCAGAGTGGTTTCTCTGCTGTGACTGTCCTCTGCCTGGTGCAGAGCCACACTCAGTGCATCCACCACCATCACAAGCTGCATCTGCTGTTTGACTGATGCTTGCAGTATGTGGGTGTGCTCATCCAAGAGGTCATCTGCCTGATTGGCATGCTATCCCTCAGGGTGTTCACGGCCCTGATGCTCATCACCCCTTGAGGGTGGGCACTGCACACCAGGGCCAGGCCTGGGCATGTCCACAGGTGGTGCACTGATGCCACCCTCTGACACTGTAACCCCAAGCCCATTGGCTGACTGCTGATGCTGCCACTCCCCAGGGCTCAATGGTGCCGACGCAGTGGCCGCAACAGTCCCACTGTCCTGTACACACACCAGTGCTTCCCCACTGGTGCTGACAGGCACAGGCTGGGACTGTGATGACACGCAGGCCTCCACAGCGGCACCACCCACAGCCATGGCCGCGATGTTACCTACTGTGTGGCCATCCTGTGGCACACACATGTCACTGCCCATAACGTTAGCGACATCATCATCGGTGATGGCTCCGGCACCAGCCCGAGTCTCAGCATGCTGGCATCCATGGACACTGGGACACGAGCAGGGCCTCCTCTGCATCTGCTCCACCAACATCAATCTGGACATCCAGGTGGGCCCTCTGTCACCCTGAGCCACGTATTCCTGTGGAGGTGGATGGGCTCTCAACCATCTCCATCTGACCAGCCTCAGTGGAGAAGCCCACCACCGCTGACCCATGCAGATGCTCAGGAGCTGTAAGGGAAAACAAAGTCGCGTTACTGCATGTGACCTACCCTGTCCCCCCCAATAGACAGACCATGACATACCATGCAGTGATGGGCTACCACCCATTTGGAATCCACCACCCGGAACACCCTCAATGGTACAATACTGCCAGCAACCCTCTCCTCCTGTGGGGTCAGGCGTAGCACCTCCGGCTGTCCCCCACCTGTCGCAGACTGTGCTGCCCTGATGGCAGCCACCTTCTCCCTTATCCTCCACCTGTCTGTGCCCATCTTCTTCTTGCACTCCTGCACGGAGCGCTGGTGGCTGCCATGCAGGTTTACAGCACACACCACCTCCTCCCATGTAGCAGCACGGGCCTGTGGTGTTCCCTGGCATCCTCAGAGAAGTGGCTCCTGGTCTAGGTAGGCCTCGAACAGGGCATCCATCTTGGTCTTTGTGAAATTTGGCCTCCTCCTCCTCCTCCTCCTCCTCCTCCCACGACTCTGTTCCTCTTCCTCCACAACACTCTCGGTCATGATTCAGCCTATGAGAATGACAGGTGTTACCTGTGACTGTGCAGTCCCATGCATGTCCCACAATCCACAGTCCACACTCCCAAACTGCAAGCAACTCACCAATAGACTACAGTAACCGACTATGACCAGTGCAGCCCAATGTCTCACTTTTATAGCGCAACCCATGCAAATGAGGCGAGGCGCATCTTTAAGTGGATGTAAATGCAGTGACTGCACCATTGAATGGCTGATTAGCTGATTTGCATATGCCGGCTGAATATTGCGCTGTTGCACTTTGCGCAATTGTGTTGAACTTGCTGAACCAAGGGTGCAGTTCTGTGACATGTGCAGTACACACCTAACTGTGCATGCCCGGGTTGATGACGCAGGTGCCTGCTACGCTGCTGATGTGCTGTGTGCGGGAGGCAATGCAGGGTGCAGCCACCATTGTGCCAGTGGCACTACAGCACTGTTCACCTATATGGCGCTGTGGCACTGGGGTGTCATAGGTGCACTGGGGCAACAGCATGGTAGGCTGCTACAGGAAGTGGCACACAGGCATCCAATTGCACTACATGCATTGGGTTCCAATCATGCTGAGGCTGTCCGTGTGCCAGAGACCCTTTACCCTGTGCCCGATCTTTGCCCCCTAGGTGCCATGCATCAGGCATGGGTGCACCACTATCACGTTGTTCGGTGACAGCACGATAGGGAATGGCAGAGATAGGGAATGGCAGGGAATGTGGCAGAACCACGCTACAGAGCGCCATTTTGACTTAACCGAACAGCAGAGATGGCACGGAGGCGAGCTGTGCAGTGGAGTCAGGTGGAGCTGGTAAACCTGGCTGCCATTGTGGAGCCACATGTTAGCCCACTATTTGGGGAGGCACTCCTGGACAGGGCCAGGAGTCAGGTGTGGCAGGAGGTGGCCAACACCCTGGAGGAGGCCACCGGTATGGGGCGGACGGCAGAACAGTGCCACCACTGATATGGGGACCTGAGGCAGAGGGACCCGGACCTGCTTGCCCGCCTGCAGGCATGTGCCAGGAGGGACACAGTGCCATGGCCAGGTAGGTGCAACACCCATACACTTTTATCTTCCATACGGGTATCACAGTTGCATGTGTCCGGCACATGGGGGGGCACGTCGGGTGTTAGTCATGATGGTATCAGGGTGTGGGGTGGGTGGGTCTGGCTGTGTGGGATTGCACACACATGGGGGTGGGGGGACTTTGCTACAGGATTGTACTGATGTTCCTCTCTCCATGTTTGCACCTTAGGCCCAGAAGAGTGCAGGCTGGCGAGGGAGAAGATGCGCCGCCAGGAGGACCATCAGGCTGGGAGGGGCGAAGGTCCACAGAGGCACAGGGACCAGCCTGATGATTGTGAGTGCCTTACATCCATGATTACTATTGCATGCTGTGTAACAGGGTGGGCAGCGGGGCATGGCCACCATCCATTGACACCACTGCCATGCACGCAACTTGTTACGGTCAGCACTGTCTAGTGGCACTGCATGTTTGGGAGTGCATCAATGGTGGTCCATGCGTGCACTGGGCACATGGCTGTGCCACTGCCTTCACACCGCATAGCCAAGTCACTGTTCGGCCATGGTGGTGCTGTGCAGGACATGGGCAGTGGGTGTGTGCAGTGGTCCACATGGCTGTCACTGCCTGGGTAGGCAGGTCTTGTGGACATGGTCACTGTGGGTGGTCACACACCATCACAGGGGCATGGTACATGGCTGTATGCCTTGCACAATGGGTTTGCTGCATGGGGACTGTACAGTCACACGTATTGACTCTGCTCCCTTGTCCTAAGAGGACAATGCTGCATGGCCCTGGAACAGGCCATACAAGAGATTCTTCAGCTGGCATGGGCATCCCTGGCAGCATTGGAGAGACTGGAGTGACATGGAGTCCGGAGGAGGAGGAGAACCCGGAGGTGCCACAGGAGTGGAGACCAGGGCAGAGAATAGGCCTTCCATGACCCTCTGACACCCATACCCCCTGGACCCACTCTCACACCCCTTCTTCCCTCTCCCATTTGTACACCCCTGCCCCATGCCCACCCCTACCTGGTTTGTGGCCTTCCCCCACCCTTGTATATATTTGTAAATATGTTTCAGAGTTATTATATTTTAATACATACATTTTGGTATAACAACTGTGGTGGTCTCTGATTTGCAGCAGGCTACAGGTACTCAGCTGCAGTGGTATGCATGGCATCAGGGGTGGTGCACGCATGGGCATGTGTGTGTGTGTGCACAGAGGCGAACCGCCTATGGTGTGGGCAGGGGGATCAGTCACTGTCTGTGGTTTGTGTGTTGTACTCTGTGCACTGGATGCCTGTGTACAGTGGTCCATGGGACCTGCACTGTGTGTATGGCACCCCTGTCAGACCATCCATGGCCTGTGCAGCTGACACCCTTGCATGTCTGTGGTATGCACGGTCTGCTGGCATGTCAGTGGTGGCTGCTGTGGCCAGTGCTGGGATGGGATGTATCCTTGGGATGGTGTGCAGGGTGCTGTACAGCTGGAGGTGGGGTCCGGGGCATGCCCTGTCGCATGTGGGGTACCCCGTGTGCTGACACATGGTCGGTCTCTCAGCTGTACCTCAGGGCAATGTGCAGGGTGGCACTGTGTATGCATCTGTTGCATCACTGTCTGCTGCCACCTGCTGCAGGGTGTCCATGGTGGGGCTGCCTTGCATGGCTCCATGGTGCACAGGGTTGGATTGTCACAGTGGGGGTGGTGGCATGCATGGGGTGTCCTGCACTGTTGGGTGCTACTCCTGGGCAGGGTGTATGGGATCATGGTGCAGGGTGTGCTCTGCATTTGTACGATGGTGTGGTACAGGGTGGTCGGCCATCCTTGTGTGCCGGTCACAGCTTGCCAGTGTGTGTGATGGGGCACCATGGCCCAGCTGCGGGTTGGTTGCTGGTCTCCATGGGCCAGTGGTTATTCCAGCCTTCCCCCAGTAGTGCAGTGCATGGGGTGTGGGGGGATGATGTCTGTTCTGCTGTGTGTTCCTTTGCCCATCTGTGGCATGGGTGGTGGGCCCCTGCATCCCTGGTTGTGCTGTTGCATTGCTGCCCTGCTGCTGGGGGAGGTGTCCCTGGTTGCACTATGGTGCATCTGGACTGCTCAGCTGAACATCTCTTGTTGTGCTATGGTGCATCAGATATGCTCAGCTTCACCTCCCTAGTTGTGCTATGGCACAGGTGGTGCGATATTCAGTCGTCGGCCATAGGCGCATCTTGGCCTGCGCAGTTTTTGAATATCGCGCTTCTTGTGCATGGGCGCAGTGGACTTGCGCTTGCTCCTGCTGTTGCACACTTTTTGGGTGCAGTTTGAATATCTGGGCCAATGTGTTTTCTTGGAATATGCCTGCTGATTGCTATATATTTAGCTTGGATAGTTCAAAGAAGATCTGACAGCTTCTTTTCAGTGGCGTTCTACATCTACACATTATTATGCTGCATTGCATAAAAAATCAGAACACACTGAAAACATAATTTTACATCTGAACTAGACTACCCAGGATAGATACATTGTAAAAATGGGTAGTATCATGACCCCCACCAAAAACAAGATATTGCATCTAATCTGGGAAATCCTGAGTAAATATAGAACAAAAATGTCTAAAATAAAGATCCCTAAGAGAAGGAGCTGTAGCATCTCCCCTGTGCTATTCAAGATACAAAATATAGGATAGGAAATATTTAAAGGACAGCTATAATTCTTTCTATACTATCGTTATGTAAGTCATGTATTTGAAGCATGGTGGAAGTGGGGAAGAGGTTAAGTTAATGAATGTTATTTTAATCATGAAACAACTGAACGTAAATATATAATAATTACATTTACCATGGTAGCAAACTCCACATTGTAAACTGAACTTCACTGTGTTCCATATAACTAAGACTGATATCAGGAAATCCTTTATTTATTGTTTTATAACACATTAGGCTGCAGTATTTATTTTGAATGTTGTGTCCATGAGGATGATGTATATGTGTGTGTTTGTTTGAGTGAAAGGGGTTAAAGAAACAGCTGTCTTCTGATGTTGCAAACTATGCTGGACGTAGTGTTAGAACCTATAACATGTACTTAGATTCGAAACCAGAAAAGTTACTATTTACAGGGCTAAAAGTTACAAGATGTGTTTACCAGCCATACTGTAGCTCAATATACATGTTTTTTTTCCAAAAAGCATAGTAAAAGGAGTAACAAAAGATGCCACTCTTTACTTGTCTTGGGGGTTAAAGAAAGCGCTTTCTTCTACTATACTAAAATGCATTCTAGATACTGCTGAGCTGAGATGCTGCTAATCAGGTAGTGTCTTAAGAGGTTAAAAAACAATGTAAATCATTTTATGAGATTTGTTGCTGGGAAAGGGTGACTAAGCTGATATGTTTATGAGCTATGAATCCTTCTTGAGAGAGAATTCTACCCACATTGAAGCTTAACATACAAAATAGTGTATTCCAACACTGCAGAGCAGAGTAATAACACAACTCTTCAAATTTTATCTGGTCTGTTATAAATCTTGAAAGCACCCTTTTTCTTCTGTACTAGCAAAACAGCTGAAGGCCTCTACACACTGCAGTCATAAATAAAATATATTAAACTCATTATCTGGCCATCCACTTACTGCTAGGATTGTCTTGAGTGTCTTCAAAATGATTCTTCTGCTGAGCTATCTCTTTCCCCACCATATCACCATGTGGGTATTCCTCATCCATCTCAAACAATAACAGTGTGTTTGTATTAACAAACATGTAATGAGGTATTTTTGACATGTCGTATCTTGCACATAAAAAAGAGCAAACACTGGTTAATGTAAATGTCATTTACTATGAGAGCTAGATAAAGGTAAAAAGAAGACCCTTCAGGAAATGTCTGAATTGCACCTGTAGTTGCTCATACTTAAACATTGATTGATGATGGTCCATAACTATTTCATTACTCCATCACAAATTATTTCATTTTTCTTTTTTTTTTCCATTTTTTATTTTTAACCAGGAGGTGGACTGTGCACAGCTCTTTTTCAGCCATGCCTGACACTGAACAACAGACAAACAGTTACAACCAACCATATAAAAATTAATTTACATGCAATATAATAAGTTTGTATTCATTTACACACATGCTCATTCTTTGAGGATAAAAATAATTATAGATAAAGACTGGGCAATATGGAACATATGCAGGTTGAACAGGACTGGTTACTGGTTACAGTGGATGTTGATGCTTTATATACCAATATATGCAAGAAGGGAGGAATGAGGCAATATATATTTTTTTAAAGACAGAATGGAAATTGCAGGCAAAAACAGAAAATGGTTATGTGAACTGTCTGAAACTGTGCTGAAAAGTAATCTTTTGTGTTTTTAGTAACAACAGTACATCCAAAGAAAAGGGATGGCTATGGGGCTATGTTTTCCCTAAGCATGGCCAAATATATTGGCAAATGGAGAAATGAAGTGATTTTGTTTGCTCCCACTCTCCTCTGTATGACCCTGTCAGCTTAGACCCCATAGCACAGTCATCCGGGTCTTACTAGCCAGCCAGTAACCCCAGGGTTTCCCTCTAGTGGAGTGACAGAGTCCCCCAATCCTCATCAAGAACTTGATTCAATAATTTCTCTGGTGAGCCCAGCAAATCAGGTGCAGGGCCTGTGAGGATCCAAGCTGAATTTGGGGCAATCAGATTTCAGTTACTAGCCAGATAATTCAGTGCTAACAGGTAATTTCCTAGGAGAATGGGCTCCGTCCACTGAACATGAACAATTCAGCCAGGGTGGTTCTGAAAGACTGGATTGTTCTGCTCCAACAGGGTGGGGACTAGCTTCCTTAAAGCAAGGAGGTGATTTGATAGAGTACTCTGAATTGAATTCTTAATTTTGTGGCCTGTGTATGTAAGTAGAAGTCAATGTTTTGGTTCTCTGCTTTTGGGGTTGACTTTCCTTTGCATAACTTTTATTTGCCAGGGAGGAAATCTTGCTGGGAGAATATTTGCAGTCATTTGTGACTAGACCTGTTACTTAAACTCTGTGAAACAGGTGTCTGAAAGGAAGGAAGGCACTCACTGGGGTGGTGGGTCAAAGTTGTAGTTGATTGTTTCTGGAGGGCACAGGCTTAGTCACACCCACACAGACCCTCACCCCACCCTCCCCAAGTGCATCATTTCCTTTATATAAGAGGTTCTGACATCACTTCCCCAGAAGTGCAAAAGACATACACCTGTTTATATCCTTAACAGCGCAGCGCACTGAATAGGGGATAAACACATTCACACACATGCACACACTTACAAAAAATAAATCTTAAACAGGAAGGGAGACAGACATGTGGGGAGTGGTGCAATGCACTGGTTGTGGAGCAGCAGTCTTCCAGGAGATGTTCTGGAGGCTGCATTGCTGCCCTATTTTCAGGCACCTCTCTGATCAGAGGGAGGAGGTTGCCTGTCTCCATGCTGACCTAGCGAGGATTCAGAAAACCTCTTCAGGAACCCAGTGACCACCCAGGTCACCAACACTGACTCAGAGGTTGCCAAGAAAGAGGAGCAGTTGGTCCATGGTGGGCTCAGGGAGGGTGAGGGTGGTGAACAGAGGCTCATTCCTCCAGTTGTGCCTCTCCACAATTCATTTGCCATTCTGGTGGAGTGTGGTTCCTCTATGGAAGTACCTGCAGTGAAGACCAAGGAGGATGCTGGGAATCTCCACAAAGAAGACCCACAGGAGGGTGGCACAGGACCCCACAGGGAAGTAAACAACTCCTGGTGGGGGACTCAGTCGTTAGGGGGGGTAGAACTGGGGAAGGGGGGAGGGAGGTTTGGTGCCTGCTGGCTCCATGGCTTGGACAGACAGGAAGCGAATCCTCAGGATCATGGAAGCAGCTGCACCGGGGGAGGGAGCTGGATGTCATTGTCCATCTAGGGACAAATGACCTGGCTGGGAATGGGATCAGAGCAGTGCAGCAGGAGTTTGTGGATTTGGGGAGGGATGTAGACAAGTAGCATGCATGGTAACATTCTCGGAAGTGCTACCTGTCTATGGCATGGGTGCAGTTAGGGTACTCCACTCCATGGGATCCAGTAAGTGGTTGAAAACCTGGTGAGGAGCTCAGGGTTTGGTTTCATTAGGGACTGGGGGTTCACCTGGAGGGATACAGGCCTATACTGATGTGGTGGTTTGCATGTGTCCGGGAGGGGAACCAGGATCCTAGGTGAGAAGTTTAAATGCTTCTTTGGCAAGCATTTAAACTACCCAAGAGGGGGAGGCACTGAACAGAAGCAGGGAAATCCCAGCCCCCCCCCACAAAACAGGGTAGTCTGCAAAGTAGACACAAAGGTAGAGAAGTCAATAGGGAGCAGGACAGGGGTAAATCCAGAAAAAGACAGTAAGGACAGAGATGGGCCTAAAAGGGGTAAGGCCATTAAAAAATGGAGGGTGATGAGTACCAATGCCCATAGTCTGGGTAACAAGCTCCCTGAACTAGTGACCTTGATGGAAGAGGGACACCTGGATATCATGGCAGTCACAGAAACATGGTACACAGAGAATCATGACTGGGATGTCAACATACCAGGGCACACCATCTGCAGAAGAGACAGGGAGCATAAAAGAGGAGGAGGAGCTCTCTACATAACGGAAGAAATCAAAGCAACAAAACTGAAGAGTAAACAGGGAGGGGAAGAGGCACTGTGGGTCACCTGGATCCAGGAAATGGCATCACAATCCGCACGGGGTTGTTTACAGACCCCGATCTCAGGGGGAGGCAATGGACATGGAAATAATAGAAGGAATCATTAGAATGGCAGAAAAAAGAGAGATATTGTCAGGGCCCTTACTTTTCTGCGGCACAGTGGGACCAAGTTCTGCGGCAAGACTACCATTTGCCGCAGAACTTCTGCGACGGTGGTTTGTAATTTCTGTGGAAGTTCTGCGGCACTAACAAACTACCACATCACAGTGACAGCTTGTCATCCTGACTTCACTTTCATGGCAGTGGTTTTAGCAATCAGGATGGTGGAAAGCACAGTAACACTAGTTCGAAAAATAACAGAATTATAAAAATAATTTTATGCCTAAAAAAGCAAAACAAATGTCTCTCCCTTAAGGTCCTAGCCTGTTAAATAAATGGCATATGCAGCTGGGATCTTATGTGATAAATAAGGTATTTCTATATGCATGCTATCTATCCCACTAATGAGGTTTCCACTGTCTATCACTTATATATTTGTATGTGCTTTCTACACCACTCATGAGGTTCCCACTGTGTATCACTTATATATTTATATGCAATCTGTAACATACATACAAAGTGTGTGTGTGTGTGTGTGTGTGTGTGTGTGTGTGGTGAGAGACAGAGATAATGTGTGTGTGTGTGTGTGTGTGTGTGTGTATATATATATATATATACATGAACTCCATCCTCATTCTCATCAGATCCCATTAGAAATGGAATAGAGGAGTTATTGACAAACCCATTTTTGATGTCAACCTGCTTTCCTGACACACTGCGTAACACCATCAGGCCATGACATACATGTGAACCGATTGTGAGATAGAGCTCTCCAGATCAGCACAATGTGTCCACTATGTGACAGAACACTGCACCATACCTTCCCAGGCTCTGAGCAATGATGTTTTCCACCAATCCTTGTACTGCCCAGCCAGCTCCCAGAGCTAATCTCTGAACCTGAGTTGTCGGCACAGAAACACAGCATGCTACCCTCTGGCCCAACAGCTGTCCCTGCACATAACATTTCTCCATAACTTTTAGGTGATTCTATCAACCAATGACAATATGTAATCAATAACCCTGGCAAAATGCATACAGTGCAATTATTTATTTAACAAGTCTATTCTTTCAACAGGTCTACACAGTATTATATTCCACTTTTCTGGGCATAATTATTTTTCTTAAAAATGACAGTTTAATTTTACCAGTTATTCATTTCAGATGGCATCTCTATACCTTAAAGGCACACATAGGTTTGTACAAAGTGAGGTATGGACTTAACAAGTCTGTGCTATTGAAAAGGTTTTGTTTAAGTTGGCCCTAGAGCAATAATGTAAGACTGAAAATTGTATTAGGCTGTAGTGCAGGTTGAGCAAATATCCCCATGCCTGATGTGCTATGCCACCATCTCGGGCAGTGGGAGCTGTGGTAGATAAGTGACTGTTTATTTATGTTGCAGATTGCAGCCATTCCATTAGCTAATGTATGATGTCATAGCAATGACAAAACATAACATTCTGAGCATATAGGGGGTTTAGGATATAAAAAGAGGGGAAGGGAACCAAAGTCTATGGAAAAACAGAAATATTAATAAAAAATCAACGAGAAGAGTGAATTCTGTGGCACCGCAGAAGTTCTGCGGTAGATTGCAAGTTCTGCGCAATATTCTGTGGCCACAGAATTCTAGGGGCCTTGGATATTGATGATGGGGGAACCTGAATATGCCAGATGTTAACTGGAGCACCTTTACTACAGCCACACCCAAGAGCAGGGTCATTCTCGATGCTCTACAGGGGGCATGCCTCAGACAGCTAGTGTTGGAACCCACTTGGGAGAGAGCAATCTTAGATTTAGTACTCTCAAATGGAGAGGGAGAGAGGATCTCAGATTTAGAAGTGGATAGCCACCTAGGAATAAGTGACCACCAAACAGTGTGGTTCACAGTAAACACAGCTGTAGAATCAAGCCATATAAAAGCAAAGGTGTTGGACTTTAGAAGGGCTAATTTTAGCAAAATGGGAGAGTGCATCAGAAAAGCAATAACAAACAGGCAAGAAGGAGGGGTGGAAGAACAATGGGAAACAATCAAAACTGTCATCACAGAGGCAACAAGCATTTGTGTAAAGCAAATAAACAAAATGAAAAAAAAAGCCATTATGGTTCTCAAAAGAGGTGGCAGGGAAGATTAAGCAGAAAAGGAGAGCATTCAGGAAATATAAGAAAATACAGAAGGAGCAGGACAGAGAACTACATCAGCTAAAGCAGAAGGAGGCAGGGAAGGCACTCAGAATAAAAAAGGCCCAAACTGAGGCAAAGATAGCCAACTCTGTTAAGAAGGGGGATAATACCTTGTATAGGTACATTAGGGAATGAAGAAAGACCAAGGGAAGGATAATAAGGCTTAATAAAGAGGAGGGAATGTGGGCAGAGAGTGACAGTGAAAAAGCAGAGATACTGAACAAATACTTCTGCTCAGTAGTAACAAAAAAACAGGAGGGGGCAGTACCTAAACCCAACAATAGAAACACTGGATGGGAGGGTCAATACCAGTCCATTCAAAGAAGAAACAGTTCTGAAAGAGCTCTTAAAACTGAAGGTGGACAAAGCAATGGGGTCTGATGGGATTTACCCCAGAATTCTAAAAGAACTAAGGGGAGAACTAGTGACACCACTGACTACCCTCTTTAACAAATCATAGGAGGATGGTGTGGTACCTGAGGACTGGAGGAGGGCAGATGAGATTCCACTTCACAAAAGTGGGAGCAAGGCAGAGGCAAGAAACTACAGATCTGTTAGTTTGACCTCAGTGGTAGGAAAAATGATGGAATCACTTCTAAAGGAAAGAGTTGTTGAGTACCTAGAGGCCAGCGGGGAACAGGACCCAAGACAGCATGGATTCACAGTGGGAAGGTCATGTCAGATGAATCTAATAGATTTCTTCAACTGGTTGACCAACGCAGTAGACCAGGGAGGGGCTGTGGGCATGGCCTACCTAGACTTTAGTAGGGCATTTGACACAGTCCCGCATAAAAGAATAATATGCAAGTTAGCCAGCCTTGGAGTGGGTCCCAAGGTGGTAGCCTGGGTAAAAAATTGGCTGGACAACGGGACACAGAGGGTAATAGTAAACAGAGTCCACTCTGAAGAAAGGGGGTTACTAGCAGGGTACTCCAGAGTTCAGTACTTTGATCAGTCCTCTTTAATGTCTTTATAAGTGACATTGCTGAGGGACTGGAAGGAAGAGTATGTCTCCTTGCAGATGACACAAAGATCTGCAACAGGGTTGATGCACAAGGTGGGGTGGAAAGGATGTGAAGGGATTTGGCAAGGTTGAAGGAATGGTCAAATGTATGGCAGCTTAGATTCAACACAAAGAAGAGCAAAGTAATGCACCTGGGAAACATATCCCAGGGGAAGAGCACACAATGGGGGTGAGATACTAACAACAACAAAAATGGAAAGGGACCTGGGGTAGTCATAGCAGATGAACTAAAGGTGGGCAAGCAATGTGAGATGGCAGTAAGGAGGGATGGGGGATACTGGGATGCATAGGGAGAGGCATCACCAGTAGAAAACAGGAAGTTGTTTTCCCTCTGTACAGACAGTTGGTGAGACCCCATCTGGAGTACTGCATGCAGTTCTGGAGACCCCATCTCCAAAAGGATATAGACAGGATGGAGGCTGTCCAGAGGAGGGCAACTAAAATGGTGCAGAGTCTGCACCAGAAGCCATACAAAAAGAGACTAAAGGAGCTTAATATGTGTACCCTCGAGGAAAGGAGGGAGAGGGGGGACATGATGGAAACATTCAAGTACCTGAAGGGAATCAACAAAGTCCAAGAGGGTAGCATCATTCAGAAAAAAAGACGTACAAGAACAAGGGGTCACAAATTGAAGATAGAGGGTGGACGGCTCAGAGGTAATGTGAGTAAGTATTTTTTCATGAAGAGTGTTGTGGATGCATGGAACGGCCTTCCTGAGGAGGTCATGGAGTCAAAAACAGTGGGGCAATTCAAGAATGCATGGGACAGACAAGGCAATTCTAGAGGGGGGTAGGAGGAAGTAGGCTGTTGGTTAACTAGGATTTGCAGCTTATCCATTAGGTAGCGGAATGGGCAGACTGGGTGGGCCAAGTGGTCCTTATGTACCATCAAATTCTGTTTCTATGTTGGACTACTCCATAATGGTGGAGAAAAGGAGCAACTGGTTAACTGCAGGCCTGTGAGTCTTACACGTATTGTGGATGAACTGATAGTGGCACTAGTCAAAGAGGGCCTAGTGGACTATCTACCTGAAATGTAATAGGCCCCAGGATAGTAAACAGCACAGGATCAAAGGGAAACAGCAGAGGGTAGTGGTAAATAGAGTTAAATCTGGAGAGAGAGTGGTCATCAGTGGAGTGCCACAGAGTTTGATCTTGGGTCCAGTCTTTTTCAATAAGTTCACCAGTGACACTCAGGAGAAAGAATTCAGGGCAATAGGTTTCTGTTCACAGAGCACACTAAGCTCTATGGTAAGGAAGACAGTGAGTGGGTAAGGGAGTTGTAGAGTGATCTGCAGTGGTTGGAGAGGGGGTCCAAGGTTTGGCAGCTGACGTTCAATGCAAAAAAGTACAAGGTTATGGACACTGGCAACAGGAATGCCAGGACAGAATACTGGATGGGAGGGGTTAAGCTGGACACTAATACAGAGGAAAGGGACCTAGGAGAATCATATGTGGCACCCTTAAACACTCTAGCAATGCAACAAGATCTACACCATAGCAACCACGATGCTGAAGAGTTTCTGAAGGGGATTTTATAGCAGGAGAAAAGTGGTATTACTACTGCTCTTTAGCTCACTGGTAAGGCCACACCTGGAGTATAGTGCACAGTTCTGGCACCCTCACTTGAGGAAAGACAGGAATAGACTGGAGATGGTGCAGAGTAGAATAAAATAATTCATGGCCTACAGGAAAGATCCTGAGAGTATGTGCTTAGGGTAGTGAACATGTACTCACTGGTGGCCAGAAGGGAGAGTAGCAATATGACAGAGATTGGCCAGTTCCTGAAAGGAATGAACAAGGAAAACTGGGAGGAACTATTCAACAGGAGCAGTGAATCCAGAACATGGGACATGAGTGGAAGCTGGAGGGAGAAAAATTCAGGAGAAACATAATCAAGTTCTTTTTTACTATGATATTGGTTGAGCCTGGGAGCAGCCTGCTGGCTGAGTTGGTGGGAACCAAGACCAGTAAAGGTATCAGACACGATTGGGACATAGTTAAGGGCTTACTAAGTCACCCAGAGGGTAGCAGCAATACAGGGAACATGGGGGCAGGTAGTGTGGGCATAAAACCCATATAGACTCTAGGACTTGGTGGTAGGAAAGGGTATTACAGACAGACTACATGGACTAATGCTCTTTTTCTGCCATCATCTTCTATATTTCTATGACCCAAGTCTGTCCACTGTAACCCCAGGATAACAGTGTACCACCCATTCCCCATCTGAAGTGAGACCAACCCCCCTCCCTGTTTTCCTCAATATCAGGTCCCCTACTACTAACACATTCCTCTTATTGTCTTTGGGGCCCTTTTCCCTCCCTGGCAAGCTTCCTTCAGATGATGCCTGTCTGTTTTGTGTACTTCTCCTGTCCTCACTGTGTGGGCTTCCTAGGACCTCTGTACCAAAAGAGGCAGATAACTGTTGGATGCACACATACCTGGTTCCATAGGCTTTTCCTTCCCCCTTCTGTACCCTGCAACCCCCCCCCACTATCATCCAGTCACCATCATTGGCTTAGATGGGCCCCTGCAGTGCATGTGGCTGTTGTATTGCCTCAGCTTTTGCCCTCAAGTTGTATGACTGAACTCTCAGCACTCCTGGTGAGTGGGAGCAAGGAAAAGACTGTGGCATACCTAGAGGTCAGTGGGGCACAAGACCTGAGGCAACATGAATTCACAGCAGGTAGATCTTGTCAAACAAATCTGATAGATTTCCTTGATTGGGTATCCAAGGTGATGGATCAGGGAAGGGCAGGGGCATGGACTACCTAGATTTTAGCAAGGCATTTGACACCGTCCCACGCAGGAGAGCTAATAAACAAGTTGCACAGTCTGGGAATAGGTACCAAGGTGGTAAACTGGGTCCAAAGCTGACTGAGCAACAGGACACAGAGTGGTGGTAAATGGATTTCAATCCCAAGTGAGGGGAGTGACCTGCAGGGTGCCACAGGGCTCAGTTCTGGGACTGGTCCTCTTCAATGTCTTCATTAGTGACATTGTGGAGGGGCTGAAAGGGAAGGTATGTCTCTTTGCTGATGACACAAAGATTTGCAATAGGGTAAACACTCCAGAAGGGGTGGAAAAAATAAGAAGAGACCTAGGCAAATTGGAAGAGTGGTCAAAATAGTGGCAGATTAAATTCAATACAAAAAAGTGCAAAGTCATATGCTTGGGATACAGGAATCCTGGAGAGGAATACACAATGTGTGTGTGGGGGGCGGAGATACTAACAACAAGAAGACTGGACAGGGACTTGGGGGTAAATATAACAGATGACCTGAAAGCGACCAAGCAGTGTGAAAAGGCGGTGGGGAGGGCTGGAGGGATGCTGCGGTGCATAGGGAAGGGCATTACCAGTAGAAAACAGGAGGTGGTGGTGCTACCATGCAGAAAGTTTGTTAGGCCGCATCTCAAATACTGTGCTCAGTTCTGGAGACTACATCTCCAGAAGATTGACAGAATAGAGGCAGTCCAGTGAAGGGCAACAAAAATGGTTTAAGGAATGTACCAGAAAACGTGAGGAAAGGCTGAAAGACCTCAATATGCATACCCTAGAGGATAGGAGGGAGAGAGGGGTATGACAGAGACATTCAAGTACCTCTAGGGAATCAACAAGGTTCTGGAGGGCAGCATCCTTCAGAAAAGAAGATGCGCCAGAACAAGGGGTCACAATATGAGACTAGAAAGGGGAGGATCAGGGGTAATGTGAGGAAGTATTTTTTCCCCAAAATGGGTGCTGGATGCATGGAACAGCCTCACAGTGGAGGTCATAGAGGCTAAAACAAAAGGTGTATTCAGGAATGCATGAGACAGAAAAAAAGCAACCCTAGTGGTAGGAAAGAGAGGGTAAGCTGCAGATCATGTAGGATCTGGGGTTTAAGTAGGTAGGGGAATAGGCAGACTAGGTGGGTCAAGCAGTCCTTGTCTGCCGTCAAATTCTGTTTCTGTTGCCTCACGTTCCACTCTCAGGACATGGAACCTCCCACAGTTCAGGCCGCGGTCAAATTCCAAGAGCACCGTCCTGGTCACCGCTGTCCAACACCCAAATAGCTATGAATACCTCCCACCACTTCCATTACCACAAGATATACCTTGTTGATCAGGAATAATGCCTTTTCAGGCGGGTTCTCTGACAGGTGGTGTATTTTTTCCCAGTTTTTCTCCCCAATGCTTCCTTTCCCAGAGAGATACCCTGTTGATTAGGGATAAACCCTGTTTAAGAGAGTTTGCGCCCCAAGCTCGGTGCCCTGTTCAGGAACCGTAGTTGTATCCCCTCTATGGTTAGGCTTGAAATTGTTCAGAAGATAATCCTGCCCATCTTCGACTACTGTGATGTAGTCTATGGTGCTGCTCCCAAGTCCTCCTTGGCCAGATTGGATACTCTCTTCAATTCCTTCTGCCATTTCGCCCTTGATGCTCCTTCTCGCACCCACCACTGTGATCTCTATTGTGCCCTATCCTTCCTCTCTCTTACACACAGATGACTCTCCCACTGCCCTAATTCACCTCCAAGCACTGGCTGGGTGAACTCCCTTCCTACCTCCCCCCCTCATTTAAAACACCCCCAACTCCCTCTCACTCCCTTAAATCATCTGACTCTCATACTCTGGTGGTCCCCTGCAGAGCCACCCTCATTGACCAATCTGGTTACTCTCACCGCCTCCCAAAAATGTGGAATTCCCTCCCCAGTCAAATTTGTCACTCATCCTCCTCCTACTACTAGTACATCAGCTCTGCCCTTAAAAACTTCCTTGCACCTAGCTGTTCCAGCTAGAACCCTCCCTAACTCTCCCCTCTAAGCCCAACAAACCCTATCCCTCTCAGTACCCATGCACTGCCCCTGCTGCAGCCCCACCCTGACCCACCTAAAAACCAGCATTCCTTCCCTTCCTCCAATTCCTTCCCTTGTTCTCTTACTGTGATTTCTCTATCATCCAAAGTTGTACCAAGGGCCAGTCCCTACCCTGTCCTTCACCATTAAACCAACTCTTCCCTCCACTTCTCCACATCCTGAAGGGCTGGGATCCCGGCCTCTTTTCTCTCACACCTTCACCCTCTCTTCTGTCCTTCTGAAGCCTGTTCCCCCTTGCTGGCTACAACCTGCTTCCCACCTATTGTATTCTACCTCTCGCTGCCACTAACAGCTCCCTTCCTGTTGTGCTTGACCCCTGCCCTGCCTTGTAGAGGCAGAGTCCTCAGCATACTGGAGGGGTCACACCCCAGCAGACCTTTCTCCTCCTACCTCTTCCTTTGCCTCCTTGTTCCATCCCCTTCCAACACCACCCTGCTTCTCTGCCTACTGACATTCCTACCTCTCTCTTACCTTCCCTTCTCCCCTTACATAGCCCTAGCTATGGCTAACTCCTAATCTCTACTGCACTTGTAGTTAACTTGCACTTCTGTTATACCTTAGCCAACCTGTTCTGCCTGTGTCCTGTTGCTCAGTCAGCTTCTGACCCAGTTTACTCCTCACTAACTTCCCTAGATCAAACTACAACAATTATATTCAGCCATTTTCCAACTACACAGCTATGTGTCATTTAGTGTATGTCTATATGTTATTTTGTGTTGTTGTATCTATCTTGTCCAAAACCGTTGGCGTAGTATCTATCTAGTTCAAAACTGTTAGCATCCTACTATTTCGTTACTCCTGTATTGTCCACTCAAATTATTTGAATGTAATGTACTGTAAATTTATATTGTGTACCAAATCTCTGTAAACTATCCTCATGTTCCTCTACCCCCCAGGTTGCACCGGGAGACAAGCAACTTGTTGCTCAGCGTGCCTTCCTGGTGAAACATTTCAATAAATAAATAGTTTGACGCAGATGTCAGGGGATTTGTCTTCTAGTTTTTCCCCATTAGTGCCTCCTTCTGACCCTCAGTGTGAGCTGTACCCATAAGCTTCGATATAACAGTATGGCCCTGCAGCAGGAGCAAGGGCACTAAAGGAACTCAGGGAGGTGCTAGCTGCCCCACTAATGGCTTTATTTAACAACCTCTGTGCCTACCTGCAGGGGTGATAACATGCCAGAACCTTCCACCAGCCATTCCTGGTTGAAGCATACTGCCTTCTGGCAGCTAGCTGCAGACTGGTCTCCCTACTGATAAAGTGATGATCCTGAATATATAAAGGAATTGTATACTGTATTTATCTTCTCCCTTGTGATCTTTGCTCAGAAATCATTACATTTTGTTGGTTCCAAAAGTTAGAATAAAGACAGTACACAGATGTTCCTTTACTGCTAGGCAGCTATATTATGGATTCCCTCTCAGAGTACATTACATCAGTGGCCTCAATGAATGGATTTTATTCTCCACTGACAACATTTTTTATTTCAAATTACTTATGGTGACTAATAATATGGGATGCATTTTGCATATTATCAAGAATTGTATTGATGATGTTACACTGTCCTTCAGGAATATGTTTGTATTGTGATGAGGTGTGTCCCTCAATTCCATTCTCCCTTAAAAGATTGTCTAGTAGAGCTGTGCAGAATGAGAAAATTCTGAATTCATGGAATTTTCATGAAATTTCATGAAATTCTGAGAATTTTCATGGAATTATTAACATTTATTAATTTGGTCATAACTTGGCTGTCTATTTAGTGTAAGCTCTGAAATTTAGCATGCTTACTTTCTGGAAGGAGTTTTAATGAGTCTGACACACTGGATATCATGAAATTAGGATGGATAGTCTCAAACTTATAGGTGCTCAAAGTCTGTCATTTTATTTTGTGTGAGGCATTCCATGAAGATATTTATCTCCATATATCTCATCCCTCCATTGGGCCGGCGATCCTACATTTGGCGTGATTACTTGATGATAGGTGTTCTAACAATGTGCCAAATCTCATGACATTAGGATAGAGTGTCTCAAAATTATAGGGGCTCAAAATCTGTCATTTTATTATTTGTGTGAACTTTCATGAACATTTTATCTGCATATACCTCGGCCATCTATTGAACCAGAGATCACACATTTGTCATGATTTCTAGATGATAGGTGTTCTAAAAGTGTACCAAATGTCATGACATTAGGCTGCAATGTCTCAAAATTATATGTGCTGAAAATCTGCCATTTTATTTTTTCAGAAAATGCCATGAAAAAGTTTATCTCCATATATGCCAGACACCTTTGGAGCTAGACACATGTACATTAGAACAAATAACCTTTTTGTAATGGTTATAGCATTGTCTAAATATGGAGGAACTTGGATTTGAGATTTTTAAGTTACAGGGATTCAAAATGTAACTATGTAAATACCTGCAACGGTTTGGTGAAAATTGGTGAAAACCCTCAGACATGTATGTTTGTAAATTTTCTGCTCTTGCAGGCATAGACATGACTTTTGACATGCATATCTGATGTCAATGCATCTTGGTGTCTAACACAACTGGATGAATTATTTTAGCAGTTCTAACTTAGCAGTGGAAAAAAATATTGATAACCATCCCCTCTCTATCTTCAAATCATGTCCCCTTTTTCTTGCACATTTCTTTTTCTGAAAGATGCCACCCTCTTGGACTTTGTTGATTTCCCTTAAGGTACTTCAACGTTTCTATCATGTCTCCCCTTCTCCCTCCTTTCCTCCAGGATATACATATTAAAATATTATTATTTCAAATATGAAAAAATGTACTAAAGCAGACTCAAATTGGGGAAAGAAGGATATCATACAAGTCAGGAGGTAAGTGACAATCTAAAATACCATAACAAAGCATAGGTTAAAATTGTCACCAAATTCTTGCACTGCTGCTTTAGCTTTTAAGTGTGCAGTTATCAGTGACAACTTGTTTTTTGCCTGCATGCCACATACATGCACTCAGTTCCAATTTAAAATAAAAAGCATGCTTTCCACACTTGCTTGCTGCACGCATGCCACATGCATGCAATTGGTTCCAATTTAACATTAAAATTATGCTTGCAGCATGCATATCACATGGGTAGTTTTATGTGTGCAGCATGAAAACATTTCATACAATTATTTCTGAAAGGGTTGGTAGGATCAATTGTTAGACCTGCCTTTTTGATCGATTGGATAACTGCTCGTAGGGGTTCCAGGTGGCTTTTCCAGTCTGGACTGTACACCACGATATCATTCAGGTACGCAGCACAATAACCAGTGTGAGGGGATACAATTACATCCATGTACTGCTGGAATGTAGTGGGTGAGCCATGTAAACCAAATGGCATGGGGGTGAACTGACAGGATACTATCGGAGTGGCAAATGCAGTTTTGTCTCTGGATCCTTTAGCAAGGGGGATTTGCTAGTAACCCTCGGTGAGATCGAGGGTAGTGATATACTTGGCACTCCCCAGTCTGTTCACCAAATCATCTATTCTAGGCATAGAAAAACTGTCAAATTCTTTTTGTTTTTAATTAAAAATGTATTCAATTTTACATGAATATGAATATATATCAGCAGTAGTGTACAGTGAATGATTGCAGACATGGAAATAAAAATAACAAAACCTCTTACCTTCCCCCCCCAATAACTGTCAATATCTGACATAGAAACACAGAATTTGATGGCAGATAAGGACTGCTTGGCCCACCTAGTCTGCCCATTGGTAAAATTAACTTTTATTAATTATACCGAAATTGAGCCTCAGCCTTTCTTCTTTTTGATTTGACTATGGCACAGGAAAGGGGCACTCACAGAAAGTGACATCTCTTCTGCATGAACACTGGGCATCCTGGACATTTTGCTGTATCTAGGCTCCCTTTGCCTTCTTCTAAGGATTGCATATGCACCCCAGATATGCAGGATACTTACTGCGCATCAAAATTAGGTGGTGCCACCAGGGATTCCACCACTTCTGCCTGGAAGGGTAACACTTGCACTGCCCCATACAATACCTGAACAGTCAGGTGGTACTGTAAATATGGTATGGTCTGCTCTGGTTCCTTGTCAAAGACTACAGTACATAAGGGCAGTTAGGAACACAGGATCTTTGGACAAGAGTATGCCCATCTTGCCTGTCCACCATATATTTCAACAGCTGAAACCACGGATCCCTCCCTGCAAAAGATTTTTTTTCTTTTTCATTTTATTTAGTTTTTGTTGACCGGGTAAGTGCACTTGACAAATCCTACCTATTTTCAGGCATGACCCGAGGGAGGGGGAAACAGATGAATACCAACTGACCTTGAACCAGATTAAGCTGATACTCATCCAGTAACTACTGTTTCATGTAGTTTATTCCAAATTACTACCAGCCCCTGCATAAACCATTTTCCTCTCATCTGTGCTATAATTACACCATATTAATTAAAACATATACTAACATACTAAATAGCCAGCAGATCAGGCCCTATGGTCTATCGAGTCTGCTGGGGGATCAGTGTCTACCCAGGGCACAGTTATAGCCCCCCCATCCTCCCTACAAGATCCCCTACCCCCAACCCGCAGTGGGGCTCTGGGATGAACTCTCCCTCTATACCTATCCCAGCCCTTCTTGAACCCCTCCACAGCTGTAACAACCACCAGCTCCTCGGACAGCACATTCCAAGGCTCCACCACCCTCTAAGTGAAGTAGCATCTCCTTGTTTCTCCCCTTAGCCTCCCCGACCAGCCTCAATGAGTGTCCCCTGGTGGTCCCCTCCTCCCTCAGCTGAAACACCCCCTCCAGGTTTATCCTATTCATTCCCTTGAAATATTTGAAGACCTTGATCATATCCCCTCTGTTTCTCTTCTCCTCCAATGAGTACTGGTTGATCTCATCCAGTCTCTCATCATAGGGCTATTCCCCTAGACGTAATATCTTCCTGGTCACCCTCCTCTGGATCGCCTCCAGAAAAGCAATGACACTTGATTAAGTTTCCTGAAATCAAGGCATATTCTTACAACCCCTTCTTTTTTTGTTTACAGTCGACATTGGTGATGACCAAGCACTTCTCAACTCTTCTATGATACCCAATTCTTTCATTTTTCAGATTTCCTTAACCACGTCTGCTCTTAACCACTCTGGTAATATGTATGTATTTTGTCTGATTGGGTGAGCATTCCCTGTCAGTATTACATGCTCGACACCTTGAGCTCGGCCTGGCACTGTGGTAAAAGTACTGTTTAATGTCTCTAGCAAGCTATAAATTTCTGCGGTTTGTTTGAAGGTTGAGGAAGCATGCACTTCTACAGCACCAGCAGTTGCAGTTTGTTCCAATGTATCATAAGCTACATCAATATCTTCTTTATCAATTTCTGGTAAAACTAGCAAAACAACTTTTTGGTGTTTTTTCAACCCATTTCTTAAGGAGGTTAGCATGGTATATCTTAGTAGGATTTTTTCCTATCAGGGGTTTCAATCTCATAGTTAACTGTGCCAGTACGTCTAAGCACTTTATAAGGTCCTTGCCACTTCATTAACAGTTTATTTTCTGAAGTGGGTAACAGTAGCAAGACCTTGTCACCTTGCTCAGACACCTTTTTTTTACACCCCATGGTCATAATATGCCTTCTGCTGGTTTTGAGCCTCTTCTTGATTACTCTGGGCAATTTCAACATATTTTGTTAGCTTCTGTCTTAGGGCACACATATAAGATCTAATAGATTGTTTCTGACTGGGGTTATCTTCCCATATTTCTTTTATTTAAGTTTCAGAATTACAAACCTTTGAGTCAAGGACTCATTTACAAAGGCTCCACATCAGACAATACAAATCACACAAAGACAGGCACAATGAAGATATGGTATAGTTAAAACAAACAGAATTTGGTAAAAGATAGCCAAGGGAGCAGCAACATGGTATGGTGAGGTATGCATTGTACATGAGAGAATACTAGGATAAGGCAAATTACAGATGCATGTAACAGCATATGAGACAAGGTATTTGAGAAAAACTAATTACAATACTAGATAACAAGTCAAATACAAGTTAGTGTGGTGAAATCTGAACAAGTGGTACACAATGACCTGCACACATTTTTATGTTGTCTTGCACATGCGCAAGCAACATATTGTGGTAGCTTGGAATAGCAGGTTTTGGAGGTGCAGTAGTGTTGTAGCCAATGGCGCCACTGCTTTTCCAGGCTGGGCTCTGTGGCACGAATCATACATGACAGCAGTTGAAAGGTGTACCACCAACTTGAAACAATTTTGCCACTGCAATGAGGGAGCAACCCGTCATTGCAGGGCGTGCTTGCCTGGTTTAACATTTCAATAAACATGGCGGTGGCTGTCACCGTCTGCCTCTCACAGTCCCCATAAAAGCTAACATTGGGGGTGCCCAATCCCCCTGTTGGTATGCCCTCTAGCCAGTTCATTTGCTGATGGGGGAGCCCAACCCCCGTTGGCATAATGTCCCCCGTACATTTTGTTTGCCGAGGTGGGTACCCAATCCCCCTTGACATCATGTCTCCCCAAAAAAATCACAGACCCTTTTTTATTTGTTGATGGAGTGCCCAATCCCTGTAGACTCCAGTCCCCCCCCTAAAACACGCAGGTGGTATGCTGGGAGCCCACCCCAATGTGCCAAATCTACCTGTAAAAAAAGAAAACCTTCCCACAAAGTTTTTATTTTATTTTTTTACCTGAAAACTAGAAAATGGTCCCTCACTGTTGCCGGCCCTTCCCCCAACCCACACCCACTCTCTATGCACCCCACCTCCCTGCACCCCACCCCATATTTACCTTTGGAGCTAGCACGACGATCTTCAGTGGAACGGGAACATATCTGCATTCTTCAAAAGTCAACCGAGAACTGCAGAAATGTTGGTAAACTGTATAATGTCATAATTTTTTTTTTTCAACTTAGGTGGATATCTCAGCCATTTTTGTGAATTTTGGCACCATATTTTTAACATGGGGTTCTTGGGACCCTATCTCATGAACTCAGTCAATGTCATTTTGTTATTTGGTCCTGAAAGGTGATTTCGCAGTCACTGCTCAGAATCACCTTTTGGGACCAATTAATGAAATGACAGTGTCACAGTTCATGAGATAGGCTCCCAAAAAGCCTATGTTGAAAATTTAGTGAAAAATTCCCAAAAATGACTGTGTTACAAGCGTGCATTGCATAACTCCCACACACGCTCATAACTTTGAGAATTTTTAATATTTTCACTCCAGATTTTCAACATTGCCATTTTACCACACCTCCTTATGAACAGTACAGCTGTCATATTTCACATCTGGCCCAAAATGTGTTCCCCGGTTTGGTGCACAATGGCGCAGTCATTGTGCAAAATCAACGTCCGGGACAGATTAAGAAAATCACAGTAACAGGTTTCATAGGGAGAGGTCCCAAAAAGACCATGTTGCAAATTTGGTGAAAAAATTCCCAAAAATGACTGCATTTCCAGCATGCATTATGCAGTTTTTATGCACACTCGTAACTTCACCAATTTTTTATATTTGTACTCCAGATTTTCAACATTGTCATTTTTTCACACAGCCTGATGAACATATCCTGCCCAAAACATGTTTTTGAACCTGTAGCACACAGTGGGCGCGGTCACTCTGCAAAATCAACATTCGGGACAGATTAAGAAAATCACAGTGCCACTGTTCATGAATGGCGGTCCCAAAATGCCTATGTCGGAAATCTGGTGTAAAAAAATCCCCAAATAATTGCATTACAGGTGTGCATTGCGCAGTTTCTACACATGCTCGTGACTTCACCAATTTTGTTATATTTTCACTCCACATTTTCAATATTACTATTTTTTTACACCCCCTCATGAACAGTACAGCTGTCATTTTTCACATCTTGTTCGAAATGTGTTTTTGCACCTGTGGTGCCAATCGGCATTGTCGTTGTGCAAAATCACCTTTCAGCTGATGAACTGATAGTGTCACTGTTCATGCAGTGGGGTCACAAAAAGCCCATGTTGAATACTTGGGGTGAAAATACTAAGAAATGCTCAGGGTATTAGGATTTCTGACCATAATGCCCTACCTTGTAGGGACTGACAGGCATCAGGGATGTGACTTGGGATTGTTTACAGTAATGCTCATGCCATTCCACCCCCACCCTGCAGACAGGCATTGAGGTGTGCCTTGAACTCTATGGCCCCAAAGTTCATCCCATTCTCCTATACTGCACTCATTTCAGCATATTTCCTTATGGAATGGGGTGAGTGTAAAACCTGAACATCCCAAGGCACACCTCGACACTTGTCGGTGTCTGCAGGGTAGGGTGAGGTGAAATGGCTCAACCGTTATGGCCGATGATCTAAATGTACACTCCAATGCCTGTCAGTCTCTGCAGGGTGGGGTGGGGTTGATGTTGGTTCCATACTTCACTGCCATTCCTATTATGCATCTCTCTAACTCCTGCACTACCAATGCCAACACCAGTAAGACAACATTCGGCATTGCCCTCTAGGTTATCTACCATACAGCATTTAAAATGGTGAAAAACCTGTTGATGCCTGTGGCACTTCTCTGTAAGCAAAAAGCAGGTAAGGCAAGCATTGGTCCCAGTCTTTCCCTTCCCCCTTTACAAACCTTTTTAACATGCATTTTAAGGTTTGATTAAAAGGCTCCACAAGACTGTCTGTCTAAGGGTGACAAGGGGAGATTCTTATGGCAGTGATACCTAGTAGTCGGTATCGTCCTTTTATTAATGCAACATCAAAATTACTACCCTGAACAGTAATAATTACTTTAGGTATGCCCACCCTGCTGAAATTTTGGCAAGCTCTGCTGCCACTTTTGGGGCTGTGATAGTATGCATTCGAACTGCCTCTGGGTATCGAGTAGCATAGTCACATACTACCAAAATGAATTGATTGCCCTTTTTACTTTTGTCTTAGAGGCCAACCACATCCATTGCAATTCTCTCAAAAGGCACATCTATTAAGGGTAGGGGCACCAGGGGTACCTTGTCTTTTTTATGTTGGCTTATGTGTGTGCGCACTACCAACATATTGCATTAGTAGCAGATTTGGAGGTGCGGTCACTGTTGGGCGAATGCAGGGCACACATCAGTAGGTGCATCCCTCGTTCCCCAATAAGCCTGCATGCAGGTGCCACACTAGGAATACATAACGTGGCAAGCACATCTGAGGGAAAGGTCCGCTGCAATGCGAGCAAAGCTCATCATATGCAGCGGCACCTCCCAATGTGCCTTCCCTGGTGAAACATTACATTAAACATGGTGGCACACTGCCTGTCACAATGCTGACTTCAGGGGTGCCCAATCCCCCTGTCGGCATGCCCTGACCCAATTTATGTGCAGACGGGGGAGCCCACTGTCTGGCCGGCATAATGCACCCCCCCATTTGTTATGTGCTGAGGGGGGTGCCCAATCCCTTGCTCTTGCCCCCTTTGGTATGTGCCAATGGGGTGCCTAACCTCATCTGCTAGCCCTCCAAACACTCAGGTGGCATGCTGGGAGACCACCCCAGTGTGCCAAATGCCCAGTAGAAAAAAAGTCCAGCAATTTTTTTTGTTTCCTGTAAAAGAAGAAAATGGTCCCTTGCGGTCTGTCCAGCTCCCTGCCCCAACCCGCACCCACCCTCTGCACAACCCTGCCTCCCCACACACACCTTCACCTCACACTTACCTCCAGAGCCTGGTGCGATGATCTTTAGTGGACCGGGAACACGTCTGCACTCTTCAGAACAGACCGTGAACTGAAGAAATGCCGGTAAGCTGTATAATGGCATAAATAGGGTTTTTTCAACTTTGGTGCATATCTTGTCATTTTTTGGAATTTTTGCACCAAATTTTCAACATGGGGTTATTGGGGCCCCTCCTCAAGAATTCAGTCACTGTCATGGCATTATTCAGTCCGAAGGTGATTTTGCAGTCACACGCAGAATCACCTTTCAGGACTGAGTAACGAAAATGACAGTGTCACTGTTCGAGTGGGCTCTCAAAAGCCTATGTTGCAAATTTGGTGAAAAAAAATCCAAAAAATGGCTGTTTTAAGAGCGTGCATTGTGCTGTTTCCACACACACTCATAACTTCATGAATCTGTAATATTTTCACTCCAGATTTTCAAAACTGGCATTTTCCATACCTCCTTATGAATAGTACAGCTGTCATTTTACATATCCTGGCTGAAATGTGTTTTCGCACGTCCAGCGCAGAATAGCGCATTCGCTGTACACAACTGGTTTTCGGGACAGTTTGAGAAAATGATGGTGACACTGTTCATGAGTAGAGGTCATAAAATGCCTATGTTGAAAGTTTAGTGACAAAAGTCCATAAAATGACTATGTTATAAGCATGCATTGCACAGTTTCCACACACCCTTGTAACTTTGCAGATTTGCAATATTTTCATGCCAGATTTTCACCACTGGCATTTTTTTCACACCTCCTTATCAACAGTACAGCTGTCATTTTTCACAGCCTGCCAAAAATGTGTTTCCACACCTGTGGCGCACAATGGCGTGGTTGCTGTGGGAAATCAACTTTTGGAACAGATTAACAAAATCACAGCACCTCTGTTCATGAGGAGAGGTCCCAAAATGACTATGTTGAAAATGTGGCTAAAAATCTCCTAAAAATAATTGGGTTACGGAGGTGTGTTGCACAGTTTCTGTGCATGCTCATGACTTCACCAATTTTTCATATTTTCACTCCAGATTTTCAACGTTGTCATTTTTTTACGCCTCCTCATGAACAATACAGTTGTCATTTTCCACATCCTACCCAAAATGTGTTTTTATCCTTGTGTCGCCAAATGGCATAGCCACTGTGCAAAACCACCTTTCAGCTAACAAACTGATTGTGCCGCTCTTCATGAGGTGGGGTCACAAAAAGCCTATGTTGAAAATTTGGAGTGAAAATACCAACAAACACCTACAACATTAGGGTTTCCAACTGTAACACCCCACCCTGTAGAGACAGCCAGGTGTCAGAGGTGTGACTTGGGATCATTGGCTGTAATGCTCACACCATTCCACCCCAACCCCCACCCCCACCCTGCAGCCAGTGATAGTCATCGAGGTGTGCCTTGGAGTGTTCGGCCCTAACGTTCACCCCATTCTCCTATACTGCACCCGTCTCAGTGCATTTCCTTATGGAATGGGGTAAGTATAAGGCCCAAAGACCCCCAAAGCACACCACGACACTTGTCAGTGTCTACAAGGTAGGGTAAGGCCCATTCTCCTATACTGCACCCGTCTCAGCATATTTCCTTATGGAATGGGGTAAGTTTAAGGCCCAAAGACCCCAAAGCACACCACGACACTTGTCAGTGTCTACAGGGTAGGGTGGGGTAAAATGGCATGAGTGTTATAGCTGATGCCCCAAAGGCACACCCCAGCGCCTGTCAGTCTCTGAAGGGTGGGGGGTGGGGTTGGCATCTATTCCATACTTCACTGCCTTTCCTGTTATGCATCTCTAACCCCTGCACTACCAGTGCCAATGCCAGCGAGACAACATTCGGCATAGACAAATGCTTGTTAGTCACTGGGGCTACTTTCTGACACTTAGCACAGGAGCTGCAATAGAAAGCAACATTTTCATGAATTCCAGGCCAGTAAAATCTGTACAGCAATCTGGCAAGGGTGCGATCACTGAGTGACCGGCCATAGGACTATTGCATGCTATCTGTAACAACTCAGATCTATACTTTTCTGGTATAACCAGTTGTTCTATCTGTTCCTGTGTCTGAGGTTTAAACCACAATTGGTATAGTAGTCCATTCCATTTTTTAAACCTAAGTTCACCCTGTTTTGGTTTCACCCCCAGCTGCTTAAAATAACCTTGGAGAGAAACATCATTAGCTTGTTCTGAAAGAAACTCACATTCAGTTGGTTTAGCTTCAGTATTTTCATATTTTAACCCCTTATGTCCCTCAGTCTTTTGTTGCCACTGTTTCTTCAGGTTTCTTCTTTCTTTCCTGGACTTCCAGATCTTGATGCTGTGCTCAGATAAGTCCAAATCAAAATCAGTGTAAGGAAAAGAGTCCCAATCATCTGAGATTTTCTTTGCCTGAGCTCTTGTTACCACAGCTATTGAAACATCAGGACTTACTCCCTCTGTGATTAACTCAGTAAATCCTGGAAAGTCATTTCCAATAATCACAGGTACAGGTAACTTAGGTGCTACCCCCACTTTCATTTGGTATGACACACCCTTAATAGTCAGAGTGACTTGAGTGGTGGGATAGTAGTGAGTGTCCCCATGGATGCAGATGACACCCGTACCTGGTCCTTTTGGACATTGTTTTCCCAGCACTTCAAAATGCACTAGGTTCTGTCTGTTTCCCTAATCAATAAGTCCTTTCAGTGTCTTATCTCCCACCTTTACATCTGTTAAGTACTTGCCCCAATTTGCTAAGGACAAATCTGCTCCAGCGTCACTTTTCTTACTATGGCAATTTCTTGCACTATGACCTGGCTTATTACAGTTATAGCAAATTAAGTCTTTGGGTGCAGATTTGTTACCCCTCCCAGAGTTCTTATCAGACTTGGAGTTTAAATGGGAAAAAGAGTATCTTACCAGTGCTTGGCTGTTATCTCACTGCTGTGGTATCTGTCTGGTCATTTGGTAGTCCTCAGCCAAAGAAACAACCTTTTCGCTACTTTCTTGATGGTGTTCTTTTACCCAAAGCTGCACATCTGTAGGCAGGATGTTGATGAACTGTTCCACTGCAAATGCGTCAATGATCTGTGGGAGTGTTTTACCTTCTGGTTGGAGTCATTTCATAAGGAGTTCTCTGAGACAGGTGAAGACTTCTCAAGGATTGTTGACTGAATTGTGCTTCATTGACCAAAATCTCTGCCTGTAAGTCTCTCCTGGAATGTCATATCTCTTCAGGATTTCTCTTGTCACAAGGTCATAGTTTTCTGATTGTGCAGTTTCCATATTGTTGTAGGTAGGTTGGACTTGAGGTGGCTGGACCGGATCCAAGATGGATTGCTGAAGGTGCGTGTGTGAACAGCTCCACATGCCGACCGCTTAAGTCGTTGCTTTTGCTATTTTTTTTTTTTGCTGCTTTTTGTTAAAATGCGTGTTATACAAGGAACACTTTCAGACCATCTTTGGTTTTTTAATAGTTGGGTGAACTACAGTAGCAAGTCAAAGGATTTAAAGCTGTTACCTGAACCATTAGGGGAAGACCCCCTGCAGTCTTTGGCAACTTTCTTCAGATTGTCACAGTGTGTAAGGGGGCTGAGAAACTACTCTTTTTGGCCTCCTGTTTGTCTACCTTGTTCCCGCTCTTATTTAAATGCTGTGAATCAAACTGTAAAATGAAGCATAGTAAACAGACTGCCAATGCAAGCTCAGTCAGCACAATGTAACCAGGAGTATACAACGAGATATTTTTTTCTGTTTCTTTTTTTTTATCTCCTTCTCCAAAATACACACTACTGTAAGAAAAGGGAGGGTAGTGAGAAGGAAAGGACAGATAGCGTAATCCCTTTTCTTAAAGTATGGTGTTTCCTCTGAGTTTTGGTTTTCTCGCAATTTTTTCTTTTTGAATATCTGAATGCCATCTCTGCCTCGTCAACTTTCACATAGAATCTGCCATATAGAAACTAGGGTTTACTACACCCTATAAAGCTCGCCTGCTAATTGCTTCTTTCAGTGTCCACAACTTTCTCTAATACTGCTGCTTTCTTCTAGGACTGATGTCCAAAAAAATCAGACACTTTAGAGAAGTTGAACCGGATCAAGCACACAGGCAATCCTGATAATGAGTAGGTCCACTCTCTGGAAAACCTGTAGGATTACTGGATGCATTGAATTTAATGGAGCAGAACTCAGGAGACCCCTTTCCCTCCCATTCTACTTTAAATGCATCCTCCACCTTTGCTATGGGGAATAAAAAAAACAGGTAGGAAAAGGAATAATCTACCCCTTGGACCTCAAAAAATACTAAAATCAGTAGCTGAAGGCCTATGGATCAGTTTCTTTCTTTACCAGAGGAGGATCTGATAGAAGGTGAGGTCAAAGGCAGCTTTACGGATAAAGAAGATACAGCCGATGATATGTTAAATACGGGCATTGAGGTAGCAAAATAATGGCAGCCACAGGAAGATGAGAATCTGGCTCTAGAGTTAAATGCAGAAGAAGATGCAATATCTCAAGATACCTCAGATCAGCAGGAATCCCCATTGCCCAGCTTGAGTCCCGCTACTGCAACTGAAGAAGCTCCCATGGTACAGGAAATGGCTCCAGTAAATGGTATATCTGACAATATCAGAGACATCCAGATGCAGATTTCACTACAGGAGAGGAGACCATAACCAGCATTAATAAGGCTACATCTAAAATGCTTTTGTCCAACACAAAGGTTCTGGTAGGTATTAATGGCTGTGATGATAACATCTCATGGAAAATCCAGCATATGCAGAACTCAATGATGGCCAAAATGTGATCAGGTTTCCAAATTCATGTCCTTAGCCTTCGATTCTTTGAGGGGTTCAATTACATCTCTGGACAAAAAAATGGATAGTCTTAACTAAGAGGGTCTCTGAGTTGGAAGGTAGAGTTGGCTCAACAGACAATCAACTGACTCCCCTGTAAACTAAGGCAAGCCTATGCCAGAAAGAATTACAGGAATTACAACTCAAAGTACTAGATGTGGAGTCTCACTCAAGAAGGGGTAATCTCTTATATGGTGAAAGAAAAGTGCATAACCTTCAGAAAGTACAAGCAGTCAGGGAACGAGGCAGACAAAACAGAATATTACTTACTTACCAACAGATACAGGCAACAAGGTCTATCAAGTCTGCTTGAGTGTGCAGCTAGCACCCCTGCTTTGCAGCTGACCCTCCCCCTTCACAATCTCACACAGATGAATGCCAAGTGAGACTGAACCAGATAAAACTTTGTGGTATTTCCAGTGAATGGGGAAAATTTGGCCAGGACACCAGGGAAATTCCCCTACTCGTTGCAGTCTGCGCAAGAGCAGCGATGGAGGAGGACGTGCAGGCAGGCGCTCTGCCAGCAGTTTCGCAGAAGTTTGACACACAGTCACAACTAATGACGGAAAGGGAAAACGAGTTGTTTCAGGGAGCATTGCAGGCTTGTGAGCATGCAAACGGGAGGCTACAAACGGCAAGTGCTTCAATTCCTGAATTAAATAAAATGGATGTTACCGTTGCTTCAGAGCGGGTTGAAAGATACTTCAGGAGTGGATATGAGTTTTCCGGAGCCAAAAGATATGGAAGAAGCCCCGCCAGAAGGTAATTCTGGCAACTTTGAAACTCAGGATCGGTCTTTTGGTCCAGGAACTTTTGCCACGGAAACTGCGGTTTTCCACACAGAAGATAGTAGGAGTAGCACAGTTCCGGGTGCACCTGTGAACAGTCCGCCATTGTTACAGGACACTGGGAGGCCTAAACCAATGCCGACAGCTTCGCAAACAGTCAAAAGACAGTTTAAACTGCAGTCCCAAGAATCGGACATAAAAGACTGGTCAGAGGAGGATTCTCTTCTTAACGCAGGATGGATCAAGAGCGAGTCAGGAAGTTGGACACCTAATCCAGAATGGAAGCCGGTCGCCTATACCTCACCACAGCATGCCATCACCCTGAGCTCAGGTAGTAGCGCTACTAAAGATAATGTTAAAGGTGTACACCGGTTATTACAGGACAAGGAAGCTACTAGTAGCTCCAAGGTTCCTTTAGTAGGGGATGGAGTTAAACTGCATACAAAAACAGGTGAAAATGAAATGTCAGACACAGAGAAAAATGTGCCTCCTAAACGTGTTTCCATGGCAGACCTATTCAAGCAGAAGCCTGAGCAGGCTCCCAGGAGAAATGCTGTGAGGCTAAGATATAGAGGAGGCTTAGATATTCACCCTGATAGGTATTACATAGTTAATACTTTACTAAAAAATACCATGTTTTTTTCTCCATCTGATTTTTTTGCTCTTATTCACATGTCTGGAGAAGATTCTTTTGACATCAGTTTTAGAACAAATAATAGTTTGGAAAAGTTTTGGGAAAAAAATTCAAATCTGAAAAACACTCCTTTATGGTTGCCCTTTTTAGCTATCCCTTTAACTAGACCACAGATTAGGTACGTCACTGTAATGTTTAGGAATGAAGGTGTGAATGTCAGTGACATCTATGACTGGATGCAACACAGATGCAATATTTTAGGCCCCCCTGAGCCCTTACTAGACCTAGAGGGTATCTGGACAGGGAGTTGGAAATTTAAAGTGAAACTATTTCAAGTCAATTCAGAAATAATCCATCTCCCTAACAGTTTTTTTTGGGGAAAGATAGGGGTGTATGTTTTTACAACGGCCAACCTAGGGCCTGTTACAAATGTGGATCACGGTCTCATATTAGCAGTTCCTGTGATATGATGAAATGTTCACTATGCGGAGGTTTTGGTCATTCGGTGGTTTTATGTCAGAATATATTCCGATGCAACCTCTGCGATGAAAAAGGGCATGCCTTCCACCAATGCCCATGGGCCAAACGTAATAAAACAGAGGGTTAGAATCATGAGGAATTAGTATTTCAAGCACAGGATAAAACCCATAAGCCGGGGCCTTCTGCAGACACAGCGCCAATAATGATACCACTGACAAAAGCTGACCAGGTTCCTAAATCATCACTGGCTCATACAGATGAGTCTAGAATAGATAAAGTCAGCATGCCACCCCCAAAAAAAGATTTTGAAACCATGAAAGGGAAAAGGGTCACTAGATCAGCTTTAAAAATGTTGGTTCCTGACCCCTTCCAACATCTAATATTTTTTGCCACTGCAAGAAGATCTGGAAGACTCGATTTAGAATCAAACACATCCCACAGATCTGAGATGATCACTGAGGATGAGAAAGGAAAGTTGATAGAGATAATGAAAGAAAAAAAGTAAAAAAGGAAAAAAGAAAGTGCAAAATAATTCAAAGGGGGTATTGGCTGAATTTAAAATATTTGATGTCAGCACTTCAACTTTATCACTTAACGCTAGAAGTTTAAAACATATAAGAAACAAATCTCTGTTCTATCGCATTTATCAACTCTTCCTGTGGATGTCATTTTTTTCAGGAGGTCATATCTCTTCACTTAAAGAGGTAGAGACACTTAAGAAACGATGGTACTGGGGCCCTTCTTTCTGGTCCTTCAGTACAGGAATTGCAGATGGATTGGTATTTTATTTAAAATCACTAATGTCCATGTTTTCCGTTTGATAGATGTATGCCCATGCAGAACTTTAATTCTAGATTGTTCAATTAGAGATTTTCTTTTAGATTGATCAATATTTATGCACCACAAATTAAATCTGCTAGGTGGAACTATTTGGTGATGTTAAACCCTTTCTTTTCACTAAACTACATGTTATTTGGGAGGGATTTTAATTGTTCTTTAGACACCCTGTATCTACAAGTAAACAAAATAAAATATATTGTGATTCCAACGCTTTAAAACAAACTTTAGTTTCAAATATGCAGGATGCTTTTCACAACTACATCCTAATGATCCAGGAGCTACATATCATAGATTTATTTATGCTACTAGAATAGATATGTTTCTTTTTTAAACATCTACACCCTACTGTGTGTTATTCACAACTCACGGAATTTTCAGATCATAACATTCTATTTTCTTCATTTTCCTTACAATTCATCCCACCAAAATTCATTCTAAATACTATCGCTGGAGACTTAATATATCTTTATTTGATAACTTATCATTTTACAAACCAAACGAAATTTTATTTGCATATAGGGATTCTGTATATTGTGTATATTCAAACCCTCTACAATGGTGGATGGACACAAAACAAGAATTAAAAAAACTATTTGTCTCTTTTGGAAAATCTAAAGCTAATTCTAAATATATTAGCTATTTACTCACCCGTAATCAATTATATAAACTGATGTCATTTGATTTAAAAACAATCAAGGATTACTTTCCCAAATAAAAATTTTGAAGGAACAAATGAAAGAATATCAATATGACAGGGCTAAATCTCTAGAACTAGAGTTTAAATTTGGGGTTAAAACTACCCCAGCCTCAGACCCTTTTACAGCATGTAAATTCAGACTAGAAACTACTCTTATGACTCAATTAAAAGCAACTACTGGGGTTATATGCACAAATGACATGGATATACTAGCTACAGTTCAGGAACATGTAGAATCATCTTTTATAAGTTCAGAGGAGTCCAGGCCTCTGGATTTTTCCTTCTTTATGGCCCCTGTGCCTGAACTGACTAGATCTGAGATGATTCCGTTGATATAACCTATTACACCACAAGAAGTCGAATTTGCAATTAAACAATTAAGCAAAGATATGGCACCAGGATGGGATGGCCTACCAAATGAGTTTTACAAACTCTTTCTATCATATATGATACACTTTTTACCTAAAATATTTAATTTTTTGCTGTTTACTTTAGTGACTTGTTAGGTTTCAATACCTCACTGTTATTTTATTTATATAATCAGGGTGATAAGGCCTCAATAACAAACTGGAGGCCTTTAAGTTTATTAAACAGCGATTATAAAATATTGACTAAAATTTTGAATAACGGACTATTATTAGTGGCTGAAAAACTTATTCACCCAGCCCAAACATGTGCCATCCCCAATAGGAAAATTAAACATAATTTATATCTTTTAAGAGAATTATTTGAGTTAAGTAATAAGAAACAGATTTCAGTGGTACATTGTAGCCTTAGATCAAACCAAAGCTTTCTAACGAGTTAATCATACTATCTATTTTCAGTACTAGTGCGATATGGAATTCCACCTCCTTTTGTACAATGGATATCAACCTTATATGGACAGGCTCACTGTATTCCCATGGTTAATACTTTATTTGGAAAAGAAGTACCTATATCAATTGGAGTCCGGCAGGGTTGCCTTTAAGTCCCCTTCTATATTCTTTTGCCCTGGATCCTATTATTAGACAAATTGTTTGGATACACATATTATAGGTTTAACCCTTTCCCCTGATTTACCAATGGAAAAGCTGACTGCATATGCAGATGATATTACCTTACTCTTAAGCGATATACCCTCATTGCAAAAAGCACTATATACCTTTTCATGTTTTGAGGCATTATCGGGGGCTCAAATAAATATGGGAAAGAGTTTCATTTTTATTTTACAACCTACAAATTCAGATCCCACTAGTATTGCTAATATCCCTGTAGAATCATCACACCGTAAGGTTTTAGGAATCTGGTTTGGAAATGGTGATTTAGCTACGTACAATTGGGAGAAACAGTTATACATTGGAGAATTTAAAATTCACAGATGGAAAGGATGGAAATTCAGGAAAAAGAAGAGGGTTATTATTATAAAGAAGTTCGTGTTACCAATTTTTTTATATTTAAGTTATGTGTTTCCACCCCCTATTAGTTTAGAAACAAGGCTATTAAGTATTTTTTTCCAAATGTTATGGGGTAATAGATTAAACCCAGTGCGTAGGGACATTACGTATCTTCCAATTAACAAAGGAGGCCTGGGAATGATTAACCCTATTGTTTTTTACCATTCCGTATTTTTATTTGACTCTTTTTCCTACTTATGGTTTGATGACACTAAGACTTGGCAAACATGGTCCAAATCTTTGTGGTCTGTCTATTTAGATAAATGGTCTATGTTTCCTTAAAATATGTGGTAAGCATTTTTGTCATCATATGAGTTTTACATTTAAGAAATTACAACAATGGAAAATATCATTTCAAACTTACTTACTTTTCGAGGAAAACCTTTTATAATTTTGTGGTATTTGAAGTACAGAAATGTATTCTGTTCCTAGAATGTATACCTACACAGATGATTTATGCCTTGAGGAAATTGACTGATTTCAGAATACCTTCTTTCATTTGGGATATTGTATGGTTATCAATACAAGGGAAATTAGGAGTTCGAGGCAATTTAAAATACAAACCCACTATGAAAGATTTTGTTTACGTAAACACATGCATCAACTGTGAAGAATCCATGGTTCATTTTTTTGTTTCCTGTTCTTATAGTCAAAATTTTGGCAAGATGCTGCCATTCATTGAATCTCCTTTTAGGCAATGTTTCATATCAAACTATTGTTTTAGGTAATTATACTGGATCTTGGAGACATTATCATAGGAGTACTTTAAATGTTTTTTTGCTTTTGTTCAATATTACCTGTGGCAAGCCAGATGTCAATTTATCTTTCAACAATTAAATGTGTTAACGAACACTTTATTTATTCAAATTGAAAAGGTTTACTTACTGTCAAAACCAGAGATCTAAGTAAATTTTCTAAATCAAAAGTTGATTTACTTTGGAAAAACTTTATTTCTCTATGATGCATTAAGTGACTATTGTTTTGTCTTTGGGTTTCTTTTGCACTGTGTTTTAAAAGAGGAAAAAAAAGAGAGAGCTAGTTATTGTATAAGATATCTTTTATGTTTGTATGGATTCTTGTGATGTTATGTTTTCTATCAATAAAACTACCCCTACTCACCTGAGGGGGACTTTCTGGCAGTCCAAGATGGCAGACAACAGTCCAGGTGTGCAGGAGGTTGCTATGGAGGTGGGAGATTCTGTCTCTGCTCACACCTCATCTTTACCTGAGTCTGGTTTGGAAAGCTCAGTTGTGGATGTTTCTATGAGGAAAACTTTGTCTGTACCTGAACCTGCACAGAAGGAATGGGGTGATTCTGTTGTTGGTGCTTTGGAACAGAAGTCTGCAGAGAACTTGGTCTGTAACCCTGCATCAGATATTTTAGAGACAAATGAGAATTTAGAGTTAGCTCAAGATACTTTGGGAGAGGCACAGGACTTACTGCGATTGACTGATTCTGAAGAATGGAATTTCCATTCCAAAAAATCAGCCCTACTGCAGAAGATTCGGTGGCTGAAGGTTAACGGTGCATCTGGTTCTGTCAAGTTGTCTCAGCTGAGGCAAGAACCTGCTTTCGCTACTGATCTGTCATCTGCTGGGGAGAACGCTGTTGCTGTGAGTGTGCCTAACATTTCCCTTTCCCAGTCCTCTGCTAAACTGTTGCCTGGGGCTCTGGTCCCTAGTACTGAACCTTGGTCGGTTGACAAGGTGCTCCGTGATGTGGGTTGGAAAAACACCCTTCATCAGGTCAGTGGACTTCTCGTTCATCTCCTATACATATGCCTGCACCTCCAGTCCCAGTTGCTCATTCAGAGGTTCTCACTGCTGTTCCTACTGACCACATTTTGGGTGGGTCTCTCATGCATACTGACCCTTTGGATATTCATGATGGCTTAATGCTGACCCAAAACCCTGTTCTAGCTTTCCCTCACTTACCGACTGCTGCAGAGGCCCCACTTCGAGGCCCCAGCCTGGTGCAGGCTCCACTGAATACTTTTCCTGACAGACAAAAAAATACATTTTCCATCCCTGCTTTGTCTTCCTGTCTTGCCTGCTAAATGGCATAACACTGTCAGACTTTCCTATGTAGGGGGGAATGCAGGAACCTCCAGACCATCTCTTTGTGGCCAGGACTTTATTGAAGAATTCCATTAAATTTTTTGCCCATATTTCTGGAGACACCACCTTTGATGTTAGTTTTAAGACTTCTAAAGGCGTAGACAGTTTTTGGTCTAAATATCACACTTTAAAGCGGTCTGCCTTGTGGTCTCCTTTTCTAACCATCCCCTTGACTAAGCCAGCTTATAAAACTATCTCTATTCTTTTCTGCAATGAAGGTGTGGACCTGGCAGATGATCTGTACTGGTTAAAGCTCAGATATACTGTTATTGGGGACCCAGAGGCCATACTAGATTCGGAAAATATCTGGACTGGTGGCTGGAAAGTGAAAGTTTTGTTGAAGTCTGATGATTCTGGTGTTGTTCACCTCCGGAATTCCTCTTTTTCGGGTAGGGATAGGGGGTTTTGTTCTATCCAGGTCAATCAAAGTCCTGCTATAGGTGTGGGAATTCCTCACATTTAAGCAGTGTTTGTAATACTTTGAAATGTAATCTTTTTGGGGAATTGGGTCATTTAAGCACATCTTGTTTAAACAAATGTCGCTGTAATTTATGCAACGAGCCTAGTCACACTTTTCAGAATTGTACCTGGGCAGCTCATAATCAACAGCACCATGATGGTGGGGCAGACCAACACTTTATAATTACTCAGGCCAAGAAAGCCAAATTCAGAAGTAGATCCTGTTCTTCTGAGCTTTCTCAAGACCCTGATGGACCCTCCTCCTCTACTGCGCTGCTGTCTGTTAAAGAACACAGCTTGCCTCTGGGTGACCCTGTGGTGTTAGCCCCACTCCCATCTGTGACACAGAACTCAGTGGTTGTAGACCCCCAGGGTCCAGCACTAGTTGGTGAGCTCCCGGATGCTATGCCTCCCCCTCAGGAGCCTATGCAGATTGTTTGCCGATGATCTGCGTATTCTAAGCTGAAAGCCACCCCCCCCTTCTAAAGCTGTTTGGACCACCCCTGTAAGCTTATCCAACTCATATGATGTTTTACAGGAGACTTCAGCAGACTCTGGTGAGGACACTGATTCCTCCTCTATTCCTTCTTCCCATCCTGAAGGCACCATGGATACAGAGGTTTGTTCAAAGTGTAGAGGGGCACAAAAACAGAAAGCCAGGTCCAAACTGAAAGCGGTTGGTGGGAAGGATAGAAAAAATTAATGGTTGCTTGGCCTCCCTGTTTTGCTGTCCTTTATCTTTAACCATGTCTCCTCACACCTCTGCATGATATTCTCTGAATGTTAACAGTATCAAGAGACTGGACAAACGTAACACTGTTTTTGCTTTTCTGGCTTCTTTGCAGTTTGGTATAATATTCTTGGCAAGATGTTAGGTTTCATGCTATGCAAGAGCTGAAACAGGCTCAAAGATACTGGCTTTTGGGCCCTTCCTATTGGTCGATTGGTCCAGACCGCTGCTCAGGTGTGGGGATTTTGGTTCATTCTGTTGCCTTTGTACTTCTAAAGCATTATGATGTGGCCCCTGGTCGTGTTTTGATTCTTGATGTTTTACTTTAACAGGTTCCATATCGCCTTATGTGTTTGTATGTACCCCCAAACTAAAACTGCATGGATTGACCTTTTGTCTCAGATTTAACCATATCTACATACTTCTAAACGTGTGATTTTTGCGGGTGATTTTAACTGTGGGCTTAGTCTTTTAGACAAAAGCTTGCATGCTAAAACAAAAAAGCTGTTTTGTGATTCCCACTCATTGAATTCTATAATACACACTGCAAACTTACGGGATGCCATTCTGGAATTCATGAAGACACATTCCCCTATGTTTCAGAAGGGTGTCCTGGTGACCAGGATAGACTATGTTTTTTCATCCCAACATATCACTATTTCTATGGTCAAGGTTGATCCTGTAGAATTCTCAGATCATAGAATAATTTCGATCACATTTGATAGTAACCTCCTCCTTTCTAAAGGCTCAGGAATTTGGAAATTTAATATTTCTTTGCTTAAAGATGACATTTTTTTACACTCCTTGAGTCACTTTTTAGAGGCTAGGAAATCTGTGCTAGTCTGCCTCGAGAACCCTGTTCAGTGGTGGGAGGATTGGAAACTGGATCTTTCAAAACTCCTTCAGTGGTATGGTAAGGCCCAAAGTACCTCGGCTTACTTATCGTACTTGTAGAATCAGCAACACTTACAGTCCCTCTTGACCCTTGCTCATACTACAGGGTATGCAAATTCAGTCTGTCCAGAAGGACATGTTGTTCTATTCTAAACAAAAGGCTGCCCACCTTTACTGGCAACTTAAATTTGGCACTCAGGGTATGGCTCGTGAAACTTGTCCCTGTACCCATAACAAGTCGCAAGTCAGCAAGAAAGATATTACTGGCCTGCTAGATGAGTTGGGTATTTTTCACAACTCCCTGAATGACATTATGCAAATTGTGGCTGATTTTTCTTGTAAATTGTTAGCAGATATCCTTTCGGATATTGGGAAGATTAAAGAGTATTTGCATGATGTTTTTGTTCCTGATATTGCTCCTCAGGTCCTTACTAGTTTATGCCAGCCTATAACCTTGGGAGAAGTGATGGATATTATCCATCGTTTGAAGCCCAATATTACCCCGGGTACAGATGGTCTCCCTAATGAATTATACAACCTTATGGATGACACCCTGGGGTCTGAATTAACCTTGGTGTTTAATACTATGTTGGAGTTTGATGATATTCCTCTCAACTTTAATAAGGAGCCTTAATTGTTTTGCATAAAAAGGTGATAAATCTGACTTGCATAATTGGAAGCCCATATGTATGCTTAATGTGGACTGTAAAATATTGTCCAAAATATTGACCAACAGGTTACTATCAGTGGCTGATCTTGTCATTTCCCCGGAGCAGGTCTGTGCAATCCCTCAGAGAAAAATTCAGGATCATCTCATACGAGTGTGGGAAATTTTTACCTCTGGGTATTCTAATCAGTGTTCGGGGTATGTTGTTTCCTTGGATCAAAAGACTGCATTTGACTCTATTTGTCATGACATTTTATGGGAAACTCTGTTACACTATCACATTCCTCCTATGCTGGTCTCTTGGATACAGTCTCTATATAAAACTGCTACTGTAGTGCCACTTGTCAATGGTTGACTGGGTCCCTTTGTCCCTATTAAAAAGGGAGTGCAACAGGGGTGCCCTCTGAGCCCTCTTTTATATGTTTTTCTTTATTGACCCCTTGCTTCATAAATTGAATACTTCACCTGACATTAAACCGATTTCTAGTCCTACTGTTCAGGCCAGGTCCTCCTCTTTGGCTTATGCTGATGATCTGTGTTTATTGACTATGGATAGATCCTCAGTTCAGGAAGCCCATTCCGAATGCCTTTGTTTTGGTTTGGTTTCAGGGGCTGCTCTGAATCTAAACAAGTGTCATGCTTTTGCACTTGGCTTCTCCCCTCAGCTTGGCACCTCTATTGGCCTGATTCACATTTTGTCCACTTCAATTACCGTCCTAGGAATTAAGTTTGGCCCTCCAGGGATTGATATTCAGAACTGGGAAGAGAAGCTGGCCACTGGGAGGTTCAAGGTTTCTCAATGGAACAATAGTAAGATTGGGCATCTTTCTGCTTTAGACATTTCTGAATTATGGAAGCATTTACTCTGGATTACAGACACAGATGTGGCTGTCAGTTGAATATGTGGGGACTGGTGTTCTTTTCTTTGCTTTCAATTTGCTGCACTGTATACTTGATTTGGATTTTTATTTTTTTTCCCTTTTTTTTTCTCAATTTGTACCAGACTTGCTCCTTTCTCGTTGTATTTCTGTTGTGGTTTATATATATAGTAATTTTGGAAATGCACTGATTTGTTGTTTAATAAAACTTTCCCCTACTCTTTTCGATAAGTGCCAGGGGTCTTTAACATCCACCTGAACTACCACCAATCCAGGCAGATGGGACCTCGGTTTAGTGTCTTATCCAAAAGACGGCACTTCCGAAGTGCAGCATTCCCCCCCCCAGTGCTGCACCACAGTGTTAGTATTAGGATATTAACCCAAGTACCATATGTGGGAACTGAACCCACAGCCCTCTGATCTCCCGACCTCAGAAGTGAGTGTACTACCTACAGAGCCACTGACACTGACATAATATAAACAGAAACTAAAAGAGACAGGGAAAGTGATAAGAAATGCAAAGGCTCAAATAGAGGTTAGGATAGCTCAGGAAGTAAAAAATGGTAACAAAACCTTATACAGGTACATACATGAAAAAAAGAAAGACCAAATGGGCATTATTAGAATCACAAAAAAAGACGGACAAACCACAGAGCAAGATGGGGAGAAGGCAGAGGCACTCAATGAGTACTTCTGCTCAGTCTTCACACAGGAAGCAGATGGTAACGGACCAACAATAGGCATAAAGAAGTGTCCAATTGAAGGAATAGATATGGGTCCCTTTACAGAGGAAAGGGTCCTGGAGGAAATAGACAAGTTAAAGGTAGATAAAGCTATGGGGCCAGATGGGATACACCCAAGAATACTGAAAGAACTAGGGAGGGAACTGGCAGCCCCCTTACCAGTGCTCTTCAACAAATCATTAAGGAGTGGGGAGGTGCCAGAGGATTAGAAGAGTGCAACAGTAGTACCACTCCACAAGAGCGGAAGCAAGAAACAGCCAGGTAACTACCGTCTGGTTAGTCTAATGTCAGCCATGGGAAAACTGATGGAGTCCCTACTGAAGAAAAAAATCATAGCTTGTTTGGAGCAAACTGGTCAGCTCAACAGAAATCAACAGTTTCACAGCAGGGAGGTCCTGCCAGACAAACCTGGTTGATTTTTTCAGTTGAGTCACCAAAACAGTGGATCAGGGTGGGGCAGTGGATGTGGTTTACCTGGACTTCAGCAAAGCTTTTGACTCCATTCTGCACAGGAGACTAGTCAAAAAAACTGGAGAACATGGGAATTGGGCCTGGGGTTATAAACTGGGTCAGAAACTGATTATGTGGGAGAGCTCAGAAAGTATTAGTAAATGGCACTCTGTCTGTGGAGGGAGGGTGACTAGCAGGGTCCCAAAGGGCTCAGTTCTGGGACTGATCCTCTTCAACATATTCATCAGTGACATTGCGGATGAACTGGAGGGAAAGGTGTGCCTGTTTGCAGATGACACCAAAATCGGCACCAGGGTAGACAAAACAGAGGAACAGCAAAACATGGAAGCTGATCTCTGAAAACTGGAGGAGTGGTCCAAGACCTGGCAATTTAAATTCAATGCCAAAAAATGCAAGGTCATGCACCTGGGAAAGCGTAACCCGGGGAAACTGTACTCAATGGAAGGGGAGCAGCTGGTGGCTACTGGGTAGGAGTGGCACCTAGGGGTGATCATATCAGATGACTGCAAGGTCAGTAGACAATGTGAAAAGGCAGCATTAAAGGCTAGTGGTATCCTGGATGCATAGGGAGGGGCATCACGAGCAGAAGGCATGAAGTAATCATGCCCCTGTATCAGTCCCTGGTCAGGCCTCACCTGGAGTACTGTGTCCAATTCTGGAGACCACACCTCAGGAAGGACATAGATAGGCTGGGGATGGTACAGAGAAGAGCAACAAAGATGGTGCAGGGCTTGCATCAGAAACCATACAAGGCAAGATTGGATGACCTCAAATTATACTCCTTAGAAGAGTGCAGGAATCATGGGGACATGATAGAAACATTCAAATACCATAAAGGCAACAACAGGGTGCACATGCAGAACCCTCTTTCAGGTAAAGGACCACAGCAGGACTAGAGGGCACAACCTTAGACTCAAGGGAGGAAAGTTCAGAAGCAATATGAGGAAATTCTTCTTCACAGAGTGTGTTGTGGAACCATGGAATAGCCTGCCAGAGGGGGTTGTGTGAGCCAAGACAGGGGGGGAATTTAAGCGGGCATGGGACAGACACTGTGGGATACACAAGCAGGCAGCTAAGTTGGGGGGGTAGGAAGCCCAGGGCACACTTGAGAGGTCATAAGATCCCCATCTGCCAACAACTTCTATGTTTCTATCTCAAAATAGGTGGGATATCTGTGGGGACAAACACCCTACAATTTATGAAAGAACTGTTAATGGAAGCAATGGGCATAAAATGGCTGGAGGAGAAAATATAATTTGATAGGGCTCATAAAAGCTTCTTCACAAGAAGAGATGTTCCTAGATTAGTTTTTGTTAAATCTCATCACTTTCAAATGAAGGAGCACCTACAACAAAAGGCAAGAATAAATAAAGGCCTCCACATAAAAAATATGCACCTTCAGTTTTCCCTGACCTTCCCCCTCAAGTAATGGCAAAGTGAAAATCATTTGATGGGATTGGAAATGTACTAAAAGATAAAGGCATCCCTCACAATTTGTTACACTCAGACCATCTGAAATTGTTCCTGAATGGAAGACAACACATCTTAGATACTCCCCATGAGGCTGACCAGTACCTGAAAACCAATTTTTTTTCATATTGAAGACAATGGCTGAAGAGAATTGCATGGACTGCTGTGATGTGCAGTATAACAAACTAGCACTCATGCACAGTAATGAGTTATCAAAAAAACTATATTACTTAAAAACAATAAAAGTAAAATAGATAAAAACACAAACAAAAGAAAAAAGAAAATTACAATATACAAAAAATATTTTCCCAGAATAATCACTTAATTTGCAAGGGGAAAGCAGTATAAATCACAATAATTAGCAGCTGGCGAGTGAGTCTGCTTCACAGTCACACACCAGTAAGTAACAACCGCCTTTGTAGACAGTCTCTGGGGGGAGGGACCCAGCATCAAGTCTGGGTACCAGGTTATTAGTAGTAGGTTCCTTTTTGGGGGGCATGGGGTGTAAGATGTAAACAGACACATCATACTCTTTCTAATAATCAAAATGTAAGATCAAGTTGTTTGAGTAGAACTGTGACAACCTTTATATGTAGGTGGTCTTTTCCTTTCTCTTTCTATCATGGTAAAACAAATAAGAAATGGCTGAAACCCTGAAATTTTTATGCTGCAACATTAAAGGGGCTAGGGATAAAGTAAAAGTGCACAAGATCATACAATATGCGAATCAAATATAAGCCAATTGCTTATTACTACAGGAGACTCATTTTGCCCCAGTGATTTCCAATATATATGTAACTTATTTAGAGGCCACGGGATGTGCTCTTGTTTCTTAAATAATTTTAGAGGAGTAGCTATTGATAAATGGGGGCATTATGTTATTGCAACTGTCCAGAGATGTAATAAAATCTTGACTATTATCTCTATATATGGATCAAACAATGATGACCTAGACTTCTTTGTACATTTTTTTTATCACATTATCTGGTTTCCCAGGACACTTCATCATAGGCGAGGATTTTAATTTATCCCTAACTAACTTAGATAGGTCAGGTGGATTGTATGACACAAAAAATTAGACTTAAAATTAATGAAGGACTTTATGCTTGAACTAAAATTAATAGATATTTTTAGGGAAAGATATCACATGTGGAAACAATTTTCATTTTTTTATGATGTCCACAGAATGGCTTCAAGAATCGATTATTTTCTGCTTTCAGAAGAAATAGTATATAACTGCACAAAAATCAATTATGGAGCTATAAAAATCTGAGATCATTCCCATGTAAATCTTTGGTTAAATTATTTAAATGGTCTGAATGACAGCAGAGATTATTGTTGAAAATCTGATAACTGTTTATTGAATGATCCATCTTTTAAGCAGAAAATAAGAGCAGAGATTGATTTTTTCCTACAAAATAATAAAAAAAGAGGATATATACTCAATAATCATATGGGAATCTTTGAAAGTTTATCTCAGAGGAAGGATTATTTCCTATGTAGCTGCTAAAAATTTATAAGGAAAAAAATGATTTATTATAACATCATCTTCTAGTGGCTGAAGCTTCATTTAACCAATCTGCATGGAAGGATGATTTAAATTTAGTATTAAAAATAAGAGAGGAATTGAACACTCTCCTGTCATATAGGACAAATAGGGCTTTCCAAAATGCTAGATCACATTATTATTTTTTTTTCTGAGAAGCATGATAGACTGTTAGCATATCAATTGCAATGTGAACATAACCAAAATGCTATACATAAAATTCAGCTAGAGTCTGGTCAAATTTTGGCCTTGCCTATGGAAATCAACAAAGATTTTTATGAATTTTACAGCAACCTATACACACCTGACAATAATCCCTCCAAAAAAGACATAGACATTTTTTTTGAAAACTGGCCCAGTAGCCCTCTCTCAGACTAATCAAGTCTAAAAATAGATAGTCCTATAACGATTGAGGAAATCAAATCAGTGATCCATGATGCTCCAAATAGAAAATCTTTGGGCCCTGATGGTTTCACAATGGAATTCTATAAAGAGTTCTTGGATAGTCTTTCTCCATTGCTATTTCAAGCTTATAGCTATATGGAAAAGGACAAGACTGTATCAGAATTACTAAAAGATTCTATAATTATACTTATCCCCCAAAAAGATAAAGATCCCCTTAAATTCTGGTCATATAGACCTATAGCTTTAATGAGCATAGATTGTAAGATCATAATGAAAATCTGAGCTAATAGGGTTGTCACACATGTTCAGACCATTATACATCCAGATCAAACAGGATTTATCCGGGGAAGGTGCTTAACGGCAAATGTAAGAAAGGCCATTAACATATTAGAGTTAACAGGTCAATCTGAAATGGCCATTATTTCACTTGATGCTGAGAAGGCTTTTGATACGGTTCATTGGCCCTTCTTGTTGACTAGTTTAGTCAAACTGAACTTCGGAGACAGATTTATGTGCTGGATGAAAAATGGTCAGTAGCAATCCTAGAATTAGGATCAAGACCAATTCTAACATCTCTGACTTCTTTTATCTACACAGAGGCATTTGGCAGGGATGCCCACTCCCCCCTTACTCTTCGTGATTTTTATTGAGGATCTGGCTTTTCCAGTTAGAAGTAACAAATATATGAATGGCCTGAACATTAATGGCACCTCTTGTAAAAGTTCACTATACGCAGACAACATCCTGATCTATCTGGATAACCCAAATGAAAAAGGTAAAAGAGCTTGAGAGGGAACTGGAATATTTTGCTGAAGTATCAGGTTACAAAGTTAACTGGGAAAAATCTGATACTATCTATAATGGGTGGATCTGATACTCTCCTTAATTCCTCAGTTATAACAGAAATTAAATATTTGGGCATCACACTTATAAAATAAATAAAAAATCAATTTAAGTGTAATTATTAACCTCTTATAGTTAGTATCAAAGCAGACTTGGAAAAATGGGTTAACCTGCCTTTAACTATTACAGGTAGGATCAAAATAATTAAAATCAGCGTTCTGCTGAGATTTCTTTTCCTATTTCAAACTCTTCTTATATATTTAAATAAAGCTTTTTTACTAGAATAGATAAATGGCTCAGGCAATTAATATGGAAAAATAATTGCTCAAGGACGAGTTTGCTAAATCTGTATCCTCCATTAAATCAGGGGGGTCTCTGTCTTCCTAATCTAAGATGGTACTATTTAGCAGCTCAGACTGAATCTACTATTGACTGGTTTCAGTCTAAAGACATCTTAGATAGAACAGACAAAGATAGTGAAATCTTAGAGAGTTCTTGTAGCCCTTTCAAGCATCTCTATCAAACTCTTTATGTTAATTGTGAAAATGCAATTTACAAAAACAAGATTCTAAACTCAACGTGGACCACCTCCTGTGCGTGGTGTGATGCACATACGTTATTGCGCTCAAACTGTGTTGTCTCATTATTTTCACTGACATACTGTATATGAACTCCAATCTTAAATTTACACAGGTTATTAAGAACTTTCTGAATTGGAAATCACATGGATTGATTCAACTTGAACAATGCTTAGAAAATTAGGATTTTATCTCCTTTGAGTTATTAAAACAGGTATATAATCTCCCAACAGGCAGTTACATGGCTTTTTTTTTATAATTAAGAGATTTCCTTTTATGTAATAAGATTTTGCCAGTCAGTTTGACATCTTTAGAGTTGTTAGTAAACAATCTACTCAATAAAATCAAACTGATTTCTAAAATATATAATCTACTATTAGAAATTAGTAGGTGGGATGTTGATCACTGGCAGCTAAGTTGGCTCAAAGAATTAAGGGGAGTCAGCCACGATATTAATTGGCAGGTCCTTTCTACCCCTGAAATAGTTTCCAAAAATTCTAAAATTAGACAAATTCAATTTAACGTATATCATAATTTGTACTAAACTCCACACAAGGTCAGTAAATTTAATCCTACTTTATTGGATTGCTGTCCAAGGTGCAAATGGGATAACGCGACCTTGAGTCACATGTTGCTATTCTGACAAGCACTGGTTCAGTATTGGGAAAAAATAAGGGAAATTATTTCTAAAGGTTTGGACAAGAACATCCCATTCGACCCTGGAATTCTTCTGTTTAGTCTGACTTCTGGGTTGGATTTGCCAGACGAGGCTTGCGCACCTTTATCTCTCTCAATGGCCTTAGCTAAAAAGGTTATTCTTCTGCACTGGAAGGATGAGACTGCCCCACATTTTAAAGAATGGCTTAACCTACTTACCGATAGTGGAAGGCTAGAGAGAATATACTATGGAAGGGAAAAAAAATTACACAAATTTGATACATTTTGGTTACCTTATTTTAACTATATAAAAACTCATAGTACTTAACAGAAATCTTTATGATGGGTAATGCCATAGGTACAGTCTGACTAGATGTAGTTAGTAGAACTGTTTTCCCCTGTACTGTGATGTCAGCGTATACCACAATTAGCTGTTGTCTGAAAGCAGGTATCAGACTGAGTACAAAAAAAAGGCAAGTTGGGCTTTACTTGTCAGGTAAGGTACCAGCCTGATTGCCAATTGCGGCTTTGGCCACTGCCAAGCTGTAAAAAAAACCTTTCAAAAGTTGTCAAGTATGGTTCAATATCATCTGAGGGACACAGCTATGTAAGTTTAATTGGCTGGATTTTCAAAGGCAACAGAATGATGCAAATGGATTGCTTCAAACCCTGTTGATGCAAGACCAACGTGCATCAGTGTTTGCACCAAAGTGGTATTTTCAATTGAGCCTTGCGTCAAACCAGACCCACCTTGCGCCAAAGTCCGCTGTGTCTTCCTTGCGACAAAAAATCTGTTGCGCCATGATGCAAGCATTGCGGCAAAGGAATTGCCCCACAATCCCACAGATGGGAATTTCAATGCCTGCCCACCCAATTGAAGAATGTTGAAGTGCCTGCAGCTGCTAGACTTGCCAGAGCAGGTCTAAGCAGACTTGGAGCATATAAAAGGGCCCACAGAAAAGAAGACACTGCTGAAAGCTGAACACGGCTGAAGCACTGTGGAAGAGACCTACAAAAAGAGCAATAGCATGCCCAGAGCAGCAGCTATACTGCTACTTATGGTAGCCAGGGCAGTGAGGAGGCGGCAACAGGCTAGGCAGCAATGGCAGGTGGCTGCAAGGGCATGACTGAATGTAAGACAACAGCCACAACAAATACCACACAGACCATACAGGCCCAGAGTGTACCAAAGAAGGACCATGTACACAACCCTGACCAATGAACAGTGCCTGGCACAATATCAGCTGACCAAAAATGCCATCACACAACTGTGCAATGATTTGAAGGATGACCTTCAGAGCAGCACAGGCAGAGGACACTCCCTACCAGTGGAGTTGAAGGCCAGCACTGTACTATGTATCCTCACAACGGGCACCTTCCAGACACCCACTGGTGACACATTAAGCATATCCCAGTCTGCCGTCTCAACTTGCTTCAGGCAATTCATCAGTGCACTACTGTGAAGGAAGGCACAGCATATCAAGTTCCCACAAGACAACCCAGAGCAGCAAGCAGTGCATCAGGCCTTCTGCAACATAACCCAACTACCATGGGTACTGGGTGCAGTGGACTCTACACACATAGCCATAAAAGCACCAACACAGGATGGTGATGCCTATGTGAACCAAAAGGGATACCACTTGATGAACATGCAAGTGGTACATGACAGCCGCTGCAAGATCCTAGATGTAATGGCACGGTACCCAGGCTCATGCCATGATGCATATATCTTTAGGCACAGTGGACTCTGTGAAGTCTTTCAGTGTGGACGCCTATGAGATGGATGGCTAATTGGTAAGTGCATAATGAAAACATACAACACTGTCATGCACCACTGCAGATTGCAGACAATGACAACACAATAGTTGGCAATATCGTATACACTATGGAACTGTCCACAGACACTGCCAGAGAACAATGAACAGCACATGGTGTGTGCAACACAATGCATATCCTGGTGCAACAACACAATGTGAACCACCATGCCACCCCCCAAGTAAAACAACCATGTGTCAAGTGAGTCATGAGCATGACACACACATTGGGCACACAACACACAGGCATGCAGGACAACACAGCCACATGACCAGAAGGTGTGAAGAAACACAGTCAATGGTAATGATGTGATGTGACTCTTGCTGGTCTGCTGCAAATGCACATCGACACCAACAGCAGCATGTAGGTACACGGAAATTAGTGTAACAACTGTAACTCTGCAGCTGCACACAATACACATCTGCATGACACATGTGGCCACATGCTGATTAGTAAACTCACTGGATGGCAACACACAGGGACACACAGACAACAGTAGGGTGACCCATGCATGCCAAGGGGGGGAGGTGTAACACACAACTGTTGCACAGCCCGTAACCCACCCCTCAATTACAGGAACACTGGCAGTGCCAAAGACAGCACATCAATAGTGAGGCTGATAGTGGATGTCATACAGTGGCACAGACTCAGGTGACATGGTGAAATATACAGTCATGTAGTGACCATAGCAGAGACAGACAACACACATGAGCTGTAGCTGGATACAGGACATGGGTCGCAGTGTGTGAGCAAGGTGAAATATCCATGCTGACACCCCCAACAAACAGCATGCATGTGTGAAGGGGATCAGATGTATGACACCAGTAAGGTAGCACACAGTATGAACATATGTATCAAATTCCTAAGCAATGCCTTCATGTCCACAGGTGACAGTGGATACCTGTTACTGCCATGGCTAATGATGCCACTAAGAAGACCACAGACTGTTGGTAAAACACGCTATAATGAAGCGCATGCTGCAACACGGTCTGTCATATAGTGGACATTTGGACTCCTAAAAATGAGATTCAGGTGCCTAGATTGATCAGGAGGTGCCCTGCAGTACACACCCAACATGCCCTGCAAGATATTTGTTGCATGCTGTATCCTCCACAGCACTGCAATAGCAAACAGGATCCAAATGCTGGATGTGGACATCACGGGTGACAGTGACAGTGACAGGGATGTCACAGATGAAGATGATGCAGGCCCTGCCCATGCACAAGGCCAAAGACCACCAGGCACAACAGAGGCTGGCAACAGGACAAGGGCATGGCTCATCCATAACCAGTTGATTTCAAGTGTGCTGCAAGAAACATCACAGTCATAAAATGCCATCGGATACTGGCAATGGGCCAGCATGCCATACAGTGTGACCAACATAACTGTGCAACTGACCTGACTGAAAACAGCACTGGCAAACACAATATAAACTGCCCAGCACCCCATGGGACACAGCTAACAGAAGAACTGTGGAACACAACACTGTCCCATGGGGTGTCAGTCACACAGCCAGCAGTGCTGCACCACATACACTGTCTGCTGCATGACCGACACCCCATGGCAGTAATACACAACATCCAACACAAACATACCCAGTGTGCCAACTGTCTGCAGATGCTGCACATCAGATGACCCATGCGGCACTGCACAAGAATGTTGTCAACATGTCGCAGCAACATGGCAATACAGGTATGCCATGAACCGTCCCCGTGGTGCATGACCATGTGTACAGTGCACAACATGACAGGTAGTCACATGTCAGAATGCAGCCTGGTCACCTGACTGACGTGTGGTGTGTTATGTGACATGAACCGCAATCAAATGGGGGTGTGCTCTGAGTGGAAATGCCACAAGGGGTGTGAACAGGGTGGGCAGTACAACACAAGGCATGAGTGCACCATGACTACAGAGACCATGGATGTGTGACTGCAGGGGTGGCACAGGACAACACTGCAACATGCAACAGAACGTTCCATATGTAGTGGGACAGCCCGTGAATACTGTCCATGGCAATGCCATGCTGGTGTTGTAGGCCATACAGTGGATGACAGGGCCATGGCCACTATCAACAAGAAACACTGTATGGATAGGACACGTGCAATAAGAATGTACAAGTGATCGTGTAACACTGCCAGGAAACACATGACACACACCATTGGGATACACACAGTGAAAACTACTTTATTGTGTGACTCAGAGTGACGTGGTAAATCATCAGTAATAGTAGCCTACATACAAGTGATAGGCACACAGATCAGCAAGGACACATGTGACAGAGTACACACACACACACAGTGAAAGCAACAGCTAAGTGGCAGTCAGATGTGGCAACATAATGCGAACGCAACCAAAACTGGTCACACTCATGTCCACCACCATCAAGACATATCTGCAGCACCAGGTCCCTCCCCAGGCACCCAACCCTGGCACTCAGGCAGACTTCACTGATACAGTCCCTCATGTATGGCTTCCCAACATCTGAGTGTCACAGCTGTCACACCAGCACAGTGTGCAAGTGGTACACCGCAACACCCAGTAACACGCTTTGGGACAGGCGCAGGCCACCACACAACATCGCTGCCATCCAAACTTGACCAATGTGAACACACAGCTGTACACTCTGCAAATAATCACATTGAGACACTGTCATGCCTCAGCTGTGCCACATGACACAAATGGCTGTGTCATGATACTGTGGTCAGGTCATTGTGTGGATTCCCCGCAATACCCATGACATAATCCATTACTGTCCCAATGCATCTTCATTGCTATATGTCCAGACCCTGTACATGCAACATGCACAGTATGTGCGTCACAGTTTGTCTGAAACTACAGTTAGTGCCTCACTGTCCTGTATGTGCTTGTGCATTACTATGCTGCACATATCTCCATTAGCATCACACAGCACCCTACTGCACCATAGTTTACGTCACACTGCATCACATGGCACTGTATGTCGCACTGTGGCACATTCTTCCATTTGCATCAGTCTGTGTTACATTCCCTGCATAGAGTCATTTCTGGGCCATGCAATGATTATTCAAGCATCTGCATGCGTTTGCGTCACATGGTGTGCATTTGCATCATATTGTGTCACAGTCTGTCGCTTTGCATCACATCCAGTGTCAAAACCTGCGACTGCAACACTGTGCATCATCATCAGTGGGTGGCATCACAGAGCACTACACAGCGTGTGTCAGTGTCCATCTCAGGGGATTGCGTGTGATGTACACCTATCAAACCAGTAGGCCCTTATTGTGTGCAACACCTTGTGCAATACTGCCTCCACTGTAGTGAGTGGCACACCCTTCACAAGTGGCACTGCTGGCAAGTCAGAGAGTGGGAAACATGTGCAGACTGTCAGCCATTTGCAGCAGTGAAGGTGAACAACAGGCACTGTCCCTGTAGGTGCACACAAGTGTGTAGTCCTGTACACAGACACTGAAATACCACAGGGTTCCCCCAGGCTGACCATAATGGCCCCAACCCACACAAGGAAACCCAAGTTCAGTGATAAAGAGACAGTTATGCTTGTCAGCTGTGTGACCAAGTGGTCACGTATTCTGATGCCCCCAGGCTTAGCCAATCACACTGTACAGGACAGTGACATGGTGTGTTGCTGGCTTGCCAACAGAATGAGGGTGCTGTCAGGTGTGCAGAGAGCTGAAACACAAGTTGAATGACGTGGCACGCAGGGAGTCAGATGTCCCGGAGAGCCTCAAGGAGCAGGCCAGGGAGGCAGACATCCAGATGCGTGGCGGGCATCATCCTCATGAAGGTGAGTGTAGCAACACATGCACACAGTGAGTGTCACACAGTGTCATAAATGTGGGCATGCTTGCTGTGACTAATACTTGTGACATCATTGTCTCCACAGATCCACCAGAAGGATCAGTTGCACAACCACAGTGACATACAAGGCCAGATGGGAAGTCGAGTGCACCGCGCGATGCTGGCATCGGTAATGACCATGAAGGTAAGAGTATACTCATTGTAGGTGATGTGCTACAAGGATAGTGCATAGTAAGACATAATGGACAAGGTGTCATGGGTACATGTCACATGACATGGCTCATGTTAGCATGACACCACATCAAGTGTGTAAACCATGCTATCACCATGAAGCAGGCAATGTAATGTAGTACAACACACCACATGGCCACATACGACCACTGATGTGTGTTGCATGACGTGGTACACAACAGACAGCTGGCCACAGTGTACAAAAGCATTTTGAGTGATGTTCACATTCCCATTATGGTGTGGAAGGCTGTACTACATCAGGGAAGAGTAAAATAGTGGACTATGCACCATATCCGGGTGTAGCTATGGACTATGGTGGTAACATGTCTTCATGTGAATGATGACAGGCACATGGATATGTGTACAAGGCATGTTCAAGTGGAAACCAAGCATGTGTGTGGGCAGATGCTGTTGGGATGTGCAATACGTGATGTGGTCAACCTGTGACACTGAAGGCAGATGTAATGGTAAGTGACCTGGACATGAGGTTGGGGGTTGACCTGTCTGGAGGTACTATACCCATCTGTCGTGCACTCCGTGTGTCACTGTGCATGTTAGTGTGTGTCCACACATACATCTGTAACACTGCACGGAGGACATGTCAACAGGCACACACATGCACAGCTGAGAATGGTGTGCAGCCACCTCCTGAGTGTGTTCCCTTCATATTCAGCCGCTCTCCTCTTCATGTACCTGGGATCACATACCCTGAGATTGCACACAGTGTACTACTCTCACAGGTGCACATGATGCCCATGCTGACAGCCAGTAATGTCCCTTCAGCCTGCTGGCCTGAAGTGGACATTACACAGCTGCTATTGACTGGAGGAAAACAACACAAACATACCTTAATTGCTGATGGCCCCAATAGATTCTGTGAGGTCCCCTACAATGTACAAGATACCGTACACGATACTGTAACCTTGAATAACCACTATCCACATGTCACAAGCGAAAATCTGTCATGGGGCCTGTTACCCCTGGGTTAGCAGAGACATCTGTATCCCATCCTGTGAAAACACATGTCCACTGTACGTTACCATTTCAGATGAACTACTGGAACTGGCCACTGATGGCACAGCCAAGCAAAGCCCATCTGAGCCACATACACAGACGTGGGCAGGCTTATGCAGTAGTTCAGACAGAGTGTTCAAGGACATCGCAGTGACACAGCCCTGTCTGACACACAGCCATCGCTCCCCTCATGTACAGTAGTTGCAGTACTGGGAGGCCATGTTCCATATTGCTACCACAAAGTATACTGGCAGTCACACAGCCAATGGTCCAAATGCCATTAAGCTCTCCCAGTGGTGATCAGTGGCAGATAAAGTGACACAGGGATCGAAGGCCGGCCTCTTGGACAGTGTCTGTGACACCATCAGTACACCCAGGGGAGGTAAAAACAACAGTGTTGTATCATGCAGTGAGGTGTGTGCCAGGTACAATTGCTTGCATTCTGTATGTGGCTGTGTCAGTGCCATGCAGAGTACATTACATGCTAACAAAATGCAACACCATCATTGTGAGTGGTCAGGTGGAGGGTTGTGTGTCTGAGAGGTGCGTTTACAGTGTCACTGGATGCCCTTCGGTGTGTGGTGATGACAATGTCAGAAGGTAATGTAATAGCACCCTGTGTTGGACACATCTATGCATATACACTGTGACTGTGTGTAGCAAGCAGTCTCCACAGGTCACATGTCACCATGCATGACAGGCATGCCTGCCATTGTTATGCATGCCTGCTGTGTGCACAGAGCAAACGGTGATGTGCAGCGTGACGTATCAGTATGTTGGGCCACATGTTGCACACCAGTACAGCAGGGTACTTGTGCACATATGCATATATGCACCACATCTGCAGTCAGTGTGCCCCAGTGCCACTAGGCAGGTGTCAGATGTACAACATGCAGTGGGTATGCTACTGTGCTGCTGTGTGTGTGGTGCATTACATGTCACCAAGAGCACAAGACAGTATACATGGATGACAGTGCCATGCCAGTGGTGTTACAGTGTGTCCTCTCACAGCTATGACCTACATGACAGTAGCAGATGCACAGTGGACAGGTATGTAAACAACAACAGTCTAGTGCACACAGCTGTCAGGCAGCTGCAACACACATATCTACAGATCAGCCCACCGGAATGAAGCGCTGCACTGCAGAATGCTGCAGTACAGTTACTGCAGTTCACAATGAAATTTAATGGGAGTGAATCCCTTTTGTCATGCAGTATACCTGTCACACTGCGCTTCATCCTGGCTGACTTCACTGTATGTGCTCTGCCGTGTCAGTTGTGTAGTATAATGTTTGTTGCAACTGAAGTGTTGCCTACACTGTAATATGTGTGATGCTGGTCACAGACTGTGTGTATGTGCATGCATGTACACTGTGCTGGACACACACATTACAGTGCCACTCAGCATGTGGGTATTGTGTGTGCATGTGGCATGTGGGGGTGGTGTTGCAGGTCTATGCAGCATATGTTGTACCGGTGATGTCTGTATATGTGCCGAGCACACATATCCAGCCTAAACATGGAGGTCATGGTTTCTATGTTCTGTGAGCATCATACATGCATGAACATTGGGCACATGTACACATCTGTTATGCATGTGTGTTTCTTGATGTGTATCAAAGGTCAATCATGGCACCACATACAGTATTGATTGTATAAAGGTTCTGCAATGCTGAGGTACACCCCAAGGTACCTCGAGGCACCACTGGGGCACTGATGTTCATGTGGTGGTTGTATAAGGTTTTGGCAGTGCTGAGGAGGTACCTAGTACCTCGAGGTATACCTAAGCAATGACACACCTGTATAGATTCATGTCGTGACCATGAGCACCTCAGTGGTACCTCAAGGTACCTCGAGGTATACCTCAGCACTTGACAGCTGTTATACAATCACCACTGTCTGTGTGTAAATCATGACAACACAACACACGGCACACATCCCCAGGTGTGGGGTCACAATGAGGACATCTGTAACTGTTGAGCTAAACATGTGCATTGTGTATCTGCTGTATGTGTGCCACACATGCCACAACATGTAAGTGTCACACATTCACAGCATGTGCGACATGAAACACACCGCACCATGTACATGTCCTACGCTGGTTGGACATGCATATAGTCTGGCAGCAGCATGTGAAACATACCCAGGGTCAGCAGAACATTCTTGCATAATCATGGTGACAGTATCTCAGACAGCTGCATTGTGCTTGTGTGTCTGTGTAGCAGTATGACACCCATGTCACTCCCACTTGTATTTGCATAGGACAGTGATGACAGCAGCAATGATGATAATGCAGAGAGTGGTGATGGCAGACCATCAAGGCATCTCAGGGCACTCACAAGGGCAATGAAAGACCTGAAGCAGCAGGAGTCACATCGCTATGTAGAGCACACAGAGAGATGCAGGATGGAGGTCATCCATCACATCAACTTATGAAGGGTGGTGAGCCCTCAGGGCCTCCGGATGTCTCACACAGATCACAGGACAGACAGCCATCTGTGGAGGACAAAGTACCACAACCAGGACAGCAACAGGTGGTTGCTGACACTGACCAAGTGGGTGATGACTCTTTGACTGCAGCACGACCTGACAGTGGGGACAGTGGTTCACACATGGGGCAGCCCATAATGTCTGTTTCATCTGCAGGTGATGGGCAAGGCCAGATGGCTATTGGGAGGAGTGTAGGCACAGCTGCAGGTGAAGACCATGTCCATCGGGTGGTGGCTACTGCCAGGTGGCAGCTGTAGGATGTGGCAAAGCAACTGAGTACATTAATCAGTCAGGGAGTGACCACCACTCAGTATGGCTCACATTGGATATGGGCAAGGAAGGAGTGGAATCTGGCACAAGAGTGCTGGACTTCAGGAGGGCTGACTTTGGGAGGATGAGGGAAGTGGTAAAAGGGTACCTGGCCAGAATTCAATCTAGTATGGATACTAACCAGAGATGGGAGCTCATAAAGTTGGGGATAGTGGAGGCAACTAAAACTGCTGCAAAGCCCAGAGCAAGAAGGCTAGGGCTAAGAAACCGAGCTGGTTGAGCAAGGAGGTCATGGAAAGGTAAGGAGGAAAAGAGCTGCCTTTAGGAAATACAAGAAAACAGGAGGGGAGGACAGAGAGGAGTACTTGACAGAATCGAAGGAGGTGACAAGGGTAAGGGGAGCCAAAGCATCTACGGAACTCAGGCTGGCACAAGGCATTAAGAAGGGGAGAAGGACTTCTTTAAGTACATCAGGAGAAAAGGAGCTGTAAGGACCACATAGTAAGGATTAGGAAGGAGGGGGTTGGGTGGAAGCAGGGTACGATAAGGCGGAAGCACTAAATGAGTACTTCTGCTCAGTATTTACTAAAGAGAAAAGGGGGGTGACACCCAAGATGGGTGAAATGGCAGACGAAGGGGGGGAAGTGGTGATAGATGGGGAAATCATGAGGGCAGAGTTCGAGAGGGTTTGAAGGCACTGAGGGTGGACAAGGCACCAGGCCCAGATGGCATCCACCCCAGGGTACTGAAGGAGCTGGCAGTGGTCCTTGCAGGACCTTTGGCAGACCTATTTAATGCCTCACTGCATTCGGGGTGTGTACCTCAGGACTGGAGGATGGCTCATGTGGTGCCCCTCCACAAGAGTGGCCCCAAGGATGAACCAGGAAACTACAGACCAGTGAGCCTCACATCCATCGTGGGTAAGCTAATGGAGACTATCCTGAAGGAGAGGCTGGTGGCCCTCTTAGAGGCCAAAGGACTACAGGACAGCAGACAGCATGGCTTCATACATGGCCGATCCTGCCAAACCAACCTGGTCGGGTTCTATCACTGGGTAACTAGGCAACTGGACAGGGGACATGCAGTGTATGTCCTGTATCTGGACTTCAGTAAGGCATTCGACTCAGTGCCACATGGAAGGCTGGGAAGGAAGTTAGTAGGCACAGGGGCAGGTGCAATGCTGGTGAGATGGGTAGGAAACTGGCTGCAGGGAAGGCAACAGAGGGTGGTGGTGGGTGGGGGCTCTCACACCCAAGGCAGTGACGAGCGGTGTCCCACAGGGGCCGGTGTTGGGACCAGTGTTGTTTGGGATATTCATTGCAGACATATCATGGGACATCAAGAGCAAGATCAGTCTGTTTGCTGATGATACCAAGGTTGGCGGTGGTGGATGACCTAGGGGATGGCAGGGGTTGCAGGATGATCTGGCAAGCTTGAAACCTGGTCAGACACCTGGCAACTGGGCTTTAATGCCAAAAGTGTAAGGTGATGCATTTTGGGATGAAGAACCCAAGGAGGACTTACCAGCTAGGGGGAGTGCAGCTAGCCCAGACAGAGGAGGAGAAGGATCTGGGTGTGCTCATCACAGGGTCAATGAACAACTCGGCACAGTGTAGGAAGGTAGCTGCAAAGGCCAACAAAATGCTGGGTTGTATTGCAAGGGGTATATCCTTGAGGAGGGAGGAGGTGATTCTGCCACTGTATAGGTCATTAGTTAGACCACGCCTGGAGTACTGCGTGCAGTTCTGGCGTCCGTATCTGAAGAGGGACATTAAGTTACTGGAGGGAGTGCAGCGCAGGGCGACAAAGATGATCAAGGGTCTGGGGGACTTATCATATGAGAGGAGGTTGAAGGAGTTGAACATGTACTCCCTGGAGGAGAGGAGAGACAGGGGGGACATGATTGAAACCTTTAAATACAGTGGTGTGAAAAAGTATTTGCCCCCTTCCTGATTTTCTCTATTATTGCATATTTGTCACACTGGATGTTTTCAGGTCTTTAGACAAAATATAATATTAGATAAAGGGAACCTGAGTGGACAAATAACACTTTTTTTTTTTTTACTTATTTCATTTATTTAATGAAAAAAGTTAACCAACACCAACTGGCACTATGTGAAAAAGTAATTGCCCCCTAGTTAAATCAACCCAATTAAAGGGATAATTAGAGTCAGCTGATTGAACACAGCCAGGCTTGATTACAGCCAGCCCTGCTCAATATAAACCTCACTTATTTTGGCCCTTACCATCAGAGTCACTTGCCAGGACAAGATTCAACAAGCACATTATGCCATGATCAAAGGAAGTTTCTGAAAAGATCAGAAAACATTTTGTTGCCCTCTATCAGTCTGGAAAGGGTTACAAAGCTATTTCTAAGGCTCTGGGACTCCATCGAACCACAGTGAGAGCCATAATCTCCAAATGGAGAACACTTGGAACAGTAGTGAACCTTCCCAGGAGGGCGGTCTGCCAAAATTACTCCAAGGGCGCAGTGTAAAAATCATCCAAGAAGTCTCAAAGGATCCTAAAACAACATCCAAAGAACTGCAGGCTTCTCTTGCCTCAGCTAAGGTCAGTGTTCATGACTCACAATTAGAAAGAGACTGGGCAAAATGGGCTTCATTGAGAGTAGCAAGGCGGAAACCACTGCTAACCAAGAAGAACATAAATGCTCGTCCCTCATTTGCAAGAAGCACCTGGATGATCCACAAGCCTTTTGGGAAAATGTTCTATGGACAGATGAGTCAAAGTGGAACTTTTGGACAACATGGATCCCATAATGTCTTGCGTAAAGCAAACACAGCATTCCACAGAAAGAACACCATACCAACAGTCAAATATGGTGGTGGTAGTGTGTTGGTGTGGGGATGCTTTGCTGCCTAAGGACCTGGATGACTTGCCATAATTAAAGGAACCATGAATTCTGCTCTGTACCAGAAAATTCTTAAGGAGAATGTCCAGTCATCCTTCCGTCAGCTGAAGCTGAAGCGTAGTTGGGTCATGCAGCAAGACAATGATCCAAAACACAAAAGCAAGTCCACATCAGAATGGTGAAAAAGAAGTAAAATTAAAGTTTTGGAGTGGCCTAGTCAAAGTCCAGACTTAAACCCAATAGAGATGCTGTGGAGGACCTGAAACGAGCAGTTCATGCTCGAAAACCTACCAAATGTTACTGAATTAAAAGCAGTTCTGCGAGGAAGAGTGGGTTAAAATTCCTCCACAGCGATGTGAAAGACTGATATTGAATTATAGGAAGTGTTTGGTTGCAGTCATTGCAGCTAAAATGGCGTAACCAGTTATTAAGTGTAAGGGGCAATTACTTTTCACACAGTGCCAATTGGTGTTGGTTAACTTTTTTTCATTAAATAAGTGAAATAAAAAAAAAAAACAAGTGTTTTTTGTTCACTCAGGTTCCCTTTATCTAATATTACATTTTGTCTAAAGACCTGAAAACATCCAGTGTGACAAATATGCACTAATAGAGAAAATCAGGAAGGGGGCAAATACTTTTTCACACCACTGTACATGAAAGGAATAAACAAGACAGGTACAGAGGGGCTGTTCAAAGTAAGGGAGGGGAGGGCCACCAGGGGCCATGATATGAGACTGGAGCAAGGAAGGTTCAGGAGGGAGATGAGGAGACACTTTTTTACAGAGAGGGTGGTGGCTGGGTGGAATGCATTACCTGCACAAGTGGTATGCAGTAGAACAGTGGACTGCTTCAAACGAGGATGGGACAGGACAAGGGGGAGGGTTAATGAAGGGGAAGGGTGGAAGGGAGGGGCAGCTGCAGAATAAGGGGTGCTAGCTGCACATTTGAGCAGACTTGATAGACCTCTAGGCCTTTATCTGCTGGCAAATTTCGTATGTTCGTATGTTCGTAATGACATCGATACAAACAGCCGTGGACACACTTGGGGAGCTGGATGTGTAGTGATATGCTGTCTCACATGTCTGGACTTGAAACGTTTACAGGACTCTGGGCATGGCTGTTGAGTGACGGTCCAGCATGGGGTTACGATGGACAGCCATTGCCATGCAGCACTGCATATCCTTATTGTTGTGTTTTTCTTCATGCTATTTTACCCAAGTGTATGTTGTGGATGTTTTATGTGCACCGTCATGCACCTTGGAACAGTTAGGTCTCATGCCATGTGTGGGTTAACAAAGGGCACAATCTGGGTGATCTGGTTAGGCTGTGTCATGCAATCATGTCTGAATATTGTTGGCAATTAGTTGCAGCTCCTATTGTGGGTTGTAATGTTTGCATATGTTACATCTTACTGTCGATTGCATGTTTATCTGTTGTGTATACCATTTAGAGTGTCTACAATATATGCCTTTTTTTATACAGCAACATGTTTGTGTCTGTTGTCATTGTTCCACTGCTGGGTCACATTTGTGATTTGCACATAACAATAGACAATGGTGTGCAGTGTGCACCATGGTGCCATGTCCATGTGATACATGCCCATACCAGTGTAGACTCACACGGCAATACTTGCGGCCACTGCAGTCAGCTGCACACAGATGATGGTGTTGCACCTCCAGGTGTGTGAGCCTGCACCACTGGCTGACAGCAACCCAGTCAACCATGTACTAGGATACTCTGCAGGTGTTGTTGTTGTACCAAGATGTTCCACATGTCCCCATGCTGTACGGCTCATGAACGTCGTGGCCCATTGTCCATATGCACATCTGGCAGTGACACACTTGTGTACACATTACTGCCTTATGCTGCCTCCTCCGTTGTGTGCACTACACATGTGTCATGGTTGTGTTGACAAGGGGTTTGTGGGTATGCCTGCATACACCTTTGTGTCCAGTTGTGCAGACAGGGTATAGGTTTCCCCCTGAGTGTGTCATGTCATTAGGTTTTATCACACACTATCCGTACTGCTGTCCAAGGTGTGTTGAAGGGGGGGGCACTGCATACATGCACACAGGGGCTTTCACTCAGTTGCACTGTGTACTTGTTTTCCATTGCCACCTACACTGCCATTCTGCCTGCTGTGCTGCACCTATGTGGGGTGTATGTACAGTTAGCATCTGTTGGTACTCACCTTGGGCCGGGTTCTGTTGCCTATATAGGTCGAGGTTGCTGTTACCTGCAAACATGCAGTGTCTCAGGTGGGCAGACACACATTCTTCCTGTGGTGTTAGTTTTATGATTTGTGATGCTGTGGCACAGCATGCATTATGTGCCAGTTTCTCCTTTGACGGCCTCTTGAGGTCATTGTACCTCTTTTGCAGTTCCCTGATTGTCCTCCTCCTCACACATGCCACTGCATTGACCTTTGTTGCCACATGTGCCCAGGCTTGCTTCCTCCGATCCTGTCATTCCTTATCACCACCATGGGGCATCAGAACATCATACTGGGCATGCACTGCATCAATCATGATGTCTGTCTCTTTCAGTAAAGTTGTGTTTGCAGCTATGGGCTGGTAGCCTGCTTCTCCTGCTTGTCTGTGCCATTATGCTTGTTGCAATCCGAATGGGGCATGCAGCGTCATTTCAGATGCTAGTGTCATATTTATGCCACAAGCACTACCTTGTGCCATGCACTAGGGCACTGTCGCTGCATCAGTGTTTCTTTTAAAATTTGACGCTCGTCATTTGATGCACGTGTTTTTGACACATGGCAATCCTATGGTGCACATTGCGCCACTCTTGGGCAGGTTTGCAAATCTGGCCCGATGTCTTTTAAGTTGCTTGTGTTTTGTTGCTCGTCTGGATCTGTGCCAGATCCTCTGCCTAGCTTGCAAGGCATCCAGCCATCGCTGCTCCTGTCACTGCATCTCTTCTCTCCTCTGCTGCTCCGGTTGCTGCATCTCCTTTTTGTCTCTGCTTCTCCATCTCTTTTTGTTGTATTGCACAGCATTGGAAAAAGGCAGTCAGGCTTTCAGGTTCTGTCACTGCCTGTTTTTTTTTTCCATCTCTGGTGCTGACTGAACAGTCTCAGTTTGGACTTTTGTTTCTGCTTCTAGTTTGGCTGTCATTCTTCTGGTGATGACTCCTGGGCCTGCTGCTTCAGAATCCATACCTTTCTGCTGTGCTTCCCTGGTACCAGGTCTAATACCCATGCACAAAACTCTCTGCTTAGTGTATGCACAGCATAAATCCCATTTAGGCTAACACCATCTGTCATCACAGCACAGGTCAGGAAGCACAGGATGACCAGCAGCAGTTTCAAAATTCGCAAAAAACATTTTATTTTTCTCAATAACAGCAAAATAAAAATAAAAATTGTTCAGTATAACTATTTACAAATGCAGAACAAATACAGAAAACTAAATCCTCCTTCTGAGTGTATCTCTTAATTCCAAGTTTCAGTCTCTCAGTGACCCACTCTCCTTGTCTCTCTAGCAAAAGCATTACTGCTCTTTTTATAACAAGTCTTTGCAGGGAACTCATTAAGGAGATACCGTTTTTTCACAGAATGTTCTTGCAGGTGCAGCAAAAAAGAAAGTAATCTTCAACTCAGCAAGCAATCAATTTAAAGTAAGTTTCAGCTTGGTCAGCAAGCAATTGAAAGCAAATGTCAGTTCGGTGCTTGTGGCTCGATGGTTTGGTAGCTCAGCTGTTCAGTGGGGCAGGTTGGCTCAGCTCTCCATCAGTAGAGGTGGTTCTTTCATGGCTGGTGTAGATACCAGATGTTTAGTCCCCCCTCTCAATCCGCAGCTAATATATAAATCTTAGGGGAGAACAAAATTCCAAACAATGGTGCCAATTTCTGAAAAATAGAAAGGAAACCCCAATAGGCAACACTCTCCACCCCTGCTGGTATGTCTCACTCATGCTGATGTTGCAGGGGCAGAAATGATTGTGTTTCATTGTTTCTTTGTCCAGAACACTGAAAGCCACATGGCAAAACAGGACTGAGAAAACACTAAAATTAAGCATAATGCTTACCAGGAACAGTGAAGAAAAGTGGAAAATCATGTGTGGGGGGAGGGGTGAGGGACGAGGCAGAAATTTCAGAAATTGTGCAAAAATGTCACTCATGAATTTCCAGTGCCCCTGGGTCATGAGTACTGGGGTTTTACCAGTAGAACTTATCATTCCTATTGTTTAGCTAGCTAGCTAGATGCGTTCTGGGGATTCCTGCATGCCCCTACAATCAAGCCCACAGCTACAGTTTACAGCCAGGACCAAATGTTTTACTGTTCATCCAGTTATTAAATTTGCCAGTCAGCAGCTGCAACCAACAACTGAATTTACACAGTACTGCACCAAGGTCCAAGCTTCACAGGCCTGCAACTCTGCATCTGTGTGCAGATTCAGACTGTAATTGGGAGCTCCCAGGGGATCTATGGGGTTAACTGGTGCACCAGTGTGCGGGAGACGTGCTGAGATGCACCTTATGGTGGGGTGAATGCAAACTGCTGTCATTATTTATTTGTACCATTGAGTCCCTTGTCCCCTACCTTGTTCTCCAACCCCAAAATAAATGCACTGGTTATTTATTTGCAACTGCTGATGTGTTTTGCCATTATAGCCTTGCTGTTTAATTGCATGCTTAGATTGTTAAGTGTGGGGGGGGTTGTATTATTGTGTTCCCCATCCCAGAGGGTAGCAGTTGTTTTTATTTACTGTGGGAAACACCATGGTAGTGCTCTATCATAAGGATACTGATAGGTTGAAGCACCGCAAAACTTTCAAGCCCATTTCTTTTTTTCCTGTCTACATTTTCCACCCATTTCTGGGGCTGGCAGGCAGTGGGCTCTGGATCCTCCCCTTGGGGGGGCCTCTCTTCCAGCCTTGGTCAGTGTCCCCATCACCAGGTATGCCACCAGCACCATCATTGAGCCTGCCGGCTCTATGTTTTCTCCACTCCCCTTGCTGTGGTCATGAACACACATGTGGAGGCATGAACAAGCCACAATCTGCAGTGCACTCCCTACTCTTGCTGCTCTCTGTCCGCACTACCCTCAAGCCTCCCCCTTGGGGTAGACATGCTGCTGGAGTGACCAGGTTCCTCCCTGGGAGAAGAGAACTGCCTTTCAGTGGCTCAATCTAACTCCTTCCCTCCCCCCAGCTGACCCTTGAAAACCCAAGCTTATTCCCAAACCTAGGTCACTGGCGTAGCACAGCGTGTGGCGACCAGTGCTTCAACCTTCAGCACCACCTGGCCAGCTTTAAAGCCCATTTCTAAACACAAACCCAGATGCATAACAGAATTTTCCCTTTACCATCTCCAGGCTTATTCAGCACACCTCACAGGTGGGAGTGGTTACAAATTTGGACTCACCACTGGGATTTGTGGATCACTTCTGCAACTCCTCATCCTTGGGCAGGAACAGTTTGGTACCTCCCCCCCCAATTAAAAAGTTTGGGAAAAGTGATAATTTTTGAGACAGTCTGCCATTTGAATTGACGGACAGATGTTCTGATGACATGCCGAGAGGATGTTGATCCTTTAAGGGTGCCCAACCAGCACCCTGCTGAGGGAAAAATCCATTCAGTGGGTCATAATGACCCATGCAAGCCTGGATCCTCCCCCCCCCCCAAAAAGCCCTAAAGAGCAAAGCAAATTTGAACAGACATTACAGTCTTTTCTGGCAGCTGAGGGAAAGACTGTTCAAGATGTGAGAGCATTCTTCAAGGAAGAACCACCACCACAGGCAATGCTACCCAGTGGACTCTGGGTTGGGGGACAGAACTGGAACCCCTATTTGGTCACACCTTATGAACAGTACAGCAGACTGCCTTTTTTCCTGGGGACCAACCCCACTCCTCCTGAGGAGGAGGATGACTATGAATGTTGGGTGAGCCAGGCCACACAGAGAAAATGTGGATGTTCTATTTCTATGTTTCTGTGTTGATGAGGCTGGCAGTATAGCAAAGAGGTTAGAGTAACAAGCTGTGAATGAGTTTGTACATCCAGCAGACCCAGGTTTGAGCCTCACAACCTCCACTTGCATACTTTGTGACACTGATCAAGTCATTTAACTTCCCCAGTGCTCCCACGTCACCCCTGAAAACAGGCACCTGTGCATAGTGGGCCTTTCCTGGTTACCAAAGAATAAAAATACAAAACATAAAGTGAGGAAATTCCAAAGAATTGGGGGGAGCCAGAGTGTTATGACTACCCATTTCCTGAGTGACCAACTTGCCATGCTTAAGAGTACATTTGGCAGGCCCAGTGGCACTGAGGATTGAGGGGCTGGATGACACATCTCATGCCACATGGGTGACCGGGGTTCAGGAGTGGACTCGGGCCATTGGGGGGAGGTGGGGAAGGAAAGGATAGAGCATCCAGAGGACTAGTCTCCTCTCCTGGGGTGGGATCCAGGGGCTTCCCTACCTGCAGTGGCCCTGGGTGGAGATCAGAGGCACTGCATCAGGTGGGGATGCAAAGCTGGGTGAGACGGCGGTGGACATCTGCAGAAGGGCGTGGTCCTGTTCTCTCACTGTGCTGACATCATTGCATGGTTGCTGCCTCGGGGCAACCATAGGAGGGAAATCCCTGGTCACTGGGATAGGCAACAGCAGCCTTCAGTGCCCTGCAGCCACACACCCAATGCCAGGCTCATCTCTCCGACTCTTCCAATCCCTCACCTTGCCCTTGGTCTGGTGCACTAGCTTCAAGGTAGAGCACCAGGATTGGACAGTGGCCTCACCTCAGGGGGTTCAGAGCTGGGGGATCTGTCAGACCAGGGCAGATGGGGAGTGTCTGTCCTTGATTTCCTTGAGGGTGAGCACCAGATGGGTGGTAGAGTAATAGGGGTGAGAGGGGCCTGCCTGAGAGAGTTCCCTGGACCAGTGCAGAAAGTAAGTTAACATAAAAAAGAGTACATTTGGAGCAGCTGAGTGGAGTTAGGACCTTTTTTCCAACCTGGAGCCACCAAGCAAAATGAAGGAGAAAAGTTGTCTTATTGCATGCTTAAGTAGAGACACTGGTTTAAAGAATTGTGGAAGCCAGAGGAGTTACCCCTGCATGGACTGCAAAGATGAGACTGGACCAAATTTTGTGAGGAACTTTGTATTCCCGCTAAACTATGCTATCTCTAAGGCTGAAAAAATATAACACAGTTCTTCAGAACTTCCAACAGCTTCTGTACGAAGTAAGGGACAAAGAAGCACAAGAAGCCATTACCAATTCATTACGAGTACCCAAAATGAAAGCGGTACTCCTAGAGCTGCCAGTTGACAGCTGCCAATAGCAGAGTGATGCCGCAGGCATTTGTTCTTAGCTGAAGGAACTCACAGAGAGGTAAAGGCCTTACAGATGGCACAGGCGCCTCATCCACCAGTCATCCATTTATACAAGCAATAGAACAATTAGATGTAGAAGGTGAATTTATATTGCTGGGAGGCTTTAATTTCCCTAGCATAAATTGGGATAAGCTAGAAGGTACATCTACCGTTGAAAATAAGTTCATAGATGTAACGATACACAAAAACTTGGAACAGCTGGTCAAAAATAATACCAGACATAAAAATATTTTGGATTTAATCTTTGCCTCACAGCCAGAAAATATTGAAGAAATAATATCAGAACCCCTAGCTGTTGCAGATCATAACATGATAAAGTTCAATATAGAAACTGATTGGAAGTCAGTGGATGGAATGACTACAGTCAAATATTAAGAAAAATCAGATGTAAAAGCTATGAAAACATACCTATCAGACTGGGACTGGGAAAAAGAAAAGAATAACAAAGGGTTGCAGCAAATATGGCAAATAATTAAAAACAAACATGATTATTGTGTAAACAATCATGTACCAACACATAAGAAATATAAACATAAAAATAGGTTGCCAACATGATTTAATAAAAATGTAAAGAAAAACATAAGAAAAAAAGGACTATACAGAAAATATAGGACAGACGAGTCTCATTTAAAATGGAAGAAATAGAGAGCACAAGTAAATAAATGGAAAAGGATTATAAACATAAGTAAGAAAGAAATAGAAAGTGAACCAGCAAAAAACATTAAAGGGACACTGTTAACCCCATTTGGCCTCAGAGTGTCCCTAGTTTAAAATATACATTTTATGATTGTTCTCATTCTATAGAGACGGCTGATGTAGCTGGTTGTTTGATTCAGACTTATTTTTCCTTTTAAAAAGTAAAAAACTAAATGCCAGCCATACTGGTGTTACCACACCAAAATGTTTGTCTGCATTTCTTGACCAACTACAACTGCAACTTTCCTTGACTCAGGAACACCCCCAACACTATCTAGCTACTCATTATGCGGTGGGAGTAGATGAGACTATAGTATCACGAGTGGCTGCACTGTTTGAGAGTGTTTCTAATGTTCAGGAAGTATGCAGTAAGCTTAGGTAAACAATTTGGAGTAAAACAAGGCTGTGTATAACTATACATTCCCATGCATTTCAGTTCTAATAGGCAAGGAGGCAGATTAAACAACCAGCAACATCAATTTTAGAGACGGTAAGCAATCATAAAATGTGGGTTTTAACCTAGAAATAATATGATGCAAACAAAGGTTGACAGTGTCCCTTTAAACAAAACAGTAAACAATTTTACAGCTATTTAATATTTATTTATTTATTGAAATTGTTTCACCAGGAAAGCACACTGAGCAACAAGCTGCTCGTCTCCCGGTGCAACCTGGGGGGGGGGCAAGGGATAGATAACATGCAGGTTAGCAATTGCGGAACATTTGACAGTAAAATACACTTTGTGTGAGTTACAGATGAGAGCATAGACAACCAGGTTACAGATAGGCACATAGTACACTTAATACACATATGTGAATATACTGTAGTAGAGATTACATGGGTTGAACAATTGCAGACGTAGACTCACAAGAAGCAGCTAGCAATAACAATAACATTTACATAGGTTCAAAAAGCGTCAGTTACAGGGCTTGAATCGGCCAGCTTAGTAGCATTGCTATGTGCCGCTGGGTCAGGCAAGGGGAGTGGGGCAGTAGTGATAGAGTCAGGTGCAGGAGCAATCTACCATGAAGTAATTTGCTAGGGCAGTGGGGAGAGAGTTGGCAGAGGAGGAGTGGCGAATTTGCAGAGGCAGCTCATTCCAGAGCTTAGGGAAGTGGTGAGAGAAGGCTGCTTGGCCAACATTGGTCCTCCACCGAGGGATTACTAGTTGGCAGGGGTCGAGGGATCTAAGGGCATGTGTGGGGGTGGGAGCAGATGAGAGTATGGTGGAAAGGTAAGATGGGAGGACACCTAGCCAGAACTTAGAGACAAATTTAGCGTAGTGCATAATGCGTTGGTTTTCAAGGGATGGAAATGCCAGGGACTGGTAGAGGTTGCAGTGAGGGGAGGGGCATCAAGAGCAAAGCGGCAGAAGGCATTGAAAAGGGTATCTAGTTTTGTTAAGGTGAACTTTGGAGCAGCACTGTAGACGATGTTGCAGTAGTCGAAGGAGGGAAGTAGCTTCTGGACTAGTTCCTGCAAGAGGCAATCACCCTAAAATTGGACCATTAAAGCCAGGTGATAAAATTATCAATTTGCCCTTGGACATGGCCACAGGATATAATAACTACTTTCTAAGTACATTCCTTCCCAAAGAGAAGGTGGCAAAAGAGGGCCATAATAGATCAAAATATGCACCAGAAATAACAATTACAGTGCAGAAAGTGAGGGACAGAATATTAGAACTCAAGAATAATAAACCACCAGGACCAGATGATATACACCCCGTGTTGCTGAAGTTATTGGTAGATGAACTGGCAGGGTCTATAACATAATTATTTAACGTGTTCATTAATGAAGGGGAGGTACTGGAAGAATGGAGACTGGCTGTTGTTTCCCCAATTCACAAAGGAGGAGATAACCACGAAGTTTAAAACTAATGTCCAATAAGTCTCACCTCTGTCTTGGGTAAAATATTAGAAAGCATAATACAAACACAAATAATTCATTGCATTAAAGAACAGGATTTGCAGGACATTGCACAACATGGTTTTGTACATGGAAGATCATGCCAAACAAGCCATTTACACTTCTATGAATCTGTTAGTGCCGCACTGGATAAGGGGCTCCCAGTGGATGTTATATATCTCAATTATTCTAAAGCATTCCACACTGTGTCACACACATTATTGATAAATATACATGGTAAATAGGCCTGTATCCAAGCATAGTTCTTTGGATAGAATCTTGGCTTCATAATAGGAAGCAGAGAGTAGGAATACATCTCAGCATGGGGTGAGGTGACAAGTGACATGTCCCAGGGTTCAGTGTTGGGACCAACTTTGTTCAACATATTCATGTCAAGCATGCAAACATTGGAACACTCATGGTTGGTCATATATGCTGACGATAGTAAAGTAGGTGCCATTATAAATAATAAAAATTCAGCCATTACATTACAAAAAGAGCCGGATAAGTTGGAAACGTGGGCAATAAGGAACAGATCGAGCTTCAATGAGGGGAAGTGCAGGATTATGCACCTGGGTATAAATAACAGCAACTACCAGTATACTCTGAATGACATAATTATACAAGAAACAACAGAGGAAAGAGATCTGGGTGTGATCATTACGAATGACCTAAAATTTGATATACATGCCAGAAAAGCAGTTCAAGAAGGTAATAAGATTCTAGCTACCATATTGAGAAATATTAAAAGCAGGGAGTCAGAGTTGATTGTGCCCTTGTATACATCTCTGGTAAGACCATATTTGGAGTATAACTCTGCATTTTGTGCACCACAGAGTAAAAGAAGTCAAAAACTGAGGGAGTCCAGAGATGTGCAACAAAAAAAATACTCTCTTTGAAAAATAAAACATATCAAGACAGACTAGGAATGTTAAATCTGTACTATCTACACTATAGGAGACTAAGAGGAGATCTTTGTCTGGTATACAAGGCATTAAAAGACAATGCACTCTGTGAGAGCATAGGACTAAGCAAGAAAATTAATTATAAAGCTACAAGAGCACATAAGTTGCAGCTATGGGGGAAGTACCCAGGATGGATAAAAGAGCCAAATGGTTTAGCCAAAAAATTATATTAAATTGGAATAGCCTTACTAATGGGGTCATAACAAATGACACAATGTACTCATTTAAAAGGGCACTGGACAAGTATATGGAGAAACAGAAATGTCAGTATTACCGATGAAAGTGAGTTAACTATAGGTCTATTGACCTGATGACTCATACAAAAACTTATGAACTTATCTCCCTGTCACCTGGTCATGGATGCCCACAGAATCCTTCATCTGCCCAAAGGGTCAGACTTTGACCCTCAATGCTGCCTAGAGGTGGAGTGCTGTGCTTTCACTGTGGAGAATATGGACATTTCACATAAGAACATGGCATACCTGAAAACCAGCAGCTTGTAGACAAGAAATGGTAAAGACAGTAGCAGGGAATTGATGGTGGAACCCAGTAAGTGAATGATATGGGACTCTGAGAATGAACAGCTCTGTATCCTGGACAAGTCCCACTACCTCGGTTAAACACAAAGTGCCACCTGGATTAATGGATTCCACCCAGACCATACAGATATCCATCGAGGGATACTCATGTAAAGCCATTTTGGGCAGTGGACCACAGGTCACCATAGTCTACCAATCACTTTAAAGGGTGTACCCGAAACACCACCCCTTTCAACCTCTAGAAGGACTTTCTGTCTGGGGTTTGAGCAGTGTCAGTTACTCCTACAATGGATGCATTGTTGTGCAAACTGAATTCCCTAAGACTTTGCTGGAATCCCTCAAAGGATCAATACCTTGGTTCTCATTTGTTGTGACACCAAGATACTGGACAAGACACCAGTGCTAACTAAAACCAATGCCATTGTGTCTGGATGTTTAGCCCACTTGTGCCTGCAGAAGACAGGGGAGGAAAATTACCAGACTTTGTCAATTTATGCCACTATGTATACTGCTCATCAGGAGAAGGGAGCCAAAGCATGCAACAGTCCTCAGGGGATTATCAGAGTCATAAATAAAGAAGGAAAAGAGCTTTTGATTGTGCCCCATGGGACTCAGTGCTCAATAGAAAGAACCAATAACTGCAATGAATCCTTGTCAGACCAGATCATCATTGTAGAGTCCCAGGGAAGAGTTGTGCCAAGCAATCTGATGGTTCAACAAGGAGTACTACCAGGTACCTATGTAATGGTTAAGATGATCAACATAAAGTTAGATAATGACATACATAAGGATTTGACAGTGCAGTCTGGTATGATACTAGCCAACCAGTACACTGCTGAGGTGGTAGTGGCACCATCCCATCAGGAGAGAACCCCTCGATTGGACAAAAATGTTTTCCATTTTGGTTCATCTCCCATTACCCTTAACCAGAAGAAACAATTGCAACAGAAACTGGATGACTTGTCAGATGTATTAGTCAGCATGGCTCAGCTGGTAGCACATCTGCCTCTGGACCAGACGGTTGTGGGTTCTCATCCCACACTGGGATTGGACTTGCACCTAAAAATCGCTAGCATCCGAGTGCAGTATTGGGGGATGCTGTACTGCTGAGGTGTGCCATCCTTTGGATGAGATGTTAAACTGAGGTCCCTTCTGCCCATCCTGGTGGGTGTCCAGGTGGAAGTAAAAGAACCCAGGGCACTCTTCGTAAAGAGTAGGAAACATTCCTGGTGTCCTGGCTAACATTCCCCTTCCTATAAACCAGTTCATGCAATTATCCAGGCTGTGTGTGGGTGATGATGTGTGATATGGCTGCCACCACACATTCAGTCACTTCACTACCAGTCTAGCATTGCTTGTAAAGCGCTATATAAATGCTGATTCTTATTATTATTATTATTATTATACCATGAGTGAGATGTGAGATGTGCTAAAGTGGAAGAACACTGTGTCTAAGTATATGATGACCACTTCTTCAGAGAAAGGTCAATGAGACTAGCACCTGCTGATGGTGAAGATGTCAGATGACATCTGCAAGAACTATTGATGGCAGGTATCATAAAGGAGTCTTAGTGCCCCTGTGCTTCACCTATAGTGGTGGCCCAAAAGAAGACTGGTGCCATAAGAATGTACATTGACTATCACACTCTTAATCAAAGGGCCGTTGCTGACCAATACATCATGCCTCAAGAACAAAATGCTCTGGGCAGCCTCACAGGGAGTACATAGTTCTCTTTGTTGCACTTACACACTGGATATTGTCAAATATCGATGGGTAAGAAAGACAATGAAAAGACTGCATTTCTAGGAATGTGGGTAAGGTTCACTTATCCACACTTATGGCAGTCTCCCCTTTAAGAAATGCTTTGCCAGATCATTTTTAGAGAAGGTCCTCCAACCACCCAGAGTGGTATATCCTTCAGTACTGCCCCATGATGTCAGATCTTCCTTTCCGCTGGAAGAGTCAGTTCTCCTCCTTTGCAGCTCTGTGTATGGTGTAGACCCAAATTCTTTTAAGTGCGCCATTCAGATAACTTTTTCCTAAACTATATTGATTAACCCTTGTTTCTGTTCTTGTCTTCGACACTCGCTATGGAACATGGGGATTCCAAGCCATCACCTGGCTTCAACTGCTGTGTTCAGTGCAATCAAAAAATGTCACAGATGGATCTGCACATCATGCATCTACTGTTTAGAAGAACAACACAATGCTGCTGCCTGCTGCTTGTGCCAGGCCATGCTTCCCACTTCCCTCGAAGACTGCTACACTTGCCTTCTCTTCAGCTGGTCAACTGAACGGGATCTGCAAGTAAAATTTAAAGAAGCTTGCAAGGTGATCCCTGCAGCTGTGGGGTCCGCAGGCCAGTTGTCAGCCATGAAAGAGGCAGCGGTCAAGGCCATGATGAACACCTCATTTGCCTTGGCCCTGCTCCCATCTGGGGTCAGCATCAGAGCATCCTTCATGGGTTCTTTCCATGACATGTGTTGGGCACCCAAACCTTTCAGGGAGAGGCCTGCCCAGCATGGTAAGTCCAGTAAGACAAGAAGCCCCACCTTTGGTCTTGTGACCTTGAAAGACCATGCTTTTCCTGCTCCCTTGACTCCACTGACCGCTTGATGGCTGTCGAGCTCTTGGCTTCAGCTGAGTATCCCCTGGTCAAGGACAAGGCTGCTAGCTCCACAGTAATCCAATCAAGCTTGTCAGCCTTGACATGGGTCAAACAGTTGAGATCTGTCTCGACCCAGTCAACCCATTTTCTGAAGGGTCAAAAATTATTCAATCACCAGGATCTCAGTCCTGTTGGGCTTCACTCAAGAAGTCCAGGTGCAGTCAATGGATGTGTCTGTCTCCTCTCAGGAGTTGCCTCCCTCTGAGGCAAAATGGTTGTCCCTATTCAGGTAATTTTGGGTGCTCCTCTGGCCATGTCTTCTCATTGTTGTTGGTCATGTTGATGTTCAAGGTCCAGGTCGAGGTCAAGGGACACCAGCTTGCCCTCCCAGTTTCACTTGACTGGGAGGTATCACTGTCATTGCCCTTCTTCCTCCTCCTCATCCACAAATGATGAGATGCTTCATCGGCTTATGCAGCAGTGCTACAAAGACCTCCTTTGGCAGCATTGGGCCTTGGCTGGGCAGAGTAGGGACCTATACTTGAGTCCAGAAATTACATGGTCATCAGCATTACAGCTGGTGCCAGTCCTGCTGAAACAGTTGTCCTCAACAAGAGTCTCACTGTTGATTTTGGTATAACAGTCTCCACAAAAGCCTCCACAGGGAGTCCTCTCCAAGACTCCCGTCCATTCACCAGCTTGCCAGAATGGTTGTCTATGGAAATCACCCACTCAGATGACTCTTGAGTGGTATATGGTGGCAAATGGCTAAGGGACATTTTTGAAAATTCCTCTGATGACTCCAGTAGGTCCTTGATGCAATCCTTGTAGACTCATGCTTTCAACTGTGATTTGGCTGAAGAGTTGACTACCTACCATGGGCTGGTGTCTTTCATGGCTCACCTCAGACTGATGTCTGAGTCCATGGAGGTTCCCTTGGGCCTGTCCAGAAAAGGGCTAAATACCCATTTATGGAGATCCTGGACTGGGATGAATCTTCTGGGGTTGCCTTATTTGATGGCCAAGGCCATCCTAGGACTGACACTGGAGCTCTGAAAGCACCCAACTTCCTGCTAGTCACCCTCTATCCATATGGTCTGCAAGTATGCTGTTCCTACCAGCACCTTGCCCAGATTTTTGGACCATCCCTTGGCTGAGGTTCTTGTCATGAGTTTTCCATAAAGGGACATGGACACTCCGCCCATCCCCAACAAGGAGTCCAAAAACTTAACCATGAAGCAAAGAAGGTCCACATGGCATCCTACCTCAATCTCCATCATTTTAGCTATTCTTTGATGATGGCCCACTTAGGTCACTTCCTGATGGGAGTCTTGGATCATGTCCTCCCTTACCTCCCTGCTGACAAGCAGATGGTGGTGCTGGCCCAGTGGCACTAAGGGTTGAGGCACTGAACGCCACACCTCGCACCACGCTGGCAACCCGGGTTAGGTGACGGACCCGTGGAGCCAGGAGTCAGCAGGGGAGGAAAGAATTGAGCACCCAGAGGACTGTTATCTTCTCCTTAGGGAAGGTTCCTGGGGCAGCTCGGCATGGGGTCAAAATGTCCAATGGCAGAATGCCGTGCAACTTAATTGTGTTGCGTGATTTCTTTACATATTATGTTCTGTGGGGGGATCCACCCCCACACCCCCAATTACGGGAGCTGTGCCCCCTGGACCTCCACATATAGCATTCTAACTCCGGGGGTCCAACATGGAGAGCACACAGGTCTGGGGTTTGCACATAATGCTGTACACTAATAAGCGTACAATATTATGACCTGGTAGGGGCAGCTTGGTGTCCTTGTGACCCCTGATGGAGAGTGGGGGTACTGCAGGATCACCAGCCAAATCGTGTCATTGCATGCCACATCCCCAGGGGACAACAAAGAAGTAGAAAATTCCCCATCTTCAGGGATAGGCAATGGCACCATCTCCCTCAGCCACACTCCAACAGCCGGACTTCCTCCACTCCTGGGCTGAGCCAAGCCCAATCTGCCAAATTGTAGATAGAGTGCCCTGGGCGGAAATGGTGGCCCTACTTTGGGGGTGCTCAGAGCCAGGGGATCACCAGGCTGGTGCCAGGAATTGGAGTCGTTTCAGGCTCTGAGGTAGAGCTGGAGGGTTGGTGGATACCTGAGAGAGTTCTCTGAGTGGCAGTGCAATAAACAGAATACACAACAAGCAGATGGTGGTGAAAGTGGTCTGAGACCAGGGTCAAGCACTGGCAAAACACCAGCTTCAGATAGCCATGGATGTTGGCGATTCTTGTGCCCATGCCATGGCAGCAGCCATCGACATGCATCACAGGGCTTAGCTACAGATTTTCACCTTTATGGTGGACACCCATCATAAGCTGGCTGATGTTCCCTTCTTTGGCACTGACCTGTTTGGCCCTGTGGCTGAAGGGCACTTCATCAGCATTGAAAAGTCCAATACCACCCTGGATTCTGTGAGTTCCCTTCAGAAAGATTTGAAATGGCAGGAACTCAAGAAAAAGTATTTTCAGTTTTGGCCATTTCCCATGCAGCAGTCCCAGCAGGGGCCTTCTCATGCTTAGTACCCCAAAACAAGGTTCTCCAGTCACTGAGCAAAAGAGGGTAGTGGTGCCCTTCTGGCAGCCAGTGCCATTGCCCCCTCCAAAGCTGCCCAGTGACATGTTGGGAGGTGTCTACTTCTCTTCCATCCTGTCCTTGCCCCAACTCCTGACTGGGGCTCAACTTCACCACTTCTGGCACAATTGATCCATCATCACTTCAGACAAGTGAGTGCCAGAAGTAGTGGGCAGAGGGCTGCCTCCAGACTTTGAGGCTGTCCTGCCTTACTGACTCCACGCATCAAGGGAGTCCATAGTGTTGCAGGACATGCTGTTTTCCCTAGAGGAGGTAGTTGCTCAGGTCCTTGAGAAAGGAGTCATAGCCTGTGTCCCAGACTCCATGGCAGGCCAGGCCTTTGTGTCCGTGTACTTCCTTGTCCCAAAGCAGATGGGGGGGTTAGCACCCCCTGCTGGATCTTCATGATGTGAACCAGTTTCTCAGTAAGCACTATTTCAGGATGGTCATTTGAACCAGAATATACCATTTCTGCAGCAGGACATGTAGTTATGCTCTCTGGAACTCTGGGATGTATTCTTCCATGTTCCTGTCTCTCCATTCCACTGGTGGCACTTTTGGTTCTGTGCAAAATGTATTCTTTACCAGTTCCAGGTCATGTCATTAAGCCTCTCATTGGTGCCTAGGTCTTCATCAAGTGCATAGCAGAGATGACAGCCTTCCTACAACACTGATGGCTCATGATGTACCCCTATCTGTACGACTGGCGGATAGCCAGGCCATACAAGAAGGCTAAGGAGCACTGCAAGGACCTGGCCCTCCAGTCTTGAAGAGACTTAGGCCTTATGGTCAACCCAGTCAAGTCCGAACTGAACTCCTTGCAAGTGATTCACTTATTCAAGGCAGAGCAAGACTCTCTTTGGGCCAAAGCCCAATTTCCTGTGGAGTGGGCATCATATCTTACTTCTTTTGTCTGATCATTTCAGGTTGGGTGCTTGTGCCCTGCCCAGGGCTTCCAGCAGCTTCTGGGGTACATGGCATCCTGCACCACCATGGTCTGATGGGCCTGTTGGTAGATGTTGCACTTGCAGTGGGAGCTGGGCCACCAGTGGTCCCAGCATCTTGCTCACCTGGATCAGCTAGTCACAGTGACCCAGCTAATGTGGGACACCATCCAGTGGTGGTTCATTCCAGAAAATCTGGAGGAAAGAGTCCCATTTGTCCACCCAGTGCCGACAGTCACTCTGACAACAGATGTATCTCTGGTTGGGTGGGGAGCATACCTTAGGGACCACAGAACTTATGGGTTCTGGATGCCAAGGGAGTCCCACATCACATCAGCCTGATAGAGCTCCTTGTGGTGCATCTTGCTCTAATGGAGTTTGTTCCATTCAACCAGGGTCAGGTTGTGCAAGTCCAGATGGACAACACAACAACCATGTTCTACCTGAATAGGCAGGGTGACATGCACTCCCTTCCCTTGTGTCAGGAGGCCTTCTGCACCTGGACCCTTGGGAGCAGCTTTGGTGCTGATCTCCTGATGATCCATGTTGCAGAAGTCAACAACTAGCTAGCTGATGCTCTCAACTGGGTGGGAGAGATATTGCATGAGTGATCTCGGCATCAGGAGGTGGTGAGCTGCCTATTGTTCCTGTGAGGCACTCCTCTAGTTCATCTGTTTGCCTCCTGAGAGAATGCAAAGCTGAGGTTGTTCTGTGCCAACCCCCCACAGTATGGGACACTGCTGGGGGTGCCTTCATGAGGCCTTGGATCCCAGGCCTCCTGTAGGCCCTCCCTACATTTTCCCTGATGCACAAGGTGGTGATCAAGGTTCGAAGTGACAAAGTGTGAATGATCCTGATTGCCCTGGACTGGCCCCAACAGTTCTGGTATCCATATATTTTCATCATCAGTAGCAGGCCTCCATGGTGGTTGCCTCTACATCCAGACCTGCTCTCCTGTCATCAAGGGAAGATCTTGCACCCAGATCTTCAGTCCCTGCACATCACAGCCTGATTCCTCAGTGGATAGAGTTCCAGGATTTGGGTCTTTTGGAGGATGTGCTCCACATTGTAGAGGTCTCCCAGAAAAAGCTGACTCACCAGTGTTAAGCCTTCTAGTGCAAAAGGTTCTCATTTTGATGCCTGGGCAAGGAGCTTGATACCCTTACTTGGCCTTTGGTTAACATTCTGGACAATCGTAATCAGGGCTGCAGTCAACAACCCTCTAGGTGCACCTGGCATCCATCTCTGCATACTAGTTGTGGGCTGGTATGCCAACAGTGGTGCAGGAGAGGGTGGTCAGGTGCTTCTTTAAAGGCCTTGACCACTTGGTGTGAGAGCCACCACCACCACCACCTTGGGACTTGCTGCTGGTTTTGGCAATGCTTATGGGCAAGCTTTTCGAACCTATGCACAGGTGTGAGATGTCATACTTGTTGAGGAATTCTGCCTTCTTGGTGGCTATCACCTCTGACAGAAAGATCAGTGAGCAGCCAGCACTCTCAGTGAAATCTCTGTACTTGGTGTTCCACAAGGACAAGGTAGTCCTCTGCCCTCACCCAAGGTTCCTCCGGAAGGTTGTTTTGGAGTTCCTCCTTAATCAGGTGATGAACCTTCTGGTGCATTTCTCCAGCCCATTTTCAGAGAATAAGCACAGGCTCCACGCTTTGGACCTACAGCAGGCACCTGCTTAGTGCAAGGAGTGCATGGCTAGAGTTTGGGGTGAGGCTCACAAGCTCTTTGTAATATACCCAGAAGCTGCACCTGGCTGATCAGCAGTCAAAACGATGTTTTGCAGTTGGATCATTTCCTGCATAGAAACATAGATTTTGATGGCAGATAAGGACCGCTTGGCCCACCCAGTCTGCCCATTTCCCTACCTATTGGATAAGCTGCAGATCCTAGTTAACCAGCAGCCTACTTCTTCCTACCCCCACCCCCTAGAATTGCCATATGACTGTCCCATGTATGCTTGAATTCCACCACTGTTTTTGACTCCACAACCTGCTACGGAAGGCCATTCCATGCATCCACAACCCTCTCTGTGAAAAAATACTTCCTTAAATTACCTCTGAGCCGCCCCCTTCTATCTTCAAATTGTGCCCCCTTGTTCTTGCACACCTCTTTTTTTGAAAGATGCTACCCTCTTGGACTTTGTTGATTCCCTTGAGATGCTTGAAAGTTTCTATCATGTCCCCCCTCTCTCTCCTTTCCTCGAGGCTATACATATTCAGCTCCTTAAGTCTCTCTTCATGTCTTCCATTGCAGGCCCTGCACCATTTAGTTGCCCTCCTCTGGACAGCCTCCATCCTGTCTATATCCTTGCGAGATTGGGTCTCCAGAACTGCACGCAGTACTCCAGATGGGGTCTCACCAACTGTCTGTACAGAGGGATAATAACTTCCTGTTTTCTGCTGGTGATGCCTCTCCCTATGCATCCCAGTATCCCCCCAGCCTTCCTTGCTGCCCTCTCACATTGTTTGCCCACCTTTAGCTCATCTGCTATGACTACCCCCAGGTCCCTTTCCATTTTTGTTGTTGTTAGTATCTCACCCCCCACTGTGTACTCTTCCCCTGGGTTTTTGTTTCCCAGGTGCATTACCTTGCACTTCTTAGCATTGAATCTAAGCTGCCATACATTTGACCATTCCTTTAACCTTGCCAAGTCCCTTCTCATCCATTCTACCCCACCTTGTGCATCAACTCTGTTGCAGATCTTTGTGTCATCTGCAAAGAGACATACTTTTCCTTCAGTCCCTCTGCAATATAAACATAAAGACATTGAAGAGGACCGGTCCTAATACTGAACCCTGCAGTACCCCACTAGTAACCCCTTTCTTCAGAGTGGACTCCATTTACTATTACTCTCTGTGTCCTATTCTCCAGCCAATTCTTTACCCAGGCTGTCATCTTGGGACCCACTCCTAGGCTGGCTAACTTGTATATTAATCTTTTGTGTGGGACTGTGTCAAATGCCTTGCTAAAGTCTAGGTAGGCCATGTCCACAGCCCGTCCCTGATCTACTACTTTGGTCACCCAGTCAAAGAAATCTATCAGATTTGTCTGGCATGACCTTCCCACTGTGGATCCATGCTGCCTTGGGTCCTGAGCCCCTCTGGCCTCTAGATACTCAACAATTCTTTCCTTCAGAAGTGATTCCATCATTTTCCCTACCACTGAGCATCAACTTCTGCTATAGGTTGGCTGGTAGGAAGCCTCCCCTAAGACTCAGGGCTCATTCCACCAGACATGCTGCTGCTTCTGTGGCTGCTTCCAGGGATGTACCCATATGGGAGATCTGTACGTAGGCTACCTGGAGGTCAGTGCACACTTTAATTTCTCATTACAGCATTAACCTCAAGTCACGTTGGAATGCTGCTTTAGGGACCTTGGTTCTTCAATATTTGTTTGCTAAGAATGGGTGTACACCTTGCCTCCTTGTCCCAGAGAACTGCTGGAAGTCTTCCAGAAATGTGGATAAGTGAACCATATCCTCATCCCTAGAAATGAGAGGGAGAACAACTACCAGCTGCCTTAAAGCAAGGACTTGATTTACTTGAGTACATAGAATTCAGTTCATAATTCAGGGGTATGTGGAAGAAGGCAGAAGTACATGTTTTGGTTCACTGTTTTTAAGGTTGTTCTTTACTTAGTAAAAGTTTTATTTTCCAGGGAGGTAATCTAGCCAGGAAGAGTGAGGGGTCCTTGACTGATTATTTTTCTCAGTCCTTGGGTACTCCAACTCACCCCTTTACCAACCCACCCCGGGCTCATCCTCCTTATATAGAGTGTGGGTCTGACATCTCCTTTATAGGTACTGCCCAGCATACACTTTCTGCCTAGTCCAGGTAGGGGGCATTGTCCCAGTAACACATAAAGTAAAGCCATAGTAGGGGAACAAAAAAAAAGAAAAAAAGCATTTTCAAGGAGTGTCAACTAAATAACTGAGTAAAAGGGTTCAAGCCGTAGTAAGGCAAGCAAGGAGAGCAGTGCAGACAACAGGAAGGAGCAAGGAGAGCAGTACAGTCAACAGTAAGGAGCAAGGGAAGCAGTACAGACAACAGTAAGGAGCAAGGGGAGCAGTACAGACAACAAACAACAGTAACAACAAACAAAAGGCAGACTACTAAATAACATATAAAAGGGGTCTAGTAACAGAACAGCTAGGCAAAAAACAAAGGAAACATAGAAGGAGGGCTAAAGAAGCAGACAGCTAGATAAATAGCAGATTAAGTGTAACATTATGTAAGAAGTGGTGCAATGCAGTGGGTGCTGGACAGCCATATTCAGGCAGACCTTCTGGATGCTGAAGTGCTGCCCTATCTGCAGGTACCTCTCTGGACTGAGGGAAGAGGTTTCCAGACTCAGAGTGGAGGTTCACGTGTACCTTCAACCCCATCCAGAGACCATCTAGTCAAAAGCCGCTGCCTCAAAGGATGCCAAGTAAGAGGAGCACTTGGATGACAGTGGGCTCGTGAAGGGTTAGGACTTTCAGGCAGAAACAAATCCCAAAACATATTACACTACATAACTCATAGGCTGCACTGGCAAACAGGGACAGCCAGTCTGAGGCACCAATAGTTGTGAAAAGGACGGATGTGGAGGTCAGCCGGAAAGGTGACATTAGAGGGGAAAGCAGTGGACCCCAGAGGAGGAGGAAGCGACTCCTATTGGGTGGACTCTGTTGTGAAGAGGATCCAGCAAGGATCAGGAGAGAGGGAGGACAGGGAGGTGAGGCTCCTACCTGGTGCCATGGCATGGAGGGATGGAAGGAGGATCCTGGGGATCTCTGGGAAGGCAGGACATGAGGGAGAGATGGATGTCATTATCTACCTAGGAACTAATGACCTGGCAAATGGGGAACCTAAAGCAGTACAGGAGGAGTTTAGAAGACTGGGAAGGGGTCTCAAGCAAGTAGCTAATTCCATCACTTTTTTAGAAGTACTACCTGTGAGAGACATGGGTGAGCGTGGGGCAGCACCACAAGAAACTTTAACACATGGTTGAAGAACTGGTGCTGCGAGGAAGGGTTCAGATTAATTGGTGACTGGGGACCACCAGGAGGCATGGGAGTTTATTCAAGTGTGACAGCCTGTATCCATCCTGGAAAGGAGCCCAGATCCTCACTGAAAAGTTTAAATGCTATATTGGAAAGCATTTAAACTAGCCAAAGGTGGTGGCAGGCCAGAAAGAAGGGAAGTTGATTATCCAACCCCAAAAGCTAGCAAAGGAACAGGGGACCAGGGAGGGGGGATATCACAGCAATGCAAAGTGCAAAAGACAGAGGAAGGGAAGAATAGAAGAGGCGCAGAAGGGCAGAAGGCAGGGTGGACCAGGCAAAAAGATCACCTGGGAAGGGAGGAAGTGTAAGCAACAAAACAATGTGCCAGTGCCAGGAGCCTTAGCAACAAGATAGTGGACCTGGAGGCAGCTATGGCACAGTCAGACCTGGACATTGTGGCCATCACGGTGACCTGGTGCTATAATAACCACAACTGGGAGATGGCTATACCCAGCTATAACCTATTCAGGAGAGACAGGAAGGGCAGGATGCGGAGGAGTGGCACTGTATGTGAAAGATAACATTAAGGCCACAGAGATCCAAGGAGAACAAGGAGGGAGGGAGATACTGTGGGTTAAGCTTGAAAGAAAACGCGGGCAGTCATCCACACAGCAGTAGTCTATAGACCATGAACCCAGGTGGAAGAGACAGATAGGGAATTGATGTTTGGCATCCAAAGAATGGTGGACAAGGAGGAGATGATGCTGGTTGGAGATTACAACATGACAGACATGGACTAGAGCCTCCCAACAGCAGCATCAGCCAGGAGCAGATTTATCCATGACTCCCTTCAGGTAGCCTTCTTGAAACATGCATTTGTCAATACCAAATGTTTGCTTGCTGGTATTAGCATTGGAAGTGCAGGAGTTAGACAGATGCAGAATAGGAATGGCAGTGAAGTATTGAACTTCCCACTAACCCCACCTTCACCCTGCAGAGATGGACAGGCATTGGGGTATGTCTTTGGGTTGTCACACATAATGCTCATGCCATTTCACCTCACCATATCCTGCAGACACTGACAAATGTTGAGGTGCGCCTTGGGGTGTTCAGCTTTACAGTCACCCCATTCCATAAGGAAATATGCTGAAATGGGTGCAGTATAGGAGAATGGGGTGAACTCTGGGGCCAAAGAGTCAAAGGCATACCCTCGATGCCTGTCACTGGCTGCAGGGTGAGGATGGAATGGCATGAACATTACAGCCAGCAATCCAAAGACACACCCCTGATGCCTACCAGTCTGTACAGGGTGGGATGTTATGGTTAGAAACCCTAATGCCCCAGGCGTTTGTTGGTATTTGTGCTACAAATGTTCAACATGGCCTTTTTGTGACCCCTACCTCATGGAAGCATTTGGGACCTCTGCTCATGAACAGTGGCATTGTGATTTTGTTTATCTGTCCCAAACATTGATTTCCCACAGCAACCGTGCCATTCTGTGCCAGATGTGTGAAAACACAGGATGTGAAAAATGACAGCTGTAGCATTCCTAGGGAGGTGTGAAGACATGGCAATGTTGAAAATCTGGAGTGAAAATATTAAAAATTCTCTAACTTATGAGTGTACATGGAAACTGTGCAATGCATGCTCATAACACAGTCATTTCATGGAATTATTTCACCAGATTTTCAACATAGGTGTTTTGTGACCTCTGCTCATGAACAGTGTCACTGTCATTTTCTTAATCTGTCTATAACATTGATTTCCCACAGAGACCGCGCCATTGTGCGCCAGAAGTGCAATACCACTTATTTTGGGCAGGATGTGAAAATGACAGCTGCACTGTTCATAAGGAGATGTGCAAAAATGGCAATGTTGAGATCTGGAATGAAATATGATGCATTCCTGCTACGAAAAAGTGGAATTGCGCACGCACGCTCTCTGTAACATAGCCATTTTGTGGACTTTTGGTCACCAAATTTTCAACGTAGACATTTTGGGACCTCCACTCATGATTAGTGTCACTGTGATTTTCTTAATCTGTCCCAAATGCTGATTTCCCACGGCGACCACGCCATTGTGTGCCACATGTGTGAAAACATATTTTGGGCAGGATGTGAAAAATGACAGCTGTACTGTTCATAAGGAGGTGTGAAAAAATGGCAATGCTGAAACTCTGAAGTGAAAATATTAAAAATTCTCGAAGTTAAGAGCATGCATACAAACTGCACAACGCACGCTCGTAACAGTCATTTTCTAGAATTTTTTCACCAAATTTGCAACATAGGCTTCTTTGGAGCCCACCTCATGAACAGTAACACTGTTGTTTTATTACTTGGTCCTGAAAGGTGATTCTGCGCAGTGACCGTGAAATCACCTTTCGGGACCGAATAACGTCATGACAGTGACTCAGTTTATGAAGTGGGGTCCCAATAACCCCATGTTGAAAATTTGGTACTAAAATTCACAAAAATGGCAGTGATACCCACCTAAGCTGAAAAGAAAAACATTTATGCTATTATACAGCTTACCGGCATTTCTTCAGTTCGCAGTTGGCTTTTGAAGAGTGCAGACGTGCTCCCCGTCCACTGAGGATCGTCAAGTCGGCTCCAGAGGCAAGCATGGGGTGAGGGGGGTACAGGGAGGTGGGGTGTGCAGAGGGTAGTGTGGGTTGGGGGGGGTGCTGACAGAGAGGGACCGTTTTCTACTTTTCAGGTAAAAAAAAAAAAAATTTATAAAAACATCATGGGGAGGGTTTTTTTTACAGGTAGATTTGGCATGCCTGGGTGGGCTCCCAGTGTGCCACCTGCATGTTTTTTGGAGGGACTGAGAATTGGGCACCTCCATCTGCAAATACAAAATGGTCTGTGTTTGTTGGGGGGAGACATGATGCCGAGGGGAATTGGGCACCTCCCTCAGCAAACAAAATGTGTGGGGGACATTATGCCGATGGAGAGTGGAATTCCCTGTTGGCAAATGAACTGGGGAGGGAGCATACCAACAGGAGGATTGGGCACCCCTGTCGGCTTTCATGTGGACTGTGAGGCTGACAGCGACAGCCTCCGCCATGTGTATTGAAATGTTACACCAGACAAGGCACCACCCTGCAATGATGGGTCGTTCCCTCATTGCAGTGGTGAATTTATTTCAAGTTGGGTTGGTGCCATGCTTGCTGAACTAGTGTCAGCAGCAGCATGCCACCACATTGGGGAAAGAGGGTCAAGCCACAAAATGCAGTGGGGGCATTGGTCGCCACAGTGCCGCACCTCCAAAACCCCACTTCTCTCCTAAGCTGCCACATAATGTTTCTTGCACATGCACGCAAGCAAACATAAAAATGGTCATGAAATCTAATTTGCAGAAGGCACTACTGGACCTGGTGCTCACAAACCTGGACAGTGAGATGGGGGTCACAGTGGGGGAGCACCCGGGGAACAGTGACGACTGGACACTGTGGTTTGAAATAACTGAATGGACAGATCCCTGCCACACTAAAACACATATCCTAGACTTTAGGATGGCACATTTTGGGAGAATGGAGAAATGCATGGAAGAATTACTAGCTGGAATGGGGAAGGAATTAGGGTAGAGGAACAGTGGGCAGTATTTAAAACAGAGATAGCAATGGCAACACAATTATGAGTTAAGCAGGTTAGCAAGGGGACAAGGAAGAGGAAACCCTTATGGTATTCCAAGGAGGTAGCAGAGAAAGTGAAAGCCAAAATGACTGCATTCAAGCAATACAAAAAGACTGAGGCAGAAGGGCATAGGAAGAGGTACCAGGAGAAGCAAAGGGAAGTAGGGAGGGCAATAAGGGAAGCCAAAGCTCAGAGGAGTGCATTGCAAAAAACAGTTGTTAGAGGTGACAAAACCTTTTACAGGTACGTAAAAAGGAAAGCAAAGGGAGGGATATAGTGCAGCTAAAGGGTGAGGGCAAGAGTAGTGCTGAGGATAACAACAGTAAAGCAGACATACTGAACAGATATTTCTGCACAGTCTTTACAGCAGAAGGGGTAGGTAGTGGGCCAAAAAGGAGTACAAATTGAGGAAGGGCACAGAAATGAATACATGAAGCCTTTCAACAGGAAAGGGTCCTAAAGGAACTGGAACGAGTAAGAGTGGATAAAGCTATGGGCCCAGGTGGGTTGCACCCCAGGGAGCTGAAGGAGCTCAGAGAAGTGGTGGCTGAACCTTTAGTGACCCTGTTTAGCCGATCAATGGAAACAGGTGAGGTGCCCCAAGACTAGAAAACAGCTGATGTAGTCCCCTTATACAAGAGCAGGAACAGAATGAAGCAGGAAATTACAGACCGGTCAGCCTCTCCTTTGTAGTGTGGAAGATTATGGAAGCACTACTGAAGGAAAGATTAGTGGAACACCTTGAGGTCAACAGTCTACAGGACCCAAGGCAGCATGGTTTTATTGGGGATAGGTTATGCCAAACTAACCTTATTGAATTTTTCAACTGGGTGACAAGGGAAGTGAATTGGGGGGGGCAATGGACATGGCCTATCTGACTTTAGTAAGGCCTTTGTCACTGTGCCCACAGGAGGCTGTTAAACAAGCTGAGCAATATGGGTGTGGGTAGGACAGTAATGCAGTGGGTGGGAAATTGGCTGGATGGCAGGACACAGAGGGTTGTGGTAAATGGCTGTCACTCCGCAGAGGGAAAGGTTACCAGTGGAGTGCCACAGGGATCAGTGCTGGGTTCAGTCCTCTTCAACATCTTTATTAGTGACATTACAAATAACATAGCACTTGGTACTTGGTCAGATAAGATGGAAATAGGCCATGGGCCCATCATGTCTGTCCCCTCCCAGAAGGGAAAATTTATGTTTGCTGATAACACAAAACTCTGTAACACAGTGGACATACTGGAGGGCATGGATAGAATGAGGAGAGACCCACAGAAGCTTGAGGAATGGTCAAGGGTGTGGCAGTTGAGATTTAACATAAAAAAGTACAGAATAATGCACATGACGCACAAAAACCCTGGAGCAACACATCAGTTGGAGGGGAGGATATAGTATGTTTCAATCAGGAAAGGGACCTAGGGGTTATCTTCTCTGATGACCTAAAGGTTGGGAGCCAGTGCAACAATGTGGCGGGTAAAGCAAATAGGATGCTGGGACGCACAGGCAGGGGCAGCACCAGCAGGAAAAGGGAGGTCATAATTCCACTGTACAAAACATCAGTGAGGCCACACCTTGAGTACAGTGTCCAGTTCTGGAGGCCTTACCTACGTAAGTATTTATTTATTTATTTATTCATTTATTGATATGTTTCACCAGGAAAGGTACACTGAGCAACAAGATGCCCATCACCCGGTGTGACCTGGGGGAGTGGGGGTACAGATGGATTATTAGTACAGCAAGTGAGAGAAAGAAGTTGTTGGTTACAATATGTCAGCATTACAGAAATGAGTAAAGTGTTGCAAACATGAGGGTGATACACAATGAAGGTAGAACAAGGGATTGGATTAGATAGTGCAGGATAAACAGTCTACTAAGCAGGGGGCCGCAAACTGTTGGCAGGGGAACAGCTAGCTAAAAATAAGTAACAGCAATCAAACAATTAACAACAAATAATGAAGCTAATACAACTAATAAAGCTAGTAATAACTAGTAGCTAAGAACTAAGAAGACTGAAAACTTGAAGCAAAAACCAAACTAAAATAACAAGTAAGTGCAATCTGAAGTAAGTGCTGTTAATGATTTTATAAGACAGTATTCATAGCTATAGCTAAGGCCACTGGTCAGGCCTATGGGAGGAGAGGTCCACTGACTGACCACTAGCAAGGTGACCCATGTAGCAGTGGTAGTTGTACCTGTCACCTCCCTCGAATGGGACAATATAAACAGGCTGGAGACAGTTCAGAGGAGGGCAACCAAGATGGTACAGGGTTTTCGTCACAAGTCCTACAAGAACAGGCTGAATGACTTGAATATGTACTCTCTTGTAAAGAGGGGGGGGGAGAGGGGGGATATGATAGAGACATACAAGTACCTCACAGGGAGGAACATGGTGCAGAAAAACACAATTTTCAGAGGAAGAGATGTTCCAGGACTAGTGGTCATGGGATGAAATTGGAGGAAGGTTCAGCGGTAACATGAGGAAGTATTTCTTCATGGAAAGGGTAGTGGACAAGTGGAATTCCCTACCAGAGGAGGAGGAGATGGTGGGGGCTGAAATTTTTATGGGATTCAAGAATGTATGGGCTAGGCATCAGAGGATCCTAGCAGTTGGGGGAAGGGGACAGCCTACTGTAGCTCAAGAGAAGCTTGAGGAAGCAAAATTACATGTGCAATTGGGCAGACTAGGTGGCCCAAAGGCCCTTATCTGCAGTCAGTATTTATGTATCTATATAACCATACTTCTAGAAGTGGCATGTAGTTCACATCCACACAACCCACCCAGCCTCCCTTAGCAAGAGGCACATGTATCCCTGCTTCCAGTGTGCAAGACATGTTATAGGGCAGTGCTGAGGGATGTACCACCCGGGTAGTAGGAGGAGCTCCTCTTAAAGGTGGTCCAGCAAATCTGCTCTTAAAGGGAGACTGCCAGAAGTGTGGATGTGAACCTTATACCACTTCTAGAACTATAGTAACAGATGAACAACCCTCATTTATCTGTCCTCTTGATGTTTATCAATTTGAGCATATGCTGCAAGGGATACCTGGGGACCCAGCAATCTTCCAGCTCTAACGGAGAACGTGGTAGGGGACATGAATCTCCTAGAGATCTTAGTCTATCTGGGATCTATGACGGTCGGTCAATAATTTCGTTGTCGACCAACGTTACAGCGACTCCTTTATGTCGACCTCATTTGTGGTTGGCATAAAGGAAATCACTGCAGATTTTGTTTTCTTTGGGGTGCATTACCCCCCGAACCCCCCATGCAGTGGGCTCTGCCCCCACCCCCACTACAATAATAATCAGCTCTGAGTTGGAGTTGTTTCGGGGAGGGGGTGTAATACCCCCACAAAACAGTGCTGGGGTCCCATGCTGACACTACAGTGACCTGGCGCTGTTGTTGCTGTAGTGTCGGTGAAGTTGTCGCGGTAGCGATGGTATGCTGTCTATCTGGATGACCTCATAATGTTTGGGATTACACTGGAAGAAAATGAAGCCTGACTGCTAAAGGTGCTAAACTGGCTGAAGGAACATGGTCTAAAGCTCTCCTTAGACAAGTGTCAGTTCTGTCTGACTGCTGTTAAAGATGTTGGGCACATCATATTAGAGCAAGAAATCAGGTATGACTCAGCAAAAGTGTAAGCCTTCATGATCTGGCTGAGACTCAACAATTTATAAAAGTTTCAGTCTTTCCTAGCATTTTGCAGATACTATGGGAGATTCATGAAGCACTACTTCTCTGTGGCGAGGCCATTGAACAACTCGACTCAGGGGTATCCTCTAATCTGAAAGAGAAAAGGTTCAGGGACCAAACAGAAACCACCATCAGAATACTGCAGAACCAAGGAACCTTTTGGAGACAGATGGATTGCAGACTGTGAAAACACTTTTCAATGGTATACTGTGATGATAGCGACCGCATATGGGCGACTGTCATAACGTACACGGGATGGCACTATCATTGTGGGTGACTGTAGGGATGGTGAATGTTAGCGACTGCAGGTTATGGTGGGCAACAGGAAGGGGGTGGGTGACAAGATGTGGAGGGATGGGGAACAGGGATGTGACCCGCAGTGAGCCTCCTTCCGCTGAGCCAATCGTGTGGTGTGGTGGGTAGGGTGGTTGGCTCCAACGGAGCGGGTTTGGGACTGGGGGCATGTGTTCCTTTTGTGCTTCCCACAGCTGTGGAACTTAGATTTTTTTTGAACCGGGATGTGCCCTCCTCCCTGATATGCACCCCCTTGGAGTTGAGAATCTTTATTTAGGGGGGTGCGGGGGGGGCACAGCCCCCGATGCATGCACAATTTCCAGTAGTCTTTGTCTGCATATCGCAGAAAATGTTTTCAGCGATAATGCAGGTCTCGATAATAGCAATCACCTTTGTCCAATCACTATTATCACATGGAACCTTTTTTAATAGATCATTCTATGCCTGTGGGGGGCACTGTATTGTCTTTTACTAACTATGCCAAGCCATATATCCTTCACATTGATGCCAGCCATGGAAGAACTGGGTGCTGTACTTTACCAAAAGCATGACAATGGTATGAGACTGGTTGCCTAGGCCAGTCACACTCTAAGTCAATCTAAAAAGAAATGTACAGTCCATAAGTTGGAGTTCTTTGCACTGAAGTAGGCAGTGACTGATTAAGTCCATGAATATCTTTATAGAGCCAAATTTGTTGCATTGAGAGACGGTAACCTGCTGGCCTGTATGCTAATGACTTCCAAGCTTGATGCCACTGGGCATAGATGGATCTGCAATCTATCTGCCTATAACTTCCACTCGAAATACCCTCCAGGATGGAATAATGTTGGTGCAGATGACATGTCCAGATGTCCATGTCATACTCTGCCTAGCCATGGTCCTATGTATCCAAAAGCAATCAGATAGTTGATGGTGCTTGATGACTGGCCTGTTCCCACCAACCACAACAGGGCCACATATTTGCTTGAAATGCATCTTGATGCTGTACTGGAGGTTATGCCTTCTTCACCGCACAACATAATACTTCATTGCCTCACTTCAGATCTGCAGTTGTAATTGGACAGACCCCAGTATGTGGGACATCTTTCAAGCCAAAGGGAAAGGCTTGGATTCTACTCATGTAAAATCAAATCTTTCAGGTATGCCACTTCTCCAGAGGGAGTGGGACAAACTTTTGCTAAAGACAAAAACACAAACACATTTCCCCAGAAAGCAACTGTTTCTTCCCATCAAGTATCAAAAAATGTTTTTGCAATCACTTCATGAGGACATGGGATATTTGGGGATTGATAAAACCTTGGGCCTCATTTAAGACTGATTCCACTGGACACATACGGCTATTAAAGTAGAGAGCCATTGTAAATGCTACAACCAGTGCATCACCTGGTGGCAATATAGCACAGTGGGTTAAGGCTCTGATCTGGAGACCTGAGTTTGAATCCCACAGTCACCTAGGTGCATACTGTGTGATCCTAAACAAGTCATTTAACTTCCTTGGTCACATCTGGAAACAAGCTTTGGCTTAGTGTGCTACTCCTGGTTAAACAATGTTCCCTTCCCTTTCCCTACTTTTAAGACTCTACCCAAGAAGGTGGCTCTACCTGTGAACATCACCAGTACCCGACTGAGGAAACTGGTCTGCATGCATTTCCTTTCCCATGAACCTGTCTGGAAAGGGATCAGTAACATTCTGGTGGTGACTGATCACAACACCCACTGTGCGCAAGCATTACCCACGAAAGACCTGAAGGCAACCACCATGATTAAAGTTTTGTGTGAAAAGTACTTTGTGCATTATGGCTTTCTCAGCAACCATCACTCTGACCAAGGAAGAGACTTTGAGAGTTGTCTTATCAAAGAACATACCAACGTTATGGGCATCAGTAAGTCCTGTACCACTCCATATTATCCACAGGACAACCCTCAGCCAGAGAGATTCAATAGAGAGCTGGAGAAGTTACAAAAAGAATCACAGTTTGGCTTATCTAATGGATTATTGTAGGTTGAGAAATCAATGTGAAAATTAACAAGAAAAACAAAGTGTGTGTTTTTTTTTATGTTTCTGGTTTTCTCATTGAGTGGCTAGGGGATATACCCAACATTGGACTATTGGCTTCTGCCAGGATCCCAGATCTCACTCTGCTTGTGACTGAGGGGGTTTTCTGTGCTTGATTTCCCCTCACGGCTTCCCCATGGGTGGAGACATGTGTGCAATGACCTCAGCTTATGGGCAGGTGTGTTCCTGCCCCTGATGTGCAGACGTCTACTCTCTCCACCTGTTAGGCCCTCAGTGGTGATCTTGGACTTGCCTACCCCCCAAGTCAAGGCTAAGGGTGTTAGTTGCCTCCTCCCTCTCTGGAGAAGGCAAGCAGTCCTCTGGATGCTCAGCTCCCCCACTCCAGGCTGACCCTCCCATGACCTTGGATCTATTCCCAAACCCCAATCACCAGTGCCACAAACAGAACTCTACCACTGCACCAGCAGTCTGGCATATCCAATTACTTTTAACAAACAATTTTCATGCAGTAAAGACATGCAACAAAATTCAACAATATTGAGTAAATTATTGGATAAATCCAAATCTATGAATGTTCCATTATTATCAACAGAATCTGGTGATTTAGTTTCTCCATTAGATATTGTAACTGAGCTAAATACATTCTTTAGTGAGGCAATCAAACTTGCTCCAAAAAATCCGGAAGAAGAAATTAGCCTGTCTTGTAGTTCAAGCCCTTCTTTTATTTTAACCAGATTTCCCCTTCTGAAACTCTGGATTACTTGAGGAAGATAAACCTCAAATCAAGAAAAGATTCTGATAAGACTGATTTGAGATTATTTTTCATTGCCTTAGGTTTGATGGCTTATCCGTTTTGTGAGTTGTCAATTTTTCACTTAAATGCGGTGTCGTTCCTGTACACTGGAAGCTGATGGGTGTGGTGCCTATTTTTAAATCTGGCAATCAAACTAGAGCTAAGAATTATAGCCCTATCTCCTTGCTTGCATCATTATCCAAGGTCCTTGAAAAAGATTGTGCATGAGCAGCTTTCTCAGTTTTTGGATGACACCAAAATATTATCAAAATGGCAACATGTTCTTTGGCCCAATTATAATACTTTAACTGCAGCACTGTAACTTACTTCATTCTTGCATGGGGCCTTGGACAGCGGGGATGTGGGTGGGGCATTATGTTTTGGATTTGCCTAAAGCTTTTGATTTGGTGCACCACAGTTGCCTGCTCTCAAAGCTCTGAAATATTGGGTTGTCTTCTTCCACACTTTTATGGTTTCAGAGTTATCTTGGACTGCTGGTGACACCATGCCCCTGGAAGCAGCTTAATCTTACAATTCCATCATCACCTGGGCAATATTTAACTAAAATAACAAACAGAAGGAGGTTTTTCAACAATAAACACCATCCAAAGTACAACTATGCCTAGGGCACATATCAGCCATGCTCTATCCCACAAAGATTCAGCCAACATAGATGGATTCTGTACAGTTAGTGAGGGCTCCCAGGATTCAACCCAATGAGGCCATCTTAGATCTGATTCTTCAGAAGCCAAAATACTTCAGTGCCAGATTGCTCTTATTTTGAGTGAACTGAGATGTTTGAAAATAAAGGTGCCTAACTACAACAGCTCTTTGAACTGATTCAGACAAACTTGAAAAACGGCATGAGGATATTGAATCACATTGTTCTACTGCTGACACTTGCATTAATACAGTGAAATGGGCAGTTGTACGATTACACCAAGACACGCAAGTCTTACAGGATTGAGCAGAAGGCTCAGCGGCCTGAGACTGGCACAACAACCTCTGAATCTCGGGCTTACCTGAAGGAATAGAGGGGAATGATATGCCTTCTTTCTTGAAAACCTTCTTCAAAACCATGCTGGATGTTTCATCTACCCACATGGTGGAGCTGGATCATTCCCGCCAAGCTCTGCCCAGCAAGCTCTGGGTCCCAAATCCACACTATTGGAGTCAAGACCTAGATCTGCAGTACTATGCTTCTTCAAGGTGATAGGAAACCGTTTGTACACCTCTATATGTTTTTTAGTTGTTCTTTCATTGACTACCTAGTATTCTGATATGTTTTTGACCTTTTTGGTTATATTAAATAATCTAATTTTGTTGCCTTTGTAACTACCCTGAATCCCCCTCCTCAGCAGTTGCAGCTCTCTCTTTTCATACTTCTATGACATCAACAACTCCTAATCCAGGTCATTTAGATGAATAGCATAGAATAGGAGTTTCTACTGTTATAGAATGTCTTAGAAATATGAAAATCAAGAGCAGTAGCCGGTGAGGAGAGTGGAACTCAATGTAGATCTGAGGATACCCCCACCCCAAAGCTTAATTATTTATCAAAAAAATCTTCAAAGCATATCAAAATACATAAGTGGCATGGAAATGAAGATGGAAGGGCAGTTAACTATGTTTCAATGGGCTTGCACAACTGGATGAGATGTATGCTCGTGTGACTTCAATACCATGTGGCTGTTCTCCTCTCTATCCATGGAATATACCACCCAGTAGGGGTATGACACAAGGAACCCTAGAGGAGGGTTCCCCTCATTGGTGCTGCAGGAATAATTCCCTTGGCTGAAGGTAGCTTAGAAAGAAGCCCACGGGAAAGAGAGATGAGCCGCTGAAGGGGGGGGTGGATGGTGGAGCAACGAAAAAAATGAATGAGGACTGGCCTGGAGGAGGGCCTTTTAAAGCCTGGTTTGGGGAGTGGTTTGTTGCTCCACCCACTGAACTCTGGTCAGCCATCAGCCATGAATTTCAATGGGCTTTCACAACTGGATGAGATGTATGCTTGTGTGACTTCGATACATTGTGGCTGCTTGCCTCTCTATCTGTGGAATATACACCTTGTAGGAGTATGACATGAGGAACCCTAGAGGAGGGTTCCCCCCTATAGGTGCCATGAGAATAATTCCCTTGGCTAAAGGTAGCTTAGGAAGAAGCCCAAAAAGAATACCCAAAAGGGTGTCTAGTATCGAAGAGGTGAGAAATCAGAATATATCGAGACTGGAATGAAGGTGGTAGACTTCAATGGGAAGGACAGGAGAAGAACGAGATATGACAAAGAGGAGGTATGGCATGAAAGCAGACAAGATGCAGATGGTTGGACATCGTAAGGAGAAAGGTAACAGCTGGGGCCACCATCCGACTCCATCCAACAGTGGAACTAAACTACAGAACCTAGGGGAAACACCAGTCCTATCTAATATTATGACCACTGGCACAGAGGAGAGGAGAGGAAAACCCCTCTTTGAGGAGGAAACCTCTGAGGATCCAAGGCCTAGGTCACCTTCCTTCCAGGCTGAAGGACATTGTGAGTACTGATGGCTCAGCTGCTGTAATTTAGAGTCAAGATCGAGGCAGGAGGAACATATTCCAGTTTAGAGGAAGCTCTCTCTCTCACTCTCTCTCTCTCTTTCCTTCTAAATGGACAGCTGTTGAGGATTGTGAGCAATGTCTCTGCAATTAGACACTCAAAAGTGAGAGAGGAGAGAGAGATGACTGCTGAGGCACTCAGCTGGCCTATGAGCCTATGAAACAGACCAGATGAACCAGAGGTGGTCTTGATGGAGAATAGCATAGAGAGTGCCTCAGAACCCACTCAAGCAGCCAAAAGGGCTCTGATAATGAGAGCCCCACCCCTCTCTGTTGGAAGTCATAAATTCTACATCCAGAGGTGTCACTGAGATGAGGGATGACTGAAGGTCCACCCGGAGCGGAGACATTCTCACTATGGGCCAGGGAGAAGGACCCCACTCCAAGCTTTGCATGCTTTAGATGCAGACTTTGTGTGTGCAGAGTGAGACTGTCAGCTATAGGCTAGCTCTGAGCCATGCTGCAATGGACATGGAAGGCACATCTCCAAGTGGACAGCGGGTAGAGTCAAGGTAGCATAAGACCCATTTGAAGGGTACACTCCAGTAGTTGATGTGGATGAGTAAACCTACAGAGGTCAGACTGAGTGAAGGAGACCCTGATGTGGGTCGGTAGGAGGCTGGATGTGGTTAGTAACCACAGGATTGCATGCCAACCAGGTCCATTGAAAGCCAAATTAGGAATGGATAGAATTGCATGAAGGTAAGAGCAAGAGCAGCTGGGTGAAGCCGGCAGCTGATGGTGAGGTGACTAGAAATAAGACAAATGAAGGTAGAGAAAGCAATAGGGGAGCAGGAAACCCTCAAAGAGGCAAACAGAGCACAAACCAGGAGCAGTGGTAGGTGGAGATGAATGAGCATAGTCAGGGCCAATATTGAGATGCGTGAGAAGGCAGTCAAAGGAGAGGGAATTAGGGAAGGGCAGAGATGGGGAAATACAGCAGTGAGCAGCTGAGTCCGGCAAAGGCCCTAGCCAGAGAGGGAAACACTGAGGACAGCATCAAGCAGGGAAAGGGAGCAATAGGTAAATAGAAGCATGAAGGCAAAATGGAACAAGTAGGCAGTACCAGGAGGACATCTGAATAGGTTTAACTAGAACGAGTGAATAGGGTCAGAGGAGGAGATGAGTAGACAGAGCGATATACAGTAGGGAATATTAGGCAATGTGAATGAGGAGGATATGGTGGTAGCAGGAGGGAATAGTGGGACGGCAGGATAGGGAAGTTCCCAAAAGAAAGCAGAGGTCAAAGAAAGAGTGGAAAGGAGGGCGGAGGGAATGGGAGGGGGGGGAGAGCTCTCACCATGGGAAAGCACAGGAAGGACAAAAACAAGAAAGCACATCATGGTGGAACCAAGAGCAATTAAATTCCTCCAAAGCAGGGCAAACAGAGACAGCACCTTGGGGGAAAACTGAAAAGCAGAAGAGATGAGAAATGCAGGCGAGACCAGGGGGGAGGACTGGAGGGAAAGTACAAGGAAGAGGCATACCTCTTAACTGCTATGCATGATGCATAGCACTACGAATTTCACACTCAATTACCCATGCTCTGCATAGGGTTACTGAAACCCCTACAAATTTTATGGCCAGTTCAGGATACACAAACCAATGCATTATTGAACTGAGTCGTTAGAAAGATTCCTCAACATGAAATATGGAGCACACGAATTGTACACAGAGGATTGTTGAAACAAAGAAAGAGCTACACATTCTGGCCATTTGCTATGATTGGTGAAGGTCAGCACTATGAAATACAACCCCAAGAGGCTGAGAGGGATGGGAAGAGCAGCTAGGAACAAGCAGGGAGCAAATTGGCAGGGCAGCCAGAGGGACAGCATCACTGCCAGAGCTGATTCACACGCTGCTGGGTGAGGTAGCGAAAACAGGAGAGACAGAAGTCGGGAGTTAGGACATAACTGACTGAGGAGAGAAATGGGTAGGATCTCGGGACAATCGCAGCAGGCCTCAGTAGCAGACCTGACTGACAGCAGGAAAACAGAACAGAGCCAGGAACTGCGGCATGGGAACCAGGAGAGGTGCAACTGGGGGTTGCCAGAGCAGCCAGAGAACCAGTGGAGGTAGAGGTAATGGAGCCACAAGAAGCGGCAGGCAGGAAGGGAGCCAGGGAAGGAAGGAGCGAGGGGGGTTTGAAATGACTGCAAGCCATGACGCGAGCGGCAGAATTAATCAGAAGAGTAAGGGAAGACAACAGCCGCAAGCAAGGAGCAAGGGGTGGTGGGGGGTGGAGAAGCAGGACTGAAGAGCAGACATGGCTGACGTGCCATGGGATGCAGGAAATGGGGCAAGGGGGGCCATCGGGAGCTGTAGGAGAGCACACTGAAGATGCTGAAGGTGCATGGCAGACAGCAGTGCAGAGGCTAGATGGGGTAGCCACTATGACAGGACCCAGCTAAGAGATAAGAAGAAGGGCTTACAGGAGAGCTGAGATGATGGGACGATGGATCAACCATGTCAGAAGAGACAGAGAAGGCAGTCTGAGGCAAGATCGAAAATGCGATGTAATGAGGGAAGGCAGAGAGAAGGAACAATTGACAGAGCCTCCGGCTGCAATGAAGAAAACGAATGAGGACTGGCCCAGAGGAGGCCTTTTAAGGCCTGGATGGGGGAGTGGTTTGTTGCTCTGCCCATTGAACTCCGGCCAGCCCTCAACCATCAATAAAAATCACTTCCCATCTCTTTTAAGGTTCCAAGAAAAGGAAATGATCCTCCACAAAGCTTGGCAAATGGGGACAGTCATGTACCAATCATGCAGACTTCTTTTCAACAATGACTATCCTTCAGCTATTTCAGCCCTATGACATGCATAAGCCCCAGTTATGAAATTCCTTCAGCAGCACGACCTGAAATTCTGTACCCTGTACCCATCAAAAATAACGATCTACCTACCAGACATTGTTTAAACATTTAATTCAGTAGAGGATGTCTATTTGGAACTGGTATGCAGGAAAATGGAGGTTCCTTCCCAGTGAGTGAAATCCATTCTGGCACCTAAGCTTGCACAGCAACTATGGCTACAATCTGCTCCTAGAGAGCAATGGAGACAACAAGGAGCTGTGGCCCTTCAGCAAATTGTTACAAGCCCTCAAAATGGCAATATGCCAGCCTCTCCATATCTTTAGTCTGCTCCTTCCGAGGTCTGCTCATCCTGATGCACATGTCTGTAAGGAAGGTTCTGTGCACCCTCCTTCCATATGGTAGCCTTGGGATTTTTGGTCTCTGGTGCTTGTGCTTGCAGGGGTCTCGACTACTTATTCCTCCTCAGCCTCTTCCTGTCCTGTTGTAAACCTCCATCTCACTCCTAGCTCAGCACCTCGATACCAACATCTCTGCAATCCACTCTTCCATACCTCTGTTTGCCTCAGCTCTCTTTAAAAATATTTGGTTCAGCCTTTTGTAACCCTTGGCACACCTTTAAATTTGGCCATATGTCTCCTGATTCTACTGCAGCCACATAACTCTGACTGTTGAATCAACTCAATTGGTAATTTTATGTTCTACCTGGAGCTAGAGGGCCACCCAATGGAGCAGTCATGCTGACTGAGGCCTTGTGGATGCCCATGGCACAGGTATAATTACTCATCCATCACTCCAGCCTAAGCCTACTGAGAAGAGTAGAAATAACTCTTATATCTCAAGGTGTGCCTTTCTGAGTTATATCTGGCAACTGCTAAATTGTGCTGATGAAGAGAATGCACAGCTTCAAATACCCCATCCTTAAATTTACTGCCCAGAAATGGGTTCATCTATGCTTTGTTATTTAGAGAGTGTGATCACATTTGCAAGGATGTAGGACATCATGGTGCTTGTCACTAGTGAGAGGACTGAGATAAGTTTACCGGATGGTTGGGGGAAGTGTGGGAGTTCTGGAGGTCTGGAGGGGAGGTTCTCTGGAACATTCAACATGCAAAGCCATGAAGGGATGCTGCCTCTAGGTAAGGTATCAGCTTAAGGAAAGTGCCTTCTTTAGCTATCAGCAGGAAAATATGTTTTAAGAGTGAGGGAAGCTTAGTTTTTTTCCTGTGTCTATGTAACTTACTTTACTTCCTATTTCTTAGCAAACTGGTAATCCTTTTTTCTGACTGTATATATAGATGTATATATAGATGTATATATCGTGGCCTTGATTCTAGAAGGGGTAACGTCTGGCGTAAAGTGACTTGTGCCAAAAGAAATGGTGCAAGTAGCACTTTACACCATGAGCTGCAACATTTGGAATCATGTCACAGGCTGCTTGCGCCAAAGTGGACTTACACCACCAGTTATGCCATAAACCACCTGTGATATGGCGCAAGGGGGTTTATGGCAGCAGTTGTGCCCTATTCTGAAAGAGCAGCTGGCAGATACCCAGACTGGCTATTCTGGAACAACCCCCAGAGGACAGTCATCAAAGTACAGTTACACCAGCTATTAGATGGTGTAAGTGTACCTTGCATCCACTGAGAGTTGCGCCACTGCACCTGCCAGCCCATCCCCCATGACATGTAGCCCCCACCCCATGACCCGATACCTCAAAGTGCTGTATGAAATGCCCAGCAGGGCTGTCAATCCCCCATGCCCCGATCCCCCATTGAAGTATAAATGCCCCGCAGGGCTATAGATCCTCCCATGTCCCAAATCCCCTAAATGTTAGTGACAGTACCCTGCAGGGCTGACAGCCCCACCATACCTCAATCCCCCAAATATCCATTATAGAATGCACCATAGGGCTATGGTCCCCCATGCCCTGAGCCCCCCAAAATGCAATGAAATACACCCTGCAGAGATAGTGCCCCTTCCCCCCCAAGCCCTGATCTCAGATCCAAGTCTGGGGACACATGCATTTCTTTTCAAAATGAAAGGAAAACATCCCTGACATCCTGGTAGCCTAGTGACCACCACCCCCCCACCCGGCAGTGAAAGACAACCCCACTCCCCGACCCATACCCAGTCGGTGACTGGCACAGCCCACCTCTGACCACCATGGCCAGCCACCAACTGAACTCTGTATGAGTGCATACCACTGTTAGTGGGGGGTGGCAGGAAGTAGGCTGTTGGTTAACTAGAATCTGCAGCTTATCCAGTAGGTAGGAAAATGGGCAGACTGGGTGGACCAAGTGGTCCTTATCTGCCGTCAAAGTCTATGTTTCTATTTACAGTAGTATGCGCTCATATGGAGCTCAGTCAGTGGCTGTCCAGGTGGTGAGAGGTGGGCTGTGCCATTAGCTGGCTGCGTACAGGTCAGGGAGAAGTGGGGTAATCTGGCACTGCCAGATGGGGGGCCACTAGACTACAGGAGATGTTGGGGATGTTTTCCTTTTTTTTTTTGTAAAGACAATACATATGTGCCCAGACTTGGATCAGGGATTGGGGGATGGGGCGCTATCCCAGTGTGGCATATTTCATTGCATTTTGGAGGGACTCGGGGCATGGGGAGGCCATAGCCCTGTGGGGAATTCTTTAATGGATATTTGGGGGATCAGAGCATTGGGGGGTGTAGCGGGGTTGTTGTTCAGGAGTCAATTAGCAGGCAGACATCAAAATCAGTGCATAAAAAATGCCAGGCTGGCATTTATCATTTTATTATTTGTAGCATAAAATGATAATTATTTAGAACAGAAAATAAGAAAATTGTCATTAAGTCAATAACATCAATGCTGTCTAGGGTGTAGACACAAGCCTTCTAAACTTAAGGTCTTACACCTCTCACAGTCAGTTCTAGACTGACGCCTTATCTAAATTAAAGCCTCTAGTGGCAATCTTTTATCCTGTGTCCTAGTGACATCACTTCCTTGGGAAACACCCACATTATGTCTTCTAACTAAAAACACATCTCTATGAGGCTCATATCCCGGCCTAAACATAAGAAAAAGGGATATTTCCAAGCCTTGGTTAATAGGAGTCCTAGCAACATTAACATAATATTCATTCTGGCCTGGCTACACAATTTTATAGCTATGAGGAACTTAATTTCCCTAGCTCCACCTCTGGCAGTGACCTCACTAACTAGGAGTTCCACAAAATCAGACAGTCTGTGGGCTGCCAGCCCTATAACAGCACCATTATATACAACAAAGGGGCTCCCCACAGGTAAAGAATGACTGTTTCATAAAAGTTATCCTTAGAGCTTTATCTAGCTTTCTCGTGTTTTCTGACTTACAAACTGGCACTCCTCCTGCACTAAACTCAGGTAAGCATCTTGTAAATTTCCTTTGGTAAACAAGGCCCAAACATGTATTTTATTTTCTTCTACTTAAAGCAATGTGTACCTTACTAGGAGTTTAGCTAAACACCACAGATAATCTTAATGGGGCCCAGAGTCCTACTGTCATTGTAACTGTGTATTATTGTTTGAGGTATTTGTCTGCTCTTTTTAAACTTTCATTAGAGCAGATGAAAACCCTATACCACACAGAATGGTGTATTTTTAAAGTAAAGCAGCAACAAGCTGCTTAATTAACTACTCTTATTTAGAGCTGAAGAAAACAGTTCTCGACATTTGCCTACAGCTGTAAAGTGCAGCCATCAGCTTTTACTTTTCATTTGTTCCTTTGCCAAGGGCAGTTTCTAACAAACACAGGGAACAGAACACAAGGGGACTGCTGTTCCCTGTCCTGCACTTTTTTTTTTGTTTCTGTGCTTCCTAAGCATTTTAGTGAGTCTTTGGGGGGATCTAGAACAGACTCAGGGCACCCTTCCATGACATGGGTCACCCGGTCACAGGGGGCTGCCAGCCCTGTGGGGCATTCTGTAATGGATATTTGGGGGGTAAGGGCATGGGGGGCTGCCAGCCCTGTGGGGCTCATTTCCACCTATTGGGGGATCGGGACATGGGGGGGCTCTTGCACCCTTACATCATGGTTTCTGTGGGTTGCGCCAACTCAATCAGATATACCCTTCCTTTGGCATACAGTTTGGGTTGTGAAAGTCACATGACTTAGCTACGGGGACCCTGTCCGATAGAGAATCTGGCACAGAGACCCTGGCGCAACTGCATTTGGCACAATTCGCCTTTGGCACAACTTGTGCCACCCCTTCTAGAATCCGGTCCCGTGTCTATAAATACTTGTACTTCTCTAATAAAGAATCTATTTTTGATAGAACAAGTGACTGCCTGTTTATTTTAAAAAGGTAAGTAGTTATTTCTGCTGGACTCTATTTGCAGTCTGTCCCTGAAGAGCATTCAATCACGTTATTGTGTTGACCTTTCTGACCTTGAGCAAAAAAGAAGTAAAATGCAAGTTTCCTGGTTTCGGATAGGTGGTGAACTAGAAGTCCCTGGTGTGGGATTTTTGTCACAACTAGTAGCAGCATGGTGGAATTAGTGACTGTCACAACTGGTGACAGTACGGTGCAAATCAGTGTATGAATTTAATGGCAGAATTTGTGCACAGTGTGCTTTCCTGTAGAGACAGGAACTCTGAGAGAGAGAGGTGAAGGCTTTACCTAGCACATGGGGTGACAGAGTGCCAGCAGAAATAAACCTTAGCAGTCACTCAACAGTATATAGTAAAGGTTACATTGTTTACATCTGTTTTTTTTTTTTATATCTAGACAGCTTAGTGCAGCATAGTTAGAAAAGATGAGCTCCTCTACCTACAGCTATTGAATGCCAGATTTAATGTATAGCAGCTTCATGAGCTGTGTGCAGAGAGGGGGATTGTCCATGAGGGCCTGACAAAGACTGGACTCATGGAAGCTCTGTCGGTGCATGATTGAATGCCGGGGGGCAGACAGTTCCAGAGGTGAATGGCCCAATACCTGTGCAGCAGGCAGTTAATTAGGAAGGTGACCAAGGTAGCAAGACTGAGGTCACAGCAACTGAGCAAGGGGGACACCTTGTGGCATGAGCTGTGGAACCTGTGCAACCCAAACCTGAGCTGAGAGCTTGTGCCACTGGGGCTCAACCTCAGCTTGAGATCCTGAAGATGGAGCTTGTGCTGAAGGAGACAGGTCTGCAGAGGGTAAGGCTGGAGGCTGAGGAAAGAGAGAGGGCTCAGCAGCATGATATCCGGGAGCAGGAGGAGAGAGTAAGACTGGAGGCAGAGGAAAGAAAGCAGACTCTCCAGTATGAGATCCTGATGCAGGAAGAAAGAGAGAAAGAGCAACAGCACAAGATTGAGATGGTGAAACTGTGCCAGAAAACCACACAGCAAACCATAAGTAACTGTGAAGGGGGTCCAACCCATGAATCCACAATTATTTCAAAAATGTTCCCACAATATAAGCGTGAGATGATCTTGGTTTGTTTTCAAAATCATTTGAGATGGTGTGTGTGCAGTTTAAATTGGACAGGGTTCTGTGGATGACTCACCTCATGCCACTGCTTACTGGCTATGCTTAGCATGCATTTCTTACAATGGATATAATGACTGCATGCCTATGATAAAGTTCAAAGGGTGTTCTTGAAACATTTTGAACTGACTCCTTAGACTTATAGTTGAAAGTTCAGAGAATTAAGAAAGGGCCCATGAGACAAGTTATTTAGAATTGCATGTCTAGATGTGTGCTTACCTAGACTGCTGGGTGGATGTGGCTAATGCTAGGACTGTAGAGCTAATAAAAGATTTGATTGTAAGAGAACATTTTCATAAAATTGTACCTGATGACTTGTGCATATGGCTGCTAGACCAAGCATGTAACTCTGCAAAGAAAGCAGCAGGAAGTGTTGATTTGTATGTGGCCAGCAGACCCCATACACAGTGTAAGAACAATGGGGGTGATGCAGCACATAGTTTTAAGTGGACCCAAGGAGGGCAGCCTAAAGGGAACCAGATTGTACTCAAACCCAAAACAGAACCCACTGGTTCTAAGGGGAACAAGGAGCCAGGGGCAAAGGAATGCTGGATTTGCCAGAAAATGGGGCATCTATCCTAGGACTGCCCTAAAAACAGAAGCAAAGGGCAAAGGGCAAAAGCCTAGGGGAAGGGGTGACCAAGACAGTACTCAGCAGCTGGTAGACTGTGTACACACTGTAGTGTTACTAAACTCCTCCAGGCAAATACTGTACACCCTATTCTAGTCAATGGGACAGTAACACAGGGACTGAGGTACACTGGCACCTCCATCTCCATGGTGAGGCAGGATCTGATTCAGGTGGGCCAGATTCTGCCGGGGCAGTTTCCAAGACTCGGGGAGTCACAGGTTGAGTGGTCCAAATGCCAATGGCTTGGATCTTCCTGAGCTGGGAAGGTGGCAATTGATAGATATTTTATTTTTATAGCTTTCTTTCCCAGAGGCTCAGAGCACTGCATAAATTCATAACAACAGTTCAAAAAATATCAGCAGACACATTGCAGAGTAGATAAATAACCACAATAAAATCAAAGGGAAGTAAAACACTAGTACATCACATATCTATCAATACAACAAATAGCACACAATTTCAGCTATGAAGGCCAAAGGCCTGACCAAACAGAAAAGATTTTAGGCCCTTTTTAAAGGTTTCCACTGAGGGTGCCTCCCTCAAACAATTAGGCAGTGGGCTGGCTCCATGGTACAGAACAAAGGGGTTCGCAAGGCATGCTGGCAACCCAGATTCACGCCCATGCCTGGGTGTCAGGAATGGAGGCTGGCAGGGAGGGAGTTCAGAGTGTCCATTGGACACTTTCCCCCCTCCTTGGCACCTGAGGTGGATTGGGTGACATTCTAGGTGGTGTGAGGCCTCGACATGTTGCTGAACATCCCCACCCCAGGTTGCCATTGCATTGGCCCAGTGTGGGTGGAGGGCAGACAAAAACAGAACAAGAATTGAGGGACCTTTAAGTAGATCAGATATGGGGTAAAATAAAAGAAAGAATTGAGTTCTGTTTTAACAACTGGGTTCCTGAGTGGATAAAATACAAAAATCAAAGGAGGCTTCCCCTTTGGTATTCTACAAGGATTAGCAGACTTGTAAGGGCATAAGAAAGGCCTATAATAAATATAGAAAACAGAAGACTGAGATTAACTGGCACAGGTTTAAACAAAAAGCTAAAAAAGCTAAATCTGCTATTAGAAAAGCCAAGAAAGATCTGGAATACAAATTAGCGTCAGTAAAAAAGGACAATAACAAACATTTCTTTAATTATATTGGATCCCTGAAAAGTAATGTTTCCAAGGTGGGCCCCCTACTAATTAATAATAAATTGATATCTGAGGAACAGCTTATGGCTCATGAATTCAATCAGTATTTCACCGGTATCTTTAAAGCTAAAGAAATATTAGGAAATACAGATTGTGAATCTCAGGACTCGTGTGTGGAATTTACTGCTGCTGAAACTTATTCATCCATTAAATCCTTTAAATCTACTGCCTCCGCTGGACCAGACAATATCCCTTTCGTCTTTTTGAAAGAAATCTCTTAAGAGCTTGCTGGTGCTCTCACTCTTCTGTTTCATTAATCTATTGTGAAAGGAGTAGTTCTAAAGGAGTGGAAGGAAGCTTTGGTGATGTCAATTCATAAGGGGGGTGCAAAACAGACTGTCAGCCACTATAAACCAATTAGTTTGACCTCCTACATAGGTAAAGTAATGGAGAAACTTATATTCCAAAAAATAAGCAGGCATATAACAAGCAATGGTCTGACAGATATAACTCAATATGATTTTACACCAGGTACATCATGTCAAAATAACTTAATTAACCTTTTTGAACCCATTAGTGAAACCTTGGATGCAGGCCTTCCAGTGGATGTCATCTTTTTAGATAACGAAAAGGCTTTTGATTCAGTGTCTCATAAAATCTTGATCAAATGCCTTATTGATATAAGGCTTCATAGGAATATTATTATGTGGATCTCGTCCTGGCTGGCAGATAGAAAGCAACAAGTTAGTGTCAGGGGATATAAGTACACCTGGCGTAGGGTCACTAGTGGAGTGCCTCAGGGCTCAGTGCTTGGCCCAATGATGTTTAATATTCTTATCTCTAGTAGGAATACCACACAGGGAGTGTGGCTTAACAAATATGCAGATGATGCCAAATTGGGGTGTATTGTGAATGACACTACTTCAGCACATATGTTGCAGGTCAATTTGAATAATTTATCAATTTGGGCAAATCAAAATAAATTGACCTTTAACATTTCCAAATGCAAAGTTATGCATTTTGGTAAAAACAACAGGCTAGTTGATTACCATATGGACAACATTTCACTAAGTACGGTTACTTCTGAGAAGGATCTGGGAGTTTATACTACAAATGGTTTGAAATTTTCCTGAGCATACAAATAAAACTGTTAAAAAATGTCACAGACTGATAAATTGTATCTTGAAAAATATCACAAGCTGGGAGCCTGAAGTGCTGATACCCATATATTGTGGTATAGTAAGATCACATTTTGATTATTGCTCATCTTTTTGTGCTCCAACATTGGTCAAGGATAAGGTGTTGGTAGAAAAAGTCCAACGAAGGTTTACCAAACATATTATTAATTTGAAAGCACGTACATATGATGATAGATTAAAAATACTGGGCCTCTATTCCCTTGAATATCGCTCATTAAGAGGAGATCTGTGCTTGATTTATAAAGCAACATGGGATGCAGCATTATTTGAGACCATATGCATGGACTGGTACATTCTGTAAATAATACTAGGTCCCATAAACTAAAGTTGAGATCAGGCATGAGTAAGACTGTTAGAAGAAATTGATTTTTCACACAGAGAGTAGTTCCTGTTTGGAATACACTGCCTCAGGATGTGGTGCAAAGTGTTAATTTGGAGCAGTTCAAAATGAAGTTTGACTTATATATGGGTGATTCTAAATATAATTTCCACCCAGGCTAAGGGTGGCAAGTTCACTATGGGCTAGTCCCTCGAACATGTTCAAACCTATGAAGCTATGAACCCCCCGATCGGCTGCATGACAGCCTCCAGTACCCATCACCACAAAGCCCTGGATCACTCAGATTGACCCCTGCAGCACCCTCAATAGAGCTGTGCCTACCGGCGCTTCTCCCTCAGAAAGGGAGGACCCGTCTGATGAAGAGATATGTCAGGTTTCCCAGGGCTGCCAATATGGGGGTGGTAGATGGCGATGGGGGTGAAGTGGTGGCAGGTACACCTAGGAGGCATGAAGGAGTGGCTGGTCGAGGAGCAAAAAAAACTAAACAAACAAAAAAAATTAGGCAGTGAATTCCACAGGGCTGGCATGGCCACCAAAAAAGCCCTGTCACCTGACTGCTACAGCCTAGCCTTGGGAACCTCTAGGAGGCACCCCTCAGAGGAATGGAGAGAGCAAGTCAGACAATGAGGAGCCAGGAGGTCTTGCAGGTAACTGGGTCCCTGGCCATGTAGGGCTTTATAGGTCAGTAGCTCAACCTTGAAGACAATCCTCCACCTAATCGGCAGCCAGTGCAGTCCACGGAGCACAGGCATAATATGCTCAGATCCTAATGCACCAGTCAATAACCTGGCAGCCACATTCTGCACCAGCTGCAGAAAGTGGAGGTTGCCTCCAGACAGCCCTAAATAGAGAGCATTGCAGTAATCTAAACAAGATGTAACGAAAGCGTGTACTAGGGTCTCAAAGGTCCTCAGATGGTATCAGGACTCAGATCCAGGTAATGTTCCTCAGATGGTAAAACCCACTTTGGCCGATCACTGACACCTGAGCATCAAGTGTCAAACTACCATCAAGGAACATGCCCAGATCCCAATCCTAAGGGAAGGAGATCAAAAGGATATCCCCCAGCTTCAAGCCAGGATCATTCTCCAATCCTCTTCCATCCTGTCGATGACCAGGATCAATCACCAGTACTTCCATCTTGTCTGGGTTGAGTTGTAGCCAGTTATGAGTCATCCAATTCTGGATCTCAGCCAGGCAGGTGTTCAATACAGAGGATGCCATCTGGTTTCCAGGTGCGCAGGACAGGTAGAGCTGGGTATCATGTGCATAGCAGTGAAAACCCAGCCCATACCACCTGATAATGTCTCTCAAAGGCAGCATGTACAGTGTAAATAACAGAGGCACCAGGACTGAGCTTTGTGGAATTCCACAGTGTAGAGGTATCAGGTTAGATGAGGATAACCCCCTTTTCACCCTTTGCATTCTACCTGTGAGGTAGGATCTTATTCAGCTGATGACAATGCCAGTTAGTCCACACCAGTTCCTCAGGTGGTCCAATAGCACCTCAGGGTCCACAGTGTCAAAAGTCACAGAGAGAACAAGGAGAACAAAAAGGTCCACTCTCCACTATCCCTCGCTATTAGGAGATCACTAAGCACCTTCACCAGGGCAGTGTCCATACTATATCCAGGCCTGAATCCAGATTGGAAGTACTCAGAAGTGGTTGAGAACATGAGATGAGCCTCATGCTGAGTGGCCACCACTTTTTCTAACACGTTCCCTAAAAATGGGAGGTTTGAGACTAGTCTGTAGTTGGTGAGACGATCTGGGTCAAGGGAGGGTTTCTTCAAAAGGGGTCTAACCAAGGCCTCTTTCAATATCACAAGGAAGACCCCACTCCTCAAAGAACACTGGACAATCTCAGCCTCCACAGGTCCAATCAGATCCACACATCCAACCAAAAGTTGGGTTGGACCTGGGCCTAGGTCACAATGGGTAGGTTGCAGCTTCAGAACTATCTCCACCACCTCCTCCACTCCCACTGGATCAAACTCATCTAAGGCAGGAGAGATGCCCCGACACATCTCTGGCTCAATCCTGCAAGCTCCATGATGGCACTGGAGGAGATCTCAGTCCTGATAGAGGACACTTTGTTAGCAAAGAATACAGCAAACTCATCACACCGTATGCTAGAACTAGCTCCCCCAGTACAGAGACAGGCTAGGTGCAACAGCCCATCCATCGTATGAGCTGAGCTGGTCTATTTCTTGCTGCAGCAATCTCCCTTGACAGAAAATCTGCCTTTTTCTGAGATTGCCCTCTGATAGTCACCATAATGTGACTTCAGAGCCAATTTGTCTTCAATCAATCTGGATCTCCTCCAGCACACTCCAACTCCTGCCCTTAATCAATCTTTAACTCTCTGAGCTCCCACTTGAACCAGGGGGACCTCTGGTGAGTAGATAAGGGCCGGACATGGACAGGAGTAATAAAGTCAAAGGCCGCTGCAACAGTCCTGTTATAGGCTGCCACAACCTTCTCCACACCCATCGCACAAGCAGCTTCCACACCCAATATGTCCAACACTGCCTGGAGTCTTGCTGGGCACAATCTCCATAAAGGGTGGTACAGAACCATCTCCACAGAGGATGGAACCTCATGAGGGGCCACCAAACATAAACCTCATGGTGCTATGATCCGACCAAATGACCAGATCAATCCTGAGGTCATCACCCCCAAGATCCAGTGTAAACAGCAGGTCCAGAGTGTGCCCACGTGAGTGGGTCACTGAGGTGACAATTTGCGACAGGCCCAGAGCTTCCATGCTCTTGAGGAGATCCCACCCAAATGGTAAGAGTCTGTCATTGACCCAAGTGTGGAAATCCCCCAGAACTAACCATCTGGGGGAATCCAACATCAGGCTGGCAATGAACTCCCCGATCTCCTGCAGAAACTCTCTGTCTCACTGCCTGGTGGTCAGTAAATAAGAATGATTCTGTAGCCTGTGCCAGGACCCCCCCCCATATGGCAGCACTCTCAAAAGACCTGGTAGAACCCACCAGTAGCACAGTGAGGCCCAAGCTGGCTTTAAAACAAATGGCCACTCCCTCACCTCTGCAATCATTCCTCAGGGTATTACCACAGAGTACCCATCCAGAATCGCTGCCTCCAAAATGAGTGCAGCATTTTCATCCAGCCAGTTCTCTGTAATGCAGGACAGGTCAACTGAGGAAATGAAGTTCACCGTAATAGCAGTCTTGTTCCTCATTGACCTAGCATTGCAAAGCACAGCCCAGGTTGGATGAGTGGGAGCTGCTAGTCCACTGGCCCCCTGCCCACTATCCAAAGTGGAGCCCTTGGGTATGGGGACCAGACAGGGAGGACCCCTTTCCAGTACCCATTTTGCCCCAGGGCACCCCTGGGCCTCACCACCCACATCACAAACTCCCTGACAGCCACTCCTGTGCCCCTCCATACAGACCTCCAATCCTGCACAATCCTCACAGCCCCACACCTCGCATATGTATCAATGGGCAGAGAGAGAAATGAAAAGGTCAGAGGTCGTGCAAGTGAGCCGGAGAGTAACTGTACCTTAGAGGCCTATTCCCTTGACACATTCTGACTGTCACTAAAATAACAGATTAAAATACTAAAATCCATATTCCTCACAATAAATAATCCACCCCCAATAACTAGATCAAACTTACTTCTTAAAAACTCCCAATTTGACCACAGAATCACATTAATCCATTCACACATAACACACACACAACACAAAAAACAAAAGGCAATGAGGTATGGAAGGTGGGAGTTGTACCTGAACTCCCTGTGGATGTGATCATGGGTAATGATTTTGACCACAGGGAAAACCTACTATGTGTTACTACCTGTAGCCAGGCAAAAGGGCAAGCTTCAGAGGACAAGGAGGGGCTGACCCCTCCCTTAGCAGCTGAAGAAGCAGCTAATGTGGGTGAGGTGCTAGCTAGGAGTAGCAGCCCTGAACCCCAGCTGCAAACAGAGGAGGTACAGCAGAGGGCAGATTTGCTCCTGAAGGGGAGTTGGGGAGGGTCAGATGGGAGTTGCTGGGCAAGGTGCAGTGAGCAGATCCTACCCTCCAAAAACTGAGAGAGATCACAAATAGTGCAGAGGACTATCAGGGAGCAAAAGTCAGTTTACTGGGAGAATGGGCTGTTGTACAGGGAGTGTACACCACAGAGGGGGCTAGAGAGAGAGAGAGAGATATACTCTAGTAGCTGGCAGTTCCCCAGGACTACCCTTTTTCAGGCTACCTGGGTATTAACTGCACAAAAAGGTGGCTCGCCAACAACTTCTTTTGGCTGAGTATGTACACAGATGTTGCAAATTACTTTTGGACTTATCTGCAGTGCCAGAGGGTGGGAAGGTTAGGGGACAAGGCTAAGGTGGCCTTGGTGCCACTGCCTATTATTGATGAACCCTTTAAGAAGGTAGCCATGGACATAGTAGGGCCCCTGAGTACCCGATGTTACATGGGCAAAAGATACATACTGGTTGTTGTGCACTACGTAACCAGATACTCTGAGGCAGTGGCTATGTCCTCTTAAAGGTGGAGAATGTGGCTGATGATAGGGTTACCACCTTTTAAGAAGCCCAAAGTGGGACATTTCTAACTGAAACATGATTTTTGCAGGACAGTACGTAACCTCAGCCAATGCAACAGACTTGTTTTCTCTATATAATCAGAATTAAGGCTAAGTGGTGCAGTTTCCTAGTAGCTTCTATTGTTTCTTATCATTTTAAGGTATTTTAGTTAAGGTATTATAGTTATCTGCAACATTTAGTGGAAAGTTAGAAAATATTGTTTCTACTTATAAAGTCAGGACATGTAGCATTTTTCATATTTTTTTCTAGTACACAGCTGTCCAAATCAGGACTGTCCTGCTAAAATCAGGACAGGTGGTAAATCTAGCTGATGAGCTCTGGGAATCTTCAGTGGAGTGGAATTTCTCCAGATTTTGTCAGACCAGGGAATCCGTTTCATGTCATCGTTAATGACCAGTTTGTGGGACAAGTGCAGGGTGAAACAGCTCCATGCTTCAGCCTAGCACCCCGAGACAAATTACCTGGTTGAGTGGTTCAGTGGGACCCTCAACACTGTGCTCAGGGCATTTGCTGACCAGCACAAAGGGGGCTGGGACAAATATTTGCCCCACCTCCAGTTTGCATACAGGGAAGTCCCACAGGAGTCTAAAGGGTTTTCACCTTTCAAACTCCTGTTTGGTCACAGGGTGAAGAGGCCACTAGATTTAATCAGGAATGAACGGGAAGTTGACCTTGCCTCCCAAGTAGAGTCTGTTGTGGAGTATGTCCTGAATTCCAGAGCATGGCTGAGGGAGTTCATGGGGCTCACCAAGGAGCACTTAGCCATTGCACAACAGCAGCAGCAGAAAACTTGGTATGAACATGGGGCCAGAGGCTGGGAGTACGAAGTCAAACAGTGAGTGATGGTACTTGTCCCAGTCTGACACAATCAACTGCAGACAGCATGGGAGGGCCATTCTCCATTATCAGGAAGGTGAGTGATGTTAATTATCTAGTACAGCTGCCTGACAGAAGGTGCAGGCAGAGGGTAGCTCATGTGAACATGATGAAGCCCTACTATGATAGGGAGGAAGTAGTTCTTGCTGTGTGCATTGTGCCAGAAGAGGGAAATAAGGCTGATTCCCTTGTGGACCTCCTTGAGGAAGCACAGAAGGTATCCTTGGTGGATAACCTCACCCTTTCAGGGCAGTTGACACTGGCCCAGGCAGAGGAGATGGGAGGAGCTACGAGAATCTGGGGCCATGTTCAAGGGGAAACCAGGGTACACCCATGATGGCTGAACACCACATGGACACTGGGACCCATGTTCTGCTAAAGCATTCCCCCTATAGGGTACCAGAGAGGTTAAGCAGACCATGCTAGAGGAGCTCAGGAAGATGCTGGCCTTAGAGTGATCCAGGAGTCCAGTAGCCCCTGGGCCTCACATGAGGTCCTGATCCCCAAAATGGATGGTACTATACAGTTCTAGGTTGTTGAGTTTCTGCAGGTTCTAAACCTGATGGCAAAACACGACACAGAAGACAGGTGTCACAGAACAAAGGCTTATTCCCCAAATACATGTAAAAAGGACAGTGATACATGCTGGGAATCCAGAGCCTTCAAACACCTGGTGTCATCATAGGAAAACTCAGTGAAAAACAGGATTGCACAGACTCATATAGTAAGGGATAAGAAGGTCTGTTACCTGGTAATGGGACCATCTGCATAGTAGAGAAGCTAAACAAAACACTTCTATTGGTGGGTACTGTGGGCAGCTCGCACCCAAGGCTGTTATGTTTTGCATGTACACAGTGATAAGCGTTATGCTGCCTAAAACTACTTTGGGGTTACAATAGAAAAATCCATTGAATATGCTGATCATAGCATTATTGCTAATAGCTGTAGGTGGCACACTAAGACCACAGATATGTATGTTGGATAATAGTGTGCATGTACATCATAGCAAGCATGAGTAAATACCACTATATCTTATACTGTATAATGGAAAATAGTTGCCCCCATTAGGGATGGCAGGTCAGGTAGGTCTGCATATCTCCCCCCCTTGTTACCTGGACTAGGAGGCAACACAACTTGGGAAAGTGTATTGGGTTACAGTCTAGCTGTGTGGGTTTCTTAAATAAATTTCAATTGTACACAATGTTGTTTGAGTGTGCATCATAGACAGCATAAGGTAATAATGAGAAAAACAACCAAGACAACTTGAATTATAACATAACCTTTAAAAGTGAATTTCAACCAAGTGTTGGAAAATGCAGTACTTAAATCACCATCATTAAATAATTAATTTAGAGACTCGCCTATCTTAATAATATTGTTGCTAATAAGTATAAGGTGTGTATCCTTTCTCTTTTATAAGGATCTAAGATTCAGGGTGAGTGGTTCAAGATGCACATTAAACACTGATAAATACTGTGAAATAGCATTCAAATAGAGTCACTATCAATGTAATCAAGTTCCAGGGTGGGTACAGGGGTGATAACTGTATGGCCAATGATAGTGCGCTCATGAGGTACAAAACAGAAGTTGGGCATAGTGACATCACACACAAGATGTTCAAAAAAAGAAGGTCTTGTAGTTGGTCACAACAGAATATTGTCCATCAGTATTGTAGGTAACTCAAACTTGGGGGAGTTGCGACTTAGTGAGCTGGACAAGGCAGGTGATGGAGCCATTCATCATCTTTCTGGTGAGGCATCGAACATCTTCTCTTGAGGCATAACTGAAATTTGGCTTGTCAAAAGGAGCAGTGACATTAACAGTTTCATTGGCAAAGAGGTTATTATCAAAGGTATATGACCAATCCATACAGTTAGGAAAGTAACCACAAACAGGTGTAGTTACATCAAAGACGTCACATCTGCACAAATAGTGGTAACCCTGTTTGGCACAACAGTTAGTATGTGAGGCTACCCAGGCAACCAGTTGAGGATGAAAAACTAGCAAAGGAGGCAAACTGATCCATTCTCTGTAGATGCTGCCCTCTAGATAACCCATGGAGTGTACGTTCACCAGCTTGTCAAAAACTGAAGAATCTTAGCCAAAGATCAGAAAGGACAAAGTGAAGGTACAGTAACATACACAGTGTCCCGGAGAGTATATTGACCCGTAGCATAACAGGGTCCTTGGCTCAGGTGTTGAGTTACATAGCCCAAGTGTCATGCTGTGGCCAAGGAAAATGGCACAGTCCTATCCATGTGCCTGGAAGTGCATGTTAGGGTTCTACACTAGAGGCAATACCATTTAGCCATATGTCTATTATGGATCAAATCTGGGATCTGCCCTGATTCCAGATCTTGGAAGAAATTGGTGATAGTGGTAATGGCAAAAGTGCCATAAGCTGAACAAATGATTTCCCTGCCTCTGTGTTGCTCTTTGATTTCTTTATTGTTTTGGAAGATCAGTTCATTGAGGTTTTTTTTTTTTTGGGGGGTCTCATTAAATAAGCGTGCAATATCATGCATGTTATACACTGTGAATCTTTCCTCCTGGAAACTACCATTGATATTGTGTAACATGGGCTGCATCACATTCTGACGTAATTTACTGTAAAAAAAATTGGGATTGACTTTGAATTTTAGACAAATCAACCTGGTTTCAAATTGACATTCCAGATCCAAACATACCTGTAACTATGCCTGCAATGCCTGCTACATTAGAAAAACCCCAAACTCCTGTTTGGACGTTTTGGGTGGAACACTTCTCGGTGTTCTGTACTGTGGTACCCAGCTACAAGGTGTTACGTATGTGCTTGTTATGCTGCCATTAAATCTAACAGCATAACAGTGGAACTTGGAAATGTTAGTTGAGGAACAATGGCCAAACTCAGCCATGTTCCAGTGAGTGAGGTTTAAAACAACAGGATCATGCATTAATTGAAAATTGTTAATGGGAGTCCCAGGGACAGAAGTAGCAATCAGGCCACTGGCTGGACCTGGCTCCATGGCTGGGCATTGCAAAGGATCATCTCTTGATTCTGGGATGACCGTAGGAAAAAGAGCAGCTGTTGCAATGGAGGGATTAGAACAGAATTGGTGCATGGTGGTATTAGGGAATCTGGTGCAAAAGTCTGGACTTATCATTGCTGTAAGGTTGTAGAGGCCCATATATTGCTGATTAACTTGGTGCATGCATAAAATTCGAATGGGACAAATGCAAGTATTGCGCCAGCTTTGAAAAGTTCCTTTGGCAAAGCTGGCTGTTGGAATCTGTTTTCCAGCAGGATTATCAGTCTTCCCTTCTATCTGTAGAGCAAATGAGTCTGGAAATACCACCATGGCATTCAGCAGGCATCTTTTTTCTTCATGCACAGTCACATAGGTGAACAGCAGGTCAATGGTCACCCCTCCAGGGGGCGGCTTAGATATTCAAGGGGGAAAGTGCTCTGGATTCCAAGAATACAAAACATGGAGAAGATTCTTGAGGTTTGGATCCATGTGATGAACTTCAGACATGCCCGTCAGCGTGCATGGAAGAAGATAGAGGAGAATTAGCATTATTTCTGAAAAAGAAAAAGACTCAAAAAGGTAAATGTACAGATCTCGCTCTCCTAGTTGGGGGGAGTGAGCATTAATCACCTTTGTTCAATTTCAGTTGATTGGCATGGTACCATTTGTCTATGGGCTACTTGTGGTCTGTTATCTGCACTTGGTAGACAGCAGGGCTCGATTTGTTGATGATGTCATAGAGGCCCACCCATTTGTTTGCAAACAGGTGGGCAGGGTTGTAAAAATGTGAGTACCATGATGATCTCCTACTTGCCAATTGACCTCTTTGGCATTCTTGTCACAGTACATTTAAGACTGCTGTTGAGCCTGGCCCAAGCTTCTGGCAGCGAAGAGGTGGGTCTGGACAAGACTGTCCTTCAGTTGTTCGACATAAGCATCCACTGACATTCTATCTGCTGTAGGGGTATTTAGATCAATCCACAGATGTTCTGGTAGTCTCATCTGTCTGCCGGCCATCACCTCAGAGGGTGTGCACTGGGGTGCTGCAGCCTTGGTAGCTCTAACTGCAATTAGGAGTAAGCACAACAGAGTAATGCACAGGCAATGCAATTGTCCACATAGTGTTGGTCATCTGTTGTCATACCAGGCCACCAGCCCACGGTTTTCAACCTCTGCAGGGTCTTGTCCATCCCTTGGTTTCAACCTGTAGGGGGTGTCGTGGACCTGATGGATGGATTCTGATTAGAGTGTTTTGGGAGTCACCCAAAGTTTTTGATCACCTGAGTGGTACAGGATCAACTTCTTATCCTGGAAGACAGGAAGGTTGTCAGAATGTCTTTTGAATGGGTTATTCACAGACATTTCTTTCTCTGTTTCCTTCAAGAGGTATTCATACACCTCTTTTATTTCTGGATCTGCCATCTGTACTGCATTTAGATCCAGAGGGACCACCTTCGTCCTCCCATGTGTGGCCACTGTGTGCGGCCCAGTAGGGGTTGAATGGTCCATAATCCCCCTCCCCCACCATCGAGCACCATCTTTTGCTAATGTGTCTGCTCAATCACTGTATTCATGAAAAGGTTTAGACTTGGAGTGAGCCTTAACCTTGTGAATGTACAGCTTGAAAAAAAATTGCTCGGCAATGCTGAAAATGTGGATAAACAGATCCCTGTATTTTACAGGAGTGCCTTCTGAGGAGGCAAAATCATGAGCCTTCCATAAAGAGAAGGAACTCTGTTAATAAATTGCATACCCAAGAAGAGTCAGAGAAGATGATGGTATCCTCTTCTCCTTTGCTGTGGATGCTTTCCAAGGCACAGGGAACAGCAGCAAGTTCTGCATACTGTGAAGATCTAATTTCACACTTTCTGGACATCTCAGAGGTGTCACCTGCTGGGTAAAAGGCCAGGACCCCAAATCCTGCAATTTGTTCTCTTTCATGATAGGAGAGGGATCCATCTGTAAAGATGCAGTGAAGCGCAGGGTCTTTCAGGTTGCCCTGTGGTGGGAAGAAAGGGGATTGGTTCTGGCAGGGTGGGTGGATCTAGGCCATGCACATGGGGAACATCTTGGAATAGGGGTCTATGTGCCAGAATTGGTGTGAAGCATAGTGATGTCTCAATCCTGTAGAAGGAGAGACTAATGGGTAAGTTTAGTGTTAGACACATTGCCATCTTTGATTCTATATGTCAGCAGGAAGTTGGAAGTGGTGTGGTTGGTGTGCAGTATGATGGGGAGAACCCTATGATGTAGGTGAAGTGTCTAGTACACCAGAAGGTCACCAAGATATTCCTCTCACACAAAGAGTACTTCTGCTCCACTAAGGAGAGTGTCAGTAAGGCGTAGGCAATAGGTCTCAAGGTGCCATTTGCCTTTTGTGCAGGAACAGCTGACATGCCCACATCAGAGGTGGCAATTTCCAGATAAAATGGTAGTTCTGGGTTAGGGTTGACCAAAGCTGGAGCAGAGGCCAAGTCCTTTTTAAGGAAGTGACGGCTGCTGTCTGTTTTGGTCCCCCTTGCCAGGGAACATCTTTCTTCAGTAGTTCATACAGGGGTGCGTCCTTTTATGCAAAGTTGCAAATGAAATCCCAGTAATAGTTTACCATGGCTCTACCATGCTGGTTCAACATCCTTTATGTCAACCTGGAGCTTGTCGACAGGAATCATGTCGACTGCAAGTTGCAGTCTACATGATTCCTGTGTGTCTCCCAGTCCTGTTTTTTTTATCAGGGGGCTTCATCCCCAAACTCCCATGTATGGGGCTTTGCCCCCTGCCCCCCCATCTTTAGGATTCGCAACTCCAGCTGGGGTTGATTCAGGCTGTAGGTGCAGGACCGGGAGACAGCATGCCCCTGTCTCAGGCACACCAACACAGTGACCTGTTGGCAAAGTGTCGATTTTGCCAACAGGTGTGTATTTCACTGTGTTGGTGTCTCCTTAAGGGTGGCATACTGTTTACCACACCCATGAAACATTTCAGAGTAGCCACACTGGTAGGTAGTGGCAAGTCCTGAATGCCTTGGATCCTGTCCAAGGCAGGGCTTCTGCCCTTGGCAGTGATGTGCAGGCCCAGAAAGGAAACTTCTGGGAAGCACAATTGTACCTTTGCAGGGTTGCACTTGAGGTCTGCCCTCTGTAGGAGTATCAGGAGCTCATCTCCATATATTGCAGAAGGCAGTCTGGTGTTGAGAGGCCACGTATTGTATCCCTTATGTGAATATGGCAAAGGGAATGGCTACTGTGGAATCCCTGTGGGAGGCAGTTCCACGTGTACTGACATCCTTCAAATGTGAAAGAGAACTTATATTGGCTCTTAGGGGCCAATGAGAGTGACCAGAAATCATTGGATAAGTCCAATATACTGAACCACTTGTGTTCAGGTTTCAGAAGTTTGAAGACATCCGGGGGGGGGGTGCCATGGTGGGTGAATAATTGGAGATGACTGTGTTAAGTCTTCGGTAGTCAATGGTAAGTCTCCAACTACTGTATGGTTGGACTTCTTCATTGGCCAAATGGGGGACTTGACTGTGGATACACAGGATCTAATGACCCCTTGTTTCAAAAGGGAGTCAATAGTAGCCCTCGAAGAGGGTACTGCTTCTGCTGGAAAAGCGTATTGTCCTGGCATGGTGGTTCATCACCAGTGACTCGTATGAGAGTGCCCATTCCCCTACAATTATGTTTGTGTTTGGCAAAGGCATCTCTATGCCTTTCCAGAACTGGTCTCAGTTGATGGAATAACTCATACTGCTGAAGCGACATCATACTCCACGTCATTGGCCTTTACTGCTGCTACCACATGCAAGTCAGAAATGAGAAGCATATGGTACTGGTCAGGTATCTGAAGTAATATCAGAATGGCTAAGTCCACTATGCAACCATAGCATGAGAGAAAATCAGTTCCCAAGATGGTCTGGTGATGAGGTAATACCATGAGGTCAAAATTGTGTGTCATCTCTTAGGTACCGAGGATGACTGGTACTGGTTTGGACTGGTACATTGTAACCAAAACCGGAGGCAGTATAGCACAGTGGTTTAAGGCTCTGAGCTACAAACCTGGAGACCTGAGTTTGAATCCAACAGCCCCCACTTGCATATTGTGTGACCCTGAGCAAGTAACTTCACTTCCTTGTGCTCCCAGGTTGCACCTGTAAACAAGCTTTCAGCTTAGTGTGCCTCTCCTGGTTAAAAAAAACCAAAAAAATTACCATGGTCCCCTCAAAGGTCTGCGCAGACATGGCCTTCCCTTGACTAACAAGATAGTTCCAGGTTGTCTTGGTACAGCACTGAAACAGTGATGCCCATATTGAGAAGTAATTCGAGCTGGTGGACCCCAATCAGCTCTTCTACACATGGGTGGCTGAAATCATCAGTCACTAGAGTAGTTATGATGTGGACTGGGGCCTCACACCATCAGTCTGATCCATCTTGATCTTGTTTGGAGTCTTCAGGTGAGGGGGTCTATCTCTTGAAGCATTTGTACCATTTCAGAGTACAGAGATTTGGTCTGCCTGCCCTAATCAGATTCTTCCATTGGAGGAGCAAATGATATGGCAATCAAGTTTCTGGCTGGGATGGTTGCCACAAGAAACTGGACTTTGGCCTTAAACTCCTGGAGCCAGTTGTTTTCCATGGCCAAATCCTTGTATGAAGGGCCTGGCTCCTGTTTTTGTCTATTATTTCCCTTTGCATTCTGCTGATTCAACTTCTGCTGATATCGCTGTCGGTTCTTTCTTTTTTTAAATTTAATGTACTTTATCAAATTTTCCACATAACAGCGTACTTCACAAAACATTGCCCAATACATGAACCAAATAGTAAGAATAATGACATTCTACTTAATAATACATCACTTAGAGGTATTAGACAGTTATCAGTTGCTCTCCATATAAACAAATCAAAAACAAAACAGGGAAGGAAAAAAGGAAAAAAAGATGTAAACTCTATACAACTGCTCCCCTACCTCCCCCCCAACCTCTCTTTACCTCTCCGACTGACAAAAGTTGATGCAAGAAAAGTTGTCAGAGACAGTATAATATTAAAAGGTGTAATGTCTACCAGCTTGAATAATTTTATATATAAATCTCAGAGTTTGCAGCTAACTATCAAAGGGGTCATACAGTTATTTCTGAAGTATTTCTGTGTTCACCTCCAGGGGTTAAGTGTAGAAGGGGAGCCCAGAGTGTCTGAAACTTTGCTATCCTGTAATGCATTTAGCCAGGGCTCTTTCTGCATTTAGGGCAGTTAGGAATTCATGGACCCATTCTTTATATACTGGTACATCTTTTTCTATCCAGTGCCTCATAATCAAAAGCTTTGCGACCAAGGTAATCATTGCCATAAAAGCTTTCTTTTCATTATTATCAAGGGAAGATAAATTGCCCAAGATGCAAATTTCTTTTACAGCCTTCTAGATGGCCTGCCAGAATGGTAATATGCTGGGGCAATTCCAGAGCATGTGTAATAGGGTACTTTCACTGCTCCCACATCTTGGGTAAGTAGAATCTGATCTTTTACCCATCTGGTTCAGCCTGCTGGGAGTATAATACAAATTGTGCATAATCTTAAACTGCACTAATTGCACTCTATCTTGTTTAGCATATTTGTACATATCCAGCCAAATGGTGTGCCAGACCTCCTCCAAGTAGGACAGCTGTAATGCATAATGCCAATAAAATGCCTTGGGAGGTACATCTACCCAGACTATCTTATTGAATACCTTGTAAAGTCTAGAAATGTTTTTTTTTTCTGGACTGCTTGGTCAACTATTTTTGAAAATTCCACTCTGACCAGTGTGGACCAGGGAGGTTTTTCCAGGAAACAATGCATCAGATGTTTTAGTTGTATATATTTAAAAGAAGAGGACACTGGGAGGTGAAATCTGTTATAAAAAAACTGATAAAGAAATAAACTTGTCTCCACAAATCAAATCCTGAATATTTGACAATGGCACCATGGGCCAAAAAGATGGAAGAAGAGTTTAACCCCCAACCTCAGATTTGGGTTTCTGTACAGAGGTTGACCTATCTCTAAGAGAGGGAAAATTTTAAGGCTATTACATAACTGCATGTGTGCTCTAATAGACCATCCTATGGGTGAGGCCTGCAGCTGTACTGGCAGTCTTTTATATGGGATGTATAACAAGAAGGGTAACAAAATCTGATAAGCAACTAGCCTGTCCCATTCAATATCCAACCAATCTAATGATGTGGTGTTCTGTGGGGAATTTTTTAACCATTTAAAATATTTGGAGCTATGAAAGGCTAGGTAATAAAGATATAGAAGAGGGACTTGGAGTTATCCCAACTCTTTAGGTCTACATAATTTCTCTAAAGTCCTTCCTGGGGGTTTATCTAACCAAAGGAATTTGGACCACTCCGAAAAGATGTTTTTAAACCATGACCTGGGGAGATACAGATTTAGCATAGATAAAGGATACATGATTCTTGGGAACACTGACATCTTTAAAATATTGACTCTTCCCCAGAGTGAAAGGGGGAGCAATTTCCATCGTTTTGAATCTTGGCTTATCTGCTGGGCAGCAGGGTCCAGATTAAGTTTCTTAAGTGCTGAAAAGTCTTTTGTGAGCTCTAGGCCCAGAAAGGAGATTGAGTTAGGAGACGACCTAAGACCCATTTCCGATACCGGTGCTGAAGTACAGGTAGGCAAAAGAGGGTAAACTGAGGTTTTACTCAAATTTAATTTGTATCCAGATGGGCTAAATTTACTGATGATGTCAAGTGCTCAATAAAGCAAAGTTTTCCACTCAGCTAAATGCAGGAGAACATCATCAGCAAACACTGATGATTTATATTCTTTCTTAACAAATGAGATCCCCCTTACCTGGGTATCAGATTTAATTTTCCTAGCCAGGGGTTCTATGTAGAGATTGAATAACACAGGAGAAAGGGGACACCCTTGCCGGGTATCCCGGGTCAGGAGAAAGGGGCTCGATAATACCCTATTACATATATACCTGGGTCAATGGGCAAAGGTAAAAAATGTGTATTCAAGTAATAAACTCTGCGGAAGACCAAACTTGGGAGTATCAATGAACAAAATATTCCAGGCACTCTATCAAATGCCTTCTCTGTGCATGGAGACCAGCACATTGATAGGGTCTCCCCGACACAGAGATAAGATGTAGGATTTTGTGGATATGGTCACCGGAATTGTGACAGCTACAAATCCCACCTGTTCTTGACTTATCAGAGAGGACCCGACCTTTTTCAGTCTGGCAGCTAAAATAGCAGCCAAAATTTTAATATCAAAATTTAGTAGAGAGATCGGTTGATAGTTTTCCATCTTACCGGTGTCCCAGCCTGGTTTAGGGAGAACAATAATTCTGGCTTCAAATAGGTTGGTTTCCAGGATAGTGGATTCATATAGATATGAGTATACCTCATATAACATCAGGGCCAATTCATGACTGAAGGTTTTATAAAATATTGGGGCAAAACCATATGGACCTGGAGCCTTGTCAGCAGGGAGATGGTCAATAGCAGTCATAATCTCATTAAGTGTGAGCATCTCCTGTTGTTCAAATGTCAAGGAAAGCAGCTCCATCCCCACAAGGAAATCTGACCGGGAGATGGTGAAGTTAGAGGTGTTGGGGGGTGCTGTATATAGTTTTTGGTAAAACTCTTGGAAAATTCTTATCATCGTAATGGGGTCTGCCATAGGAGTGCCTGTCATCGGATTAAAAAGAGCTGAGACCCATCTTGATTCTCTTTGTTATTTTAAACGATTGGCCAGTAATTTCTCAACCTTTTCACCCAGCCCGATATAAGTTGCTCAGATGGCAGCAGCTGAGTGTGACACATTGTCCAAGAGAAAAGCAGAGTATTTGGATCTTAAATCAGCTAGTTCCAACCAAGCAGAATCATTTAATGACATTGGGGGGAGTTTACCTCCAATTCTCGAATACGGGACAGCCTCCTCATTACTTGCACTGCAACCTTTATCTTTTGGACTGAGGCTATCCGAATGAGTTCTCCTCTTCAAATGGCCTTCATAGCACCCCAAAGTTTATCTTTAGCTATAATAGATCCCTTGTTTTCCTCCCACATCTGAGAAATAAATTGTTTCATGTAATCCCTAATGTAGGGGTCCTCTAAAAGTGACGTGTTACGGGACCAAGTACATGATCGTGGAAGGGAATTAGGAATCATGATAGTCATAGAGATTAGGGAATGGTCTGAGATAACTTTAGGATATATATCCCTGACATGAAACCTTTGTAAAAGAGCTCTGGCTCAAAGGTATTGTAATCCTAGACCTGATAAATAAAATAAAATAAATAAAATATATCCATCTGCTCCACTCCATTCAGCATAGAACTACTAATGAAAAAGTAATCAGTTCTTGAATATACACTGTGTGGGGTGGAGTGGAAGGTAAAATCTTTTTCTTTAGGGTGAAATACCATCCATGGATTCACCAAACCCAAATTTTGTGTCATCTCTCTAATAGCCCTCTGTGCCAGAGATAGACTAGCCCTTCTGTTAAAAGATCTATCCAAGTCACTGGTAAATGTTAAATTCCAGTGCCCCCTGAGGATATATGAAGCTCATTTAATGGTAGCCAAAAGGGAGGCTAGAGGTGGAAAAAGGGAGAGGGAGTCTGTATTTGGACCATAAACACACCCTATTACTATTTCTTGATTGGCTAATGTGCCATGTACAATTTCATATCTATCTTCCGGGCCATACCATTCCTGAATAAGTTTAAAGAGAATCGCCTTGTGGATTAGAATTGCAACCCCCCCCCCCCCGTGAGCATTTGGTCCTGTTCCACAGACTTGGCCTACCCACCTTTTCTTTAGAGTTGAAAGTTGTGTTTTAGGAATATGAGTCTCCTGCAACAACACTATGTGTGAATTGTATCTTTTAAGATGTCTAAGAATTTAGTATTTTTTATTGTTGTCCTTTTCCCCTTTAATACTCCACGACATTACCATCCAGCTAGACATTAGCCCCCGAAAGTGTAGCCTGGTGTCTTACTGCCCCCATTTTTCTGTGAAGTCCAGCTATAGACCCCCCTTCCCAACTCTACTCTCCCTGAGCTTTTCTTGTGAAAGCCAACCCCCAAAACTTAACCCATAATCCCCACAATGTAACTCTACCTAACATCTTCTGAGCCTGAAGCCCCCTCCAAACGTTATGGACCATGAATGCCCTGGGTTGCAGAGCTTCCTGTGTGCCCACTGTCTAATATACTCTTATACTTTGTCTCTCCCACACCTTCAAGGAAAAGAACGTAAGGTTTGTTTACTCGTAGTGGGACACTTGAAGTAGCATCATATTTTCAGTGTCTCTAGATTTTGTTTATTTTTCTTATGGACCTAGGCAAAACCAAAAAGGAGGGTGTATGAAGCCAATCAATATGGGTTAATCAAGAATGCATGGGACAGACATAAGGCAATTCTAGTGGGGGGTAGGAGGAAGTAGGCTGTTGGTTAACTAGGACCTGCAGCTTATCCATTAGGTAGGGAAATGGGCAGACTAGGTGGGCCAAGCGGTCCTTATCTGCCATCAAATTCTGTTTCTATGTTTAAAAGAAAGCTGTTCACCTGTTGTTTGTCAGGTCTAGAGAGCCCAATATGTAAATTAAGGCACTAGGAAGTGAATATTTACATGCCCCTTTTGTTAATCTGTAGAGCAGATGACTGGTCAGATATACACATAACTGGAGAATATCACTCTAGTCCCCTTCCCACATTGGGAAGAGAGATATTAACAAAGTGTCTTAGACATTACCATCCCACGAGCTACATTAACAAAGAACTGTCACTTTAAAAACTCTATCTATACTTTAACAAAAGTTTGCCTTCTACCTCCCTGAAATGCTCCCCAGACAGGTGAACCTAAGGATCCTAATATATCTAGAACAGAGTGTCCTCTAAACATGCCAGACACATCATCATTATTAAAATTAGTAATGAAATAAAATTCATGATGACTTCAAATCAGAATAGGCTCTCTGATCTCATGCTAGAGATGGGGTGGGTACAAATAACAGCATAAGTATAAGAAGATTGCAGTAACTGGCTAACAAGTGCCCCCCAAATTAAACTGTATACTTAAAAAAGAACAGAGTATCGGGGGGGAAAAAGGGAGATAATACAATTCCCTGCCAGTCATTTTGTTTATACAGAAAGTAACAGAGTACTTAGTCCAGGGATAATTCTGGAACTATTCAGATTAGAAAATAAAAGATTTTAATCCTAGTTTGATTCAGAAGGCTGCTGCCTCGGGTAGCTAGGTCCAAAGTAAAGGCATGTTAGGATTGCCAAATCCTTTAGAACTGTGAAGGATCTAAATATATTCCCAGTTCCAAAATAATTAGGTTGAATGTGAGTCCAAAGGTCCCATCTAAGCACTATAAACATTCATCTCATGTTTCTCCAAACATGGCCGTATCCTCATTGCCATTGGATAGTAACAAATCATATTGAATGGTTACTAATTAAGTCTAAGGCAGAGCTGGCACTGTTTAATAAATAGAACAAGGCAGTATACTGTACCAGAACCAAAATTATTGCAAGTCGCTTTGTCCACTACGAGATCCCCAACTTTGTTCCAATACCAATTTTCATTGAAGAAGTTGCTACACATCAAAAATGAGATCCTTATCATGAGCGCAGGTGAAACAGCCCATTAATGAGATATAAAGAGGCCTCAAAAACATCAGAGTGCAGAACGACTCACCCCTTTAAGCCAAAGAGATCAGGAAGCAGTTTCTCCAGTTCCACTCGGGTCTGGTCTGCGTTTTCAAATCTGTACGAGCCTTTGGTGGTGGTGACTTCCAAATGAGCTGGAAAGATCATCTGGTGTTTTATTTTTGCAGCCCATAATTTAGATTGCAGGGGTCTATAGGCTGCTCTATCTTGACAAACCTTGTAGGTTAAGTCTGGTACCAGAAGGATCCATTTGCCTTCCCACTCTACTTTTTCCATCTGCCGGACTGATTGTAGGATGTGGTCATGATCCAGGTAATTAAGCACTTTAAAAATCAAGGGGCACAGTGGATTCCTGGGCAGTGGTTTGGGTTGCACTGACCTGTGAGCCCTCTCAATTACATAGCTGGCCCCATTTGATGAGGGGCCTGCTATTATGGTACATAGTTTTTGCAAAAACAGAATCGGAGAAGCTCCTTCTCCTTCTGGGAGCCCCAACAGGACAACATTGTTGTGCCTTGAGCAGCCTTCTAAATCATCCACCTTTTCTTATAGTTTGTGAACTGCCCTCCTAAAAGCAGACACCTCAGGCTCCATCTCTGCATAGCGATCCTCCGCAGAGGAAATTCTTGCTTCAGTGTCTGAGACCTTGGTAGCCAGTTCTTTAATAATCGGTCTCCAGTCCTTGATGTCGATAAGGGAGAACAGGGCTTGTTTAATTGTCTGCAACTCCAAATACATTTGTTCAGGGGTTACTGGAATGCTGAGGCCTGGTGGTGGTGGAGTCATCGGCATGGTACTGCGTCTGAGACGTTTAGCTTCGAGCATGGTGCTTGGATCATGTTCCCCCTGTGAATCTTCATGGATTAAATCCATCTTTCTTTGCTGTTTACTGGAAGTTTTTTCCATCCTAGGAGGTGGTTAAAGGTCAGATCTTGTAGAAATGAATCCAGTCTTCTCAGTAGTTGCTAAAATGGGGGGAAAAACTGATGATTTTGATGCGGGTCTCCCAGAGCTCCTCAAAGCTGCTGCTCACATTCCACAGGACATCACGTGACTCTCATCACTGTCGATTTTTGTTTGACCCTCCTCGGTTCTGGTAGAAGGACTTGTCCTGTTGGGAATCTTTTAATTTCCCCTCCACCACATACTGGGTGGATGACTCGGTGCTGTTTTGTACTGTTGCCACCTTGTTTTTGGAACCTGAGCACTGGTCTGTATGTAGATTTGGTACATGCATTCCACTTTGTCCATAATGGCTTGGAAGCATTCCCGTCTTGGGAATACTACTGCCTCTACCTTCTCACAAAGAGCTGGCTGCATATTTTTCAGAAACAGGCTTTTGTACTTGATCAAGTCTCAGTTTGCAGCCTCATTGGCCCAACTGTTTGCCTCCTTGATATGCAAGCCACAAACAGGTATCGTACTGGACTGGGGTCTCTTTGGTGTATTGCTTCACTGGATGGGCTAGCATCATACCGGCTATATTGGGATTGTGTGCCACCAGGAAGCTGCCTGCAACTGCATCGAATGGGGCCCAAGCATCATTACGAACTGCTTCTGGCAACTTGGCCCACAATGTGGGATCCATGGTTTGTTTGAAAACATGGACTCTATGCTAGGCTGGAAGGCCAAGCATTTTACATTGGTTTTGCACCTTTTCCAAATGGCAACTGAAATTGTCATCCGAGTGTATATGGCCTACATTGTCTCCGATAGTTTGTATGGCTTGTGCAGACCACAGAGCATTCGGGGGTAGACCCCATCTGCCCTGCCATGGACTTGATGACTGCCTCTGTGGTGGCCACACCCTGGAGGAGGGTCTGTTGTTCTGCCTCCTTCAACAGGTCAGCCATGGCCCGTTGAATCACAGCAGACTGTGCCTCGGAGATGCCTGCTTTGGTGACAACCTGCTCGATCAGTTTCCACTTCCCCTTTGTCTTGCTTACTCAAGATGGCTATCGGCGGGTGGGTCCTCCATCATCCTGTTTCCCAAGGACCACCATTTTGAATCTCTCCTTCATTGCTTGATCATTCTCTGATGACGCATGGTTGATAGGCGGGGCCTACTGCATAGCTATCACATGACCCTTCAGGACTGCCAACTGCTGATGTAATTTCGTCATCTTGGCTTTACACATCAAATGGTTAACTGCCTCTGTACTGTCCCTTACTAACATGATCTTGCAGAACTCTGCACACAGGGCTTTCTTCATGATTTTCCTTAATCTCCCTGTCCAAAGCATCCTGACATTTTGCAAACTCTTCCTCCAACTCATCATACTCATTCCGCAGCATATCATTCACACCAGTAAGCAAGTAATTCAACTGCAACACATGTTTCTTATCCTGCTGTAACCTTTCACATTCCTCTCTCAACCTAACAATATTTCTGTGTCTCTGTCATACAGTACATTGCTTTTCATTCTGAGTCTCATTTCTGACCCTTTCAATTTCTTTTTCCAACTCCCTCCGTTGCGCGCCCATCCCTTGGGATTTGGAGCCCAGCTCCTTTTTCAGAGCTAGGACCTCTGTTTGTACTGCCTGTAGTGAGGTATATAGGGTGGTAACCATCATGCCTTTTTGGTCATGTATCTTGACCGTAGGTTTGGTCTCCGAATACAGCGTGCACACATACTGTATCGATGACTATGCGACTTCACGTCCAGGCCATTTTGGAGGGTTCTCCTTTTCCTGCACAAGCTGGGAGTCCAAGGCATATCAATCCACCTTGTGCCCTACACCTAGGTAGTTACACGTTTGGGATATGGAATCCCACAGACCAGTGCTGCTGGGTGAAAGAAGGGGCATAGTTTCAAAGGTTTATTCCCCACATACATGTAAAAAGGACAGCAATACCTGCTGGGAGTCCGGAGGCTCTGAACACCCAGTATCATCATAGGAAAACTCAGTAAAAAAAACAGAATTACACAAACTCTTATAGTCAGAGATAAGAAGATCCATTACCTGGTAATGGGCTCATCTGCATAGTAGAGAAGCTAAACAAAACACTTCTAGTGGTGGGTACAGGAGGTTGTGGGATTCAAACCCAGGTCTCTAGATCTGCAACTCAGAGCATTAACCCACTGTGCTATACAGCCACAACTATACTGGTACAGTGGGCAGCTCACACCCAAGGCCGTTGTGTTTTGCACATATACAGCGATAAGCGTTATGCTGACCAAAACTAGTTTTGGGTTACAATAGACTGATTCATAGAATATGCTGATCAGAGCATTATGGCTAATAGCTGTAGGTGGCGTGCTAAGACCACAAATATCTATGCTGGATAATAGTGTATGCACATCATAGCAAGCATGAGTCAATACCAATATACCTTTGTGGCAGGGTAATATTCCTGCCCCTAGGAATCATGCTAGATTAAGAAAAGCACCCCCCCGCCCTTTTCCTCTTTACTGCAGCTATCCCCTATCCTTCTCTCTTATTGCAGACTGGCGACCTGCAATTCTATCTTAGTTCTCTTTTTCTTCTGTTCTCCTCTGTCCCCTATTTTACTATTTTCCAAAGGTGCAAAGTACATAAGAAATAAAATAAGTAAAGTGTATAAGCCAAGTGCATGAGACATAGAGAGCCTTAGGTATAAGTGCTGAGCGCTACAGGCTTCAAAAGGCATAAACCACAGAAATGGCATAAAAATGATTTAAACATGGTTTCAAATGGTTTAATGTGCCTGAAGTATTGAATTATAATGCTATGTGCCTCACATTTTCAAGGTATCTTCTACCAGTGCAAAAGAAAATGCACCTTGGAATGTTTAAAGCTTCACAGAGTTTGGAAAATTTCTTTTTTACTTGTTTCAGGCCACAGGCCTCCTATTTTACATTCCTTTCTGTACTTGAGCCAACACAGGGCTTCAAAAACAATAGCTACTTTTTGTTTCCAACAAAACAAGGAACAAGGAATGCTCTTCAGTTGTATATATTTAAAAGTAAACTTAAGAAAGCAAGTTTAAACACTCCTGGTAAAAGTTTAGCTTACCCCTCCCCCAGCCTGCTCATTCCTGCATGATGTCTGGTCTTCTTTAGGAACTAGCCAGCCCTTCAACCACTATATTTATACAGACATGGGCAGGACTGTTGGAAAGGAGGCGGACCTCATGAATTATTCATAAAGTTATTTTTGTGTTCTTTATAAATACACATTAAAAAGCAGTTTTTACCTCTGAAATGTTGTTCTAATGCTAAAAAAGTGTTAATGGTTATGAATTAAAGTGAAAACAGCCTGTTTTCTGTAAATATAAGTTTTGAACCCAGAAAACGGGTGGGCTCAAGGTCACATGAGCTTGTAGGCAGGTATAAAAAGAGTGTTGTAACAAGCCACTTTAGATAGCTAGGTCAGAATGTTTCTGACCAGAGAAGTGTGAGGACTTGCTGTCTTCAGGGCCTATTATTTGGCAGCCTATTGTATTGCTAATGCAGTTTCTGTTATATAGCAGTCTACTGCTGATTTGCCGGCTGTTTGTTTTGGTATTTTTTTTAATTTTTTACATACTCAGTTCGCTATATTACTACTGCCTGCTTATGAAAATAAATCTAAATACACCACCTGGTGTGTTGAAAGAAATAAGTCGTGTTGTGTCCACCTTTTTTTCCACTCACCTCCACAACCTTATACTGTATAATGGAAAATAGTAGTCCTCATTAGGGACAGTGGGTCTACAGGGTCAGCTACTAGAGGCTCAACAGCTGCACAGAGTCAAATGCCTACCCCTTGCCCAGAATGGATGTGACCTTGGAACGGCTGTGGGAAGCCTGGTTCCTGACCACAAAATACCCGACAAAGGGTTACTGGCAGGCACCCTTAATTCCTGTAGCCAGGGAGAGATCTGCTTTTGTCACCCCATTTGGGCTGTTAGAATTCCAAGTAATGCCATTTGGGATGAAGTATGCACCCACAACCTTCAAACAGCTTGTGGCTTGTTTTCAGACTGGGGCAGGTGAATGTTCACTGGTGTACATGGATGACATAGCCATTTACAGCCAGACATGGGAGGATCACGTCAGGCACATGAGGGAGGTGTTCCACAGACTGAAGGCTGCAGAGCTGACAGTTAAGGTGGAAAAATGCCAAGTAGGCATGGCTGAAGTGTCCTACCATGGGCATTGGGTAGGCAGTGGGTGCATCCATCCAGAACCTGCAAATGTCCATTCAGGCCTGGCCCACCCCTGCCACAAAGAAACTGGTAAGGGCATTTCTGAGGACAGTTGGATACTACAGGAGGTTTATCCCTCACTATAGTGATGTGGCCAAGCCCCTGACAAAAAAGAAAATGCCAGAGAAGATTCACTGGATGGTGGAGTATGAGTCTGCCTTCTGACAGTTGAATGAGGCCTTATGTGGGTCACCTGTGCTCGCTAGCCCCAACTATGACAACGGTTCATCATACATGCAGAAGGCTGACTAACAAGATGATTAGTCTGGGTATGGGACAAAAGGTGATACACTGGGTTAGTAACTGGCTGACAGACAGGAGGCAGAGGATGGTGGTAAATGGGATCCAATCTGGGGTGAGGGAGGTAACTAGCAGGATACCGCAGGGGTCAGTACTGGGATCAGTCCTGTTCAATGTCTTCATTAGCCACATTGCAGTGGGGCTGGAATGAAGGTCTGCCTTTTTGCAGATGACACCAAGATCTGCAACAGGGTGGATACTCCATAAGGGGTGGAGAAAATAAAGAGTGACCTGGAGAAGCTTTAAGTATGATCGAAGGTGTGGCAACTGAGGTCCATAATAAAGAAGTGCAAAATAATGCACTTAGGTAAAGGGAACCCTTGGGAGAGCTACAGGATGGACAGAGAGGTGCTGACAGTCACCAAGGAGGAAAGGAACCTAGGGGTTGTCATTTCTGATTACCTAAAAGTGTCAAAGCAGAGCACCAAGGCTGTGGAGAGGGCCAGTGGCATGCTGGGGTGCATAGGCAGAGGTATCACTAGCAGGAGGTTGTGATGCCATTGTATAAAATACTGGTAAGGCCACACCTGGAGTACTGCATGCAGTTCTAGAGGCCACACCTGTGAAAGGACAAAAACAGGGTGGAGGCAGTCAAGAGAAGGACAACAAAGATAGTACATGGCTTGCACCACAAAACATATGAGGAGAGGCTAAGGGACCTCAATTTGTTCTCACTAGAGGAAAGGAGAGAATGAGGGAACATGGTAGAAACATTCAAGTACCTCAAGGGCATAAACACGGTGCAGGTGGGAGACCTTTTCCAATGTAGAAGTAGTAGTAGAATGGGGGGATATAATATGAAATTGGAGGGGGGTAGATTAAGAGAAATTTGTGAAAAAGCTTTTCTTCACATAAAGGATGGTGAACACTTGGAATAGACTGCCATAGGAGGTGGTGAGAACAAGCACAGTGGAGGGTTTTAAACATGACTGGGATGGGAACAAGGAAACCTTGAGATGGGGGAGTGATGAAAAGCCATTGAACACATAGGGTCAGTGGCTGCATACAAGTATAGGGCTTATGGGCAGACTAGATGGGCCTAGCGGTCCTTATCTGCCAACAATTTCTTTGTTTCTATGTTTCACATCGATGCTTCCAACCATGGGCTGGGTGCTGTCCTAAGCCATGTTATACTGCAGAAGGAGGAGCACCCCATGGTGTATCTTAGCTGGAAGCTTCTGCCCAAGGAGGAGGCATATGCCACAGTTGAGAGGGTATGTCTGGGGATAGTGTGGGCCCTTCACAAGCTGCAGCCATATTAGTGCAGGAGGGAGTTCACTGTGGCCACAGATCATAATCCCCTGACATAGCTCCATAGGACTAGTGGGCAAAACACAAAGTTATTGCAGTGGAGTTTGATACTACAATCTCATAATGTAATCATTCAGCACCAAAGTGGGTTACAGAATGTCAATGCAGATGGACTGTCAAGACAGGGCTTAGTGTTTGACATGTTCCTTTAGGTGATTCCCCAGTCCCTACATGAATGGCAGTGCCTCTTGGGGGTTGCCCAAAAGAGACATGCCTTCATTTCCTGGGGGAAGGGGGAGTGAAGGACACATTATTTATTTATTGAATTTTGTTGACCGGGTAAGCCCACTGAGACTAGAAGTCCCTTTTTCAGGCGTGACCCAGGGTGGGGATACAGATGGTAACAAACTGAAACTTAACCAGATTAAACTGTTGGTGGTATTTCTAGTGAATGGAGGAAATTTGGCCAGGGCACCAGGGAAATTTCCCCTACTCTTTTCAAGAAGTGTCATGGGATCTTTAACGTCCACCTGAACAGGCAGATGGGACCTCAGTTTAATGTCTCATCCAAAATATGGCACCTCAGGAGTGCAGCACTTCCCCCCCCCATGTTGCACTACAGTGTCAGTATTGGGATATTAACCCAAGTGCCTGGTGTGGGGAAAGAAACCTCAGCCTTCTGATCTCCCAGCCTCAGAGGTGAGTGTGCTACCTGCTGAGCCACTAACACTGACATATGGCCAGATTGATCTATTATCTTTGTTAGTGTAGTTAAGTTTCTGTTATAAGTTCTGCTATTTGTAAGTGGACACAAACATGGCTTCCAGGGTCACATGTCCAGGCAGGTCTTATGGGAAATACTGGCTACTGCTCGGGGTGTTTCCTACAAGCTATTCCAAGCTGCACATTCAGGCAGATGTGAGGGTGTAATTTTGAACACTTCAGACATCCTGAAAAACAGGATTGTAAACTGGACAGAGGATGTCTAGATATGAAGGAGGCCTACTGGCCTGGATAATACTAATGTTCATACTAAGATATAAGGAACTGAACAGGCTATGAGCCCATGTTTGCTCCTGTCATTTCACCCATAATAAGTGATGCAATTTCTGTCTAGTATATATGAGTCCAACTTACTTTCAAATTGTCTTTTCTTCCTGCTAGCAATGATTTCTACCGGCAGGCAATTCTATGATGTCATCCACACACACACACATTTGGAATGGGGACAGTAGGGAACTGTCCCTCAGAGTGGTGAGACCACTTCTCAAAGTGAGAAAGGGAATAAATTGGGGTGCTGAAAGCCAGCATGCTCTCTTTCTCTGGAACATTCAACATCCAAAGCCAGGGAGGAGCCCAGTCACTAGGTAAGAAGTCAGCTTAGGGAAAGTGCCTTCTTTAGCTAGCGGCAGGTAAATAGATTGCTGTTAGAACTTTACTATTCTACTGGGACTTAAGAACTAGAAATCTACTACTGGGACCTTCCATTTAGGGTAAAAACAAACAAACAAAAACAAAAGTTAGTGTGTTTGTCTGAGCTGGCTGAAGGGAATTGTTATCTGTGCAGTTAGCTAGGTGAAGAAGAGAACTGTGATTTAGAGAGAGTGGATTAGGCAGCAGGAAGCTAGGTGTTTGGATTTAAAAGTGCCCTAGATAGCTTTTGGCAGAGAACAGCAAGAGGAAGGAGGTGCTGTTAGAACTGTACTACTCTACTGGGACTTAAGAACTAGAACTCTGTTACTGGGACATTCAATTTAGGGTAAAAACAAACAAAAACAACAGTTAGTGTGTTTGAGCTGGGTGAAAGGAATTGTTATCTGTGCAGTTAGCTAGGTGAAGAAGGGAACTATGAATTGGGGGAGTGGCTTAGCCAGCAGGAAGCCAGGTGTTTGGATTTAAAACTGCCCTAGATAGCTTTTGGCAGAGAACAGCAAGAGGAAGGAGATGTTGTTAGAACTTTACTACTCTACTGACACCTAACCAGGCTGGGAGTCAAACTGTCATCCATTTTGTCTAGCATCCCCTTCTCTGAGATCCTGCCAGTCTGGGGGGGGGCAGATGGACAGAAGGTCATAGAAGGGGAGATAGGGGAGCTAAACATGTGGCTCAAGGGCTGGTGCCAGGAAAAAGGAGACAAATTTGTAGGTAACCGGCAACAGTTTTGGGAGTGAAAGTTCTTTCAATTCATTGGACTGCATCTGACTAAAGAGGGAGTCAGTGCATTGAGGCAGAAGTTTGATGTCTTTGTAGAATATTTAAACTAGCAAATGGGAAGAGGGGTGCAGCACCCGATACATCAAATGGTAAGAACACCTCTCCCCCATAGCTAGTGATCAAACAGGAGTTCAGCATGTTTGTAGTTCATTTGCATCACCATGTAAGGAAGAAGGTCTGGCTCCCCATACGACGCACAGGGGAAATGCCGGACCTCGTCCAACAACTAATGCACCGAAAACTGGCCAATGGAAAATCATGTACACAAATACCCACAGTCTGGGAAGCAAGATCCCAGACCTGGAGGCAACAATGACAGAGGCTAAACTGGACATAGTAACCATTAGCGAGACATGGTTCACCAGTAACCACACTTGAGAGAATTCAGTACCTGGCTATGTACTGTTCAGAAGAGACCAAGGTGCAAAAAGGGGAGAGGGAGTGGCCCTTTATGTCAATGAAAATATCAAAGCTACAGAAATTCAGAATACACATAAGGAGCCAGAAGAACTGTGGGTCACCCAGAAAACAGGAAATGGGAGAGCCATATGAACTGGGGTTGTCTACTGGCCTCCAGACCAGGGGGAGAACATAGACACATTATTGTTGGAAGATATACAAAACATGACGGCTAAAGGGGAGGTTCTGATAATGGAAGACTTCAGCATGCCAGATACAAATTGATCAATACCAGCAGGAACATGTGCCAGAACTAGACACAGAGTGGATTCCCTGCAGAGGAAGGTCCTCAAACAACTGGTACAATAACCCACAAGGGACAGGGCTATCCTGGATCTAGTACTGACTAATGAGGAAAGGATCACAAATCTCCAGGTAGAAGGTCACCTGGGAGACAGTGACCATCACATGGTGTGGTTCAATTTGGCCACTAGAACTAAATCATCCCATACCAAGGCAAATATATGGGATTTCAGAGGAGCTGGCCAACTGAGTTAAGCTAATCCTGGCAAGAAGAAATAAGAGTGAGGGGGTACAGGTCAATGTGGGCAAGCATTAAGGATGCAATACTTGAAGCAACATCTCATTGTGTTAGGGAGAAAAGCAAGAGCAAAAGAAGGAGGAAACCACTTTGTTCTCAAAAACAGTAGCAGAAAAGATCAGAGCCAAAAGGTTGGCCTTCAGGAAATATAAAGGCACGTAGTGGGATGAAGATAGGGAGGCATACCAAACTTCCCTAAGGGCAGTAGAGAAGGCAGTAAGGCAGGCAAAGGCCCAAACTGAGGAAACACTAGCACAAACAGTAAAAGAAGGGGACAAGACTTTCTATAGCTACATTAGTGAAAGGGGAAAGTTCAGACGGGTTATTGCTAAGATCAAAGGGGATGAGGGGAAGTTTGTGGTGGAGGACCAAGGAAAAGCATCTATCCTAAATAGACACTTCTGCTCAGTATTTACTTAGGAGAAGGTAGGGCAGGGCCCACAGCTCAGCACCATGGACACAGGGGGGAGGGAGGTGTGCACAAGTCCCTTCACTAAAGAAAGGGTCCTACAACAGCTCGCTAAGCTCAGGGTGGACAAGACAATAGGACCTGATTGCATACATCACAGGGTACTAAAGGAGCTAAGGGTGGAACTAGCAGAACCATTAGCAGAACTGTTAAGTGAGTCTCTGAGCACAGGAGAAATCCCAAAAGACTGGAGAAGGGCTCATGTGATCCTGCTCCACAAGAGTGGTAGCAGGGAGGAGGCAGGGAACTACAGACCAGTCAGTCTTACCGAAGTAGTGGGCAAGATTATGAGGTACTTCTTAAGGAAAGGATAGTGCAACACCTGGAATCCATAGGAGCACAAGATCCAAGACAGCATGGGTTTACAACTGGAAGGTCCTGTCAAACTAATCTCATAGATTTCTTTGACTGGGTAACCAGAGTGATGGACCAAGGGGTTACAGTTGATGTCACCTACCTTGACTTCAGCAAAGCTTTCAATACTGTTCCACATAGAAGATTGATTAATAAGTTGAGTATGCTCGGGGTGGGTCAGAGGTTGGTCAACTGGGTGTCAAACTGGTTGGTAGGCAGAAAACAGAGAGTGGTGGTAAATGGTATACAGTCAGAAGAGATGCAAGTCACAAGTGGGGTACCTCAGGGATCAGTCCTGGGGCCAGTCCTCTTTAATATCTTCATCAGTGACATTGTAGATGGGCTGTAGGGCAAGGTTTGTCTGTTGCAGATGACACAAGACCTACAAAAGAGTAGATGATCCAGATAGGGTGGGCAGAATAAGAAAAGATCTGGATAAACTAGCAAAATGATTGGAAGAGTGGCAACTGGGGTTTATGCAAAGAAGTGCAAGATCATGCACATAGGGAAGAGAAACCCTGAAGCTACCTATAGGTTGGGAGGGGAGATGCTGGCAATCACAAGGGAAGAAAGAAACTTGGGCATCATCATCACAGATGACCTGAAATCATTCAAGCACATCACTAAAGCAGTAGGTAAGGCTAGAGGGATGTTGGGGTGTATTAGTAGGGGCATCACAAGTCATAAGAGGGTGGTAATAATCCCTCTTTACAATACACTGGTTAGGCCCCATCTGGAGTACTGCGTATGGTACTGGAGGCCACACCTGCACAAGGATATTAACAAAATGGAGGCAGTCCAGACAAGGGCAATCAAAATGGTGTAGGGACTGCATCAGAAAACATATTAGGACAGATTAATGGAGCTCAATATGTATATCCTAGAGCAAAGGAGGGAGAGAGGTGATATGATCAAAACATTCAAACATCTTAAGGGCATTAACAAGGTGAGAGTCTAACATGTTTCAATATAAGAAAAATAGCAGGACAAGAGGACACAGCATGAGATTAGAGGGAGGCCAAATAAGGGGTAATATGAGGAAGTTCTTTTTCACAGAAAGAGTGGTGGATGCATGGAACGGCCTACCTCAGGAAATGGTGGATATGAATACAGTGCAGGGCTTCAAACAGGCATGGGATAGGCATAAGGGAGCAATACAGATGAGTATGAATAGATAGGCCATTGACAGAGTAAAGGCCTATGGCACATTCATAAGGTTGAAAAAATGGGCAGACTGGATGGGCATTGCATTCCTTATCTGCCGTCAACTTCTATGTTTCTACTGGGACTTAAGAACTAGAATTCTACTGCTGGGACCTTCAATTTAGAGTAAAAACAAACACTCAAACAAACAAAAAAAACAAGACTTAGTGTGTTTGTCTGAGTCAGGTGAAGGGAATTGTTATCTGTGCAGTTAGCTAGGTGAAGAAGGGAGCTGTGAATTAGGCGGAGTGGCTTAGGCAGCAGGAAGCCAGGTGTTTGGATTTAAAATGGCCCTAGATAGCTTTTGGCAGAGAACAGCAAGAGGAAGGAAGTGCTGTTAAAACTTTACTACTCTACTGGGACTATATTGCCCTCCCTCCTCTACCCCCCACTCTTAGCTAGTTCCACTTTTATAGGCACAGGATTTGACTGACAACAGAAGCGTCCTGTTTGGGAGCAGGAAGGGAGTGATCACAGAGGCACAAACGACTCACCATCCTAGAAGGAAAAGAGTAGCTCTCATCTTCCCCCAGCTGCTGGAAGTCTGACTCTGAGCAAGTAAGAAGGAGACTACTGCGGAATACAGGAACTTCCTGTCCCAGAACAGGAGGAGCACAAGCTTTAAGGGCATGGAGGCAGTAGGAAAATAAGGAGAAAAAAAATTAATAAATAGAAAGAGAGAGAGAGAGAGAGAGAGGAAAGAGTAAGCATGCAAAACAACAGTTGAGGAGCCACAAATAGGACATGATGGGAGTGGTGCATTGCAGTGGCTGTGAAGCGGCAGTCTTCTAGGAGACGTTCTGGAGGATGTGGTGTTGTCCCATCTGCAGGCACCTCTCTGGGCTGAGGGAGGAGGTTGCTCGTCTCCAGGCTAAGTTGGCCAGGAATCGGGGGACCTCCTCTTCCACTCAGGGACTACCAGGGCTGATGCTGCTGCCTCAGAGGTTGCGAAGAAAGAGGAGTGGTTGGACCACAGTGGGCTCAGAGAAGGTGAGGGTGGTGGAACAAAGATGCATCTCTCCAGTTGTACCTCTCCACAATTCATACGCCGTTCTGGCAGAGTGTGTTTCCTCTACGGAAGCACCCAAAGTGGAAATCAAGGAGGATGCTGGGAACCTCCATAAAGGAGACCCACAGGATGATGATAAAAAATGATGATAAAACTTTATTTTTATACAGGAAATTCTAATCATTAGGATTATACAATCCTGTTCTCAAGATAGTCCTGTTTGTATTTCACTTAGTTACAACTAAACATAAAATATATAGCAATACTCACATAAAAACAAAACATAAATAATAAACAACTTTTCAATTATCCAACATTACCTTAAAACACAAATACTACTAAAAGAAATTACAGAAACATAAACATATATCCTAAACATACTCATGTACAACAACATTCTATTCTATAAACTTTTAGAATTTCATTTTTAAAAATCATATGATCTTCTAGAGATCTTATTGGAGGGGTAGAATATTCCATACTTTAGCTGCCTGACATAAAATGGAACCATTACTCAGATTATTATAAATTTGGTAGGATAGACTCTATATCTATGTACCGATCTCAATAACTCATGCCTACCTTTATTAACTTTAGGAAAAGTGTTTGAGTAATATAATGTTCTGGATAAAATGTTTTATACTTATGTATCAGTATTATCCAATTTTTTTGAAAAATTATTTCTAAAGGCTGCCAATTCAATTTTTTAAGCATATTACAATGGTGAGTTCTATATGGACACTGCAGAACATATCTAGCTATTCTATATTGCACCCTATCCAATCTAGTCAACTGATGTTTACTCATTGTTCTATAAATTATATCCCCATAAGTCAAGGTTGGCATAATTAACTGTTCAGCCACTTTTTTCCTGTCCTTAATCTGTAAACATTTGGTAGTTCGTCTCAAGGCTCCTAATTTCTTAGTCACCTTTTATGTTATTATCTATGTGAACATCAAAAGTCAACATGGAGTCAAACGTCACCCCAAATAACAATAACTATCCACCTGTTCTATTAATCTATTTGTATGTGATACGATATGAATCTGTGATTTAGACTTCTTATTTGAAAAATGCACCAATTTAGTTTTTTTAACATTCATCAAAAGCCTTGACCCAGTGAGCCACCCCCCCCACCTCGGTAAAGTCCGCCTGAAGCTTCTGTTGAAGATCCATAACAGAACTGCTGGTGGTGATAATCGCAATATCATCAGCATAAAGTTTCACAGCTGAGTGTCTCACCACCTGGGGTAGATCATTAACAAACAAGAGGAATAGCAAGGGCCCTAAAATGGACCCCTGTGGAACTCCTCTGCCCACATTTCTAGATGTAGACAATGTCTGTGAGATCTCCACCTCTGAGTACGTCCTGTTAAGTAAGATTTTATCCAGTTTCTAGGCCCATCAACTATACCTACATCTTTTAATCTATCCAGTAAAAGGGTGGCTCACCAGGTCAAAGGCCTTCGACAAGTCCACAAATACAACAGCAGTTTCCAGACCCAAGTTCAAAGAAGTACAAACTAGATCTTTAAACTCCAGCAATGCTGTAGTTGTGAAGTAACCCTTTCTAAACCCCCGATTGATAGGGTGTTAACAATCCATATTTGTCCAAGTGTTCGGAGATCTGCCTATTTACACATTTCTCCAAGCACTTGGACAAGATGGAAAGTAAAGCTATGGGCCGATAGTTGTTCAATTCTGTGACGTCACCCCCTTTATGTATGGGGATGACCTTGCTTTCTCTCAGGACAGGGAAAGCATTCAGACTGTAAGCTCAATTAAAATATAAGTTACCGTTGGAGCAATATAGTCTGCCGCTAACTTAAGAAATCTCACCTCAATTTCATCTGGTCCTGCTGATTTATAGGCATTTATAGACTTCAATTCCTGCATACTTCCGATATTTTCAAGGCCCTAAATCTAAAAAGGGTGAACAAGATGACTGCTTTGACTGCATATCTCCAGATGGAGAAACTCCCAGATTATTACAGCCTGGCAGATCTACAAAAAATGCATTTAATGCCTCGGATGTACTCTCTGGGTTGTCAATTAGATTTGCCCCAATCTGTAAATTTAAATTTGGTTGTACTCCAAAATTACCAGAATTTGTTAAGTGATTGATAGTATGCCAAAATTTACGAGGGTCAGAATTACAGTTCAGCTTATTTTGATAATAATGGGCCCTAGCCTTTCTTATAAGATATTTACATGCATTCCGTTTTACTTTAAACAACTCCCAATCAGAGGGTAATTTAGATTTTAAAGCTTTTCTCCACAACCTATCTTTTACTCTAATAATTTTCAAGATCCTTTCATTAATCCAAGGTAACTGAGTATGTTTATAGCAAGGTCTTAATTTTTGTGCATGATAATCACAAATCTTATGAAAAGTAACAGAAAAATATTCTACAGCTAGGTCCAATTCTGGTACTAATCTACATCTTTCCCAGTTCTCATTAACTATACTTTGCAGGAATCTCTGTTCAGAGAAATTCGGCATATCCCTTTTCTTATTATTAAAGCAATCTGACAGAACCCAAACCTGTTTTGATACCACAGCCCATATTGGATTATGATCACTAAGTTGTGGTGGTAAAGTTCCTATTGCCTTTATATCTATTAAAGAATTAGTAAATAAGAGATCCAGAATAGTTCCTTCTGTCCTACTATTAGTATACCGAGTTGATGTCTTAATGTGCTGAATTAGTCCCAAAGTTAAAGCAATCTCCTCCAATTTCCTACCTCTTGAATTTAACCAATCACAATTCATATCTCCTAATAAAATTAAAGACCTGTCCCCTATACAACCACAGATCTTATTTAATACTTCTTCAATAGATGTCAAACTTGATCTAGGGGGAAAATAGACCAGGGCAAAAACTAATTTAAGTCTATCCACGTGTATTACCAGATATTCAATATTATTTACACCCCCCTTTAGAAGAGTTTCCACATGGCCACAGGAGGGTGGCATGGGACCCCACAGGGGAAGGAAACAACTCCTGGTGGGGGACTCCATTGTTAGGAGGGTAGAACTGGGGGAGGAGGGGAGGAGAGGGAGGTAAGGTGTCTGCCTGGCACCATGGCTTGGAGGGACAGTGAACGAATCTTCATGATCGCAGGAGCAGCTGCACAGAGGAGAGAACTGGATGTCATTGTCCACCTAAGGACATATGACCTGGCTGGGAAAGGGATCAGAGCAGCGCAGGATGAGTTTGTGAAGCTGGGGAGGTGCCTTAGACAAGTAGCATGCACGGTAACCTTCTAGGAGGTGCTGCCTGCCTATGGCATGGGTGAGGCTAGGGTGCTCTGCACCATGGGATTCAATTAATGGTTGAAAAACTGGTGCAGAGCTCAGGGTTTTGGCATCACTGGGGACTGGGGGTCCACCTGGAGGGATGCAGGTGTGTACTAGTGCGATGGCCTGCATCTGTCCAGGAGGGGAACCAGGATCCCAGAAAATAGGTATAAATGCTTCATTGGCAAGCATTTAAACTAGCCAAGGGAGGGCACTGAAAAGGAGCAGGGAAATCCTAGCCTCCCCCCCAAAAAGTCAGGGTAGCTAGTAAGGTAAACATCAAGATAGAGAAGTCGATAGGGAGAAGGGCATGGCTAAATGGAGAAAAATGCAAAGGCAGTAGGGACAGGGATGTGGCAAAAAGGGGTATAGCTGTCATAAAATGGAGGGTAATGAGTACCAATGCCCGTAGTCTAGATAACAAGCTCCCTGAACTGGTGGCCTTGATGGAAGAGGGACACCTGGATATCGTGGCAGTCACACAAACATGGTACACAGAGAACCATGACTAGGATGGAGGATGGTTTCCAGGATTTCCTTATCCCTGGCTTCTTCCTGATTTGGGGGTGTGTAGTTTATTCCTACCTGAATGGGTTTCTGGCTTCAGGACCCTATTGTGATACATAGATCCTCTGCTTACCCTAGTGTCTGCTGCATTTCTGTAGCATTGATGGTATCCTTAACATAAATAGCTACCTCCTCCCTTTTTCCTAGTCCTATCTCTCCTAAACAAGTTGTACCCCAGGATAGTCATCTCCCAACCACGATTATTTGTGAACCATGTTTTGGTCATGGCCACTCAGTCTTGTCTTGCCTCAGCTATTATGGCAGTGAGGTCTGTCATCTTATTAGCCAGACTGCGTGCATTGAGGCATAGCGCTGACCATTATTGCTATGTCGCTTTGTTTGTTTGTCATGCCTCCCTTGATTTAATTGTTTGTCCATTTGAAGTTTTCCCTGTTTATGGTTCCTCCCTTTCTATTGTGATGGTCAACACCAGAGCTGGAAAGGGTTTGATGTTCCTGGCTATCTGCTTTTGTTATCCTGGAGTGTGTAGATTTGGTGCTAGCTGGAGGGGGAGAGACAGCAGGCTGTATGTGTGCTTCTCATAGAGCTACCATCATCTCCCCTCCTGCTAGTTTAAATGTCTATGTGGATGTCAGATTTATGGCCCAGTGCTCTCACTCCCACTTTTTTCAGGTGGAGCCCATCGAATTTGAAGAACTCCCTTTCCCAGAAGTTGCCCTAGTTTCTGACAAAGTGGTGCCCCTTTGTGTGGCACCAGTCCTTGAGCCATGCAAAGAGTTGTGCTGGTTTGGTGTCAGCGATGTGGAGGTGCACTTCTAAAAGAAATGTTTCCCTGTCGGTGGTTAGGCAGGATGCTGATCTCACCCCATGCCTCCTGCAGCTGAGCCTTGAGGTGACATATCTCCGAGCATATGGGTCAGTGGTCCTGCCTTAGGGCGACGTGAACATTGAGGAGTGTCCCGCAGTGTGGGCAGCAAACGATATCCATGTGCACCGGATGGAAAGAAAGAGTACATCATTTTTCAAATTTAGAGGAATAATTCCTCTGTCTGTGATAATCCATATTGATTCTGGTTCACTACCTTCTTTTTTTATTTTCTCAGAAATTTGTTTAGTAAGATAACAAATAGTAATTAAATTTAGCTTTTAACGTGTCATTAATGTGGTCCCCAATATGTATTAGCTGTTGTTTGATGCACACACATTCACTTTTTGTGTTTACTTGAGCTTGCATCTTCAGGCAGTACCACATTTGAGAGGTGTGTCAGGGATGAGTCCAATGCAGAGCACTGTAGAGTGGGCTTGACCCTGACACACCAATGATCACTGAAACCATGTGTGACGGCCATCGGAATTTCACAGAGGGGAGCCGGACGCACTTGAGAGAAATGTACTGCACCAATGAGAGAGTGCGCTTCATTCTTCTCATTTGCATAGCCGGCATTACAACTCTGCAGACCCTCCCACTCCCTCCCACTGCTGCAATCTGCCCTGCACCCTCCATTCCCCCACCGGCCTGGCATCTTTCCTTAAACCCTCAAGCTCAATCCCACTGCTGTTGTCCTCCCAGCTCCCATCCCAGCTCCCATCCCAGCCCTGGGCATTTAATCAAACCCTCCTGCTCCTTCCCACTGTGTGCTGTCTGCCCCACACCCTCCGTTCCCCATTCCTGTGCTGACATCGGGGTGCCCAATCCCTGTGTTGGCACCATGTAACCCCCCCAACTCATGTGGCACACTGGGAGCCCACCCAGTGTGCCCAAATTTATTTATTTTCTTTTTGTACCTGTAAATAAAGAAAACCATCCCCAACATCTTTTTTTAACCTGTAAAAAGGAAAATGGTCCCTCGTCATTTCCCCTCTCTCCCCTCCCCATCCCCACCCTCTCACTGAGCACCTACCTCCCCGGCCCCCACTCCCTCCTCCATACTTACCTCCAGAGGTCAGCTGTCATCTTCTGAGGACCAGGACACCTCTGCACTCTTCAAAGCCAACTGGCAAACTGAAGAATCAAGGGTAAGCGCTGTATGATGGCAGTCAATAGGGTGTTCAACTTATTTTGATATCTCAACCATTTTTAGGAATTTTGGCCACAAATTTTTAACATGGGGTTCTTGGGACACCACCTCATGAACACTGTCACCATCATTTAGTTACTTGGTCCGAAAAGACGATTTTGCGGTTGCTGCCTGGAATCACCTTTCAGGACTGATTAATGAAATGACAGTGCCACTGTTCATGAGATAAGGTGAGGTCCCATAAAGCCCATGTTGCAAATTTGATGAAAACATTCCAAAAAATGACTGCATTACGAGCATGCATTTCTCAGTTTCTATGCACACTCTTAACTTTGCCAAGATTTAATATTTTCATTCCAGATTTGCAACATTGCCATTTTTCGCACCTCTTTATGAATAGTATAGCTGTCATTTTTTACATCCTGCCCAAAATGTGTTTTTGCACCTGTGGCGCAGAAAGGCATGGTCGAGTTGCAAAAATCACCTTTCGGGATGAGTGAACAAAATGACAGTGGCACTCTTCATGAGGTGGGGTCCCAATATGGCCATGTTGAAAACTTAAAAAAATGGCAGAATTACACCCGGTCATTCATAAGTTTCAATGCATGCATGTAACTTTGGTCATTTTCAATATTTTCACTCCAAATTTTCAATATAATCTTTTTATCACACCACCTCATGACCAGTACAGCTGTTATTTTTCACATCCTGCCCAAAAAATGTTTTCGCACCTGTGACATGGAATGACATTTTCCCATGGATTTAAAAAATTTCACCTACAAAGTTCATGAGGTGGGGTGATAAGAAGACCATGTTCAACTTTTAGGGACAAAATATGAAAAAATGACAAAGTTATGCCCACTTGTTGAGATTTCAGTATGCATGCTAATAACTGCGGAAATCTTAAATATTTTCACCCACTTTTTTTTCTAATTATTTGTACTCCTGCTCCACGGCTCTCTCTATCTGTAGGGAGCCCCAGCCCCATCCCAGGATGTCCACCAGCCGATGCCAACCAGCTATCCCCAGGGCTTACACCCCCAGCGGGGTCGATGGGGGGGCCACCCTCACCAAGACCAGATCCAGTACAGAGGTCGGTGCTGTGACTACTCGGAGGGTGGTACCTGTGAGCTCCCTCCATCATCCACCATGAGCTTTTTTCCTCCTGGTTTCTCCCCTTCAGGGGCAGAATGTGCAAGGACACTGGTGACGGTTTCAAGCACACTCCCATGCACGCACCCTGTCAGGCGTCTGCTGCACCTCTGACCCGATGTCTGCAGTGTCAGTGTGGCAGCTCCCAGCTGCCACTAGGGGCCAGGCATGCACTGACAACTGGTCACCCCTCTCCCTGGAAAAGGAGAGCTGTTCCTGGGATGATCAATCCTTCTCTTCCCCTGCAGACCCCAAGCGGCCTGCACTCACTCCTGAACACGAGTCACCAGCATGGCATGAGGTGTGGCATCCAGTGCCTCAACCCTCAGTGCCACTGGGCTGGTGATGCACCCCACATTTTCAACATAGCCTTCTTATTACCTAAGCTTCTGTATTCAAATGCTGTCCAAAATATGACAGCTTGTCAAAACATAGTTCAGGCAAGCTTTTCATCCCACCAGAAGTTCAACTAACACAATACACACCTGCCACATAAACCATGCAAGGAAACATTCGGCATTGACAAATGTTTGTTTCTGTGTGATTTGAGAGTGAGGTTTTTTACACTCTTATACTATGGTTATGCACTCTGGGTGTTTGTGCAATACAGGCTGTTGAACTGATGTGCTTAATTATGTCAGAATGCCTTAAAATTTTAATTGCTCTGTTAAAACCAGACTATTTAATCTTGATTGTTCTCCTGGTTAAGCCCCACCCGGTAATGAAGCCTCACAGTTTCACACCCACAAGATGAAGCACTGGAGTGCAGTGCTGTGCTTTCTCTCAATAAAATCAGATTTTATGTATTTACACTGGATTCTTAGTTTTCTTGCTTTGGGCTGTCGATATTATACTTGTCTTTTTCTCAGTTTAATTTAGCTGGCACTCTCTTTATTAAGAGCATGTGGTGTAGTGCTATGCATATTGTAACTGAAACAGTTTATGCCTTTACAGGATGTTTGAAATAAAAATGAATAGTACATAGAAACATAAACAGAGAATTTGATGGCAGATAAGGACCGCTTTGCCTACCTAGTCTGCCCATTTTCCTACCTAATGGATAAACTGCAGATCCTAGTTAATCAACAGCCTACTTCCTCCTAACTAGAATTGCCTTGTGTCTGTCCCATGCATTCTTGAATTCCCCCACTGTTTTTGACTCCACTACCTCTTCAGGAAGGACATTTTATATATCCACAACCTTCTCCATGAATAAATACTTCCTCACATTACCTCTGAGCCATCCCCCCTCTATCTTCAAATTGTGCCCCCTTGTTCTTGCACATCTCTTTTTCTAAAAGACTCTACTCTCTTGGACTTCGTTGACTTCCTTGAGGTACTTGGAAGTTTCTATCATGCCCCCCCCTTTCCTCTAAGGTATACATATTAAGCTCTTTCAAACTCTCTTCATATGTCTTCTGTTGCAGACCCTGCACCATTTTAGTTGCCCTCCTCTGGACAGCCTCCATCCTGTCTGTGTCCTTGCGGAGATGGGGTCTCCAGAACTGCACACAGTACTCCAGATGGGGTCTCACCAACTGACTGTACAGAGGGATAACAATTTTCTGTTTTCTACTGGTGATGCCTCTCCCTCTGCATCCCAGTATTCCACCAGCTCTCCTTACTGCCTTCTCACATTACTTGCCCACCTTTAGGTCATCTGATATAACTACCCCCAGGTCTCTTTCCATTTCTGTTGTTGTCAGTAGCTCACCCCCTCCCCATTTTGTACTCTTCCACTAGAGTCAGACGCGCTACCATTGGGCCACGAGGTCGGTAACTGGGTTTTTGTTTCCCAGGTGAATTACTTTGCATTTCTTTGCATTGAATCTAAGCTGCCATACATTTGACCATTCCTCCAACCTTGCCAAGTCCCTTCTTATCCTTTCCACCCCACCTTCTGTATCGACCCTATTGCAGATCTTTGTGTCATCTGCAAAGAGACATATTTTTCTTTCCAGTCCCTCCACAATGTCACTTATAAAGACATTAGAGAGGACCGGTCCCAGTACTGAACCCTGCGGCACTCTGCTAGTAACCCCCCTTTCTTCAGAGTGGACTCTGTTTACTATTATCCTCTGCGTCCTGTTGTCCAGCCAATTTTTAACCCAAGTTACCAGATTGGGACCCACTCAAAGGCTGGCTAATGTGTATATTAATCTTTTATGTGGGACTGTGTCAAATGCCTTGCTAAAGTCTAGGTAGGCCATGGCCACAGCCCCTCCCTGGTCTACTACTTTGGTCACCCACTCAAAGAAATCTATTAGATTCATCTGACACTACCTTCCCGCTGTGAATCCATGCTGCCTTAGGTCCTGTGCCCTGCTGGCCTCTAGGTACTCAATAATTCTTTCCTTCAGAAGTGATTCCATCAGTTTCCTACCACTGAGGTCAAACTAACTGGTCTATAGTTTCTTGCCTCTGTCTTGCTCCCACTTTTGTGAAATGGAATCGTGATCTGCCCTCCTCAGTCCTCAGGTACCACCCCATCCTCCCATGATTTGTTAAAAAGGGTAGTCAGTGGTGTCACTAGTTCTCCCCTTAGTTCTTTTAGAATTCTTGGGTCAATCCTGTCAGGCCCCATTACTTTGTCCACCTTCAGTTTTAAGAGTCCTTTCAGAACCCCTTCTTCTGTGAATGGACTGGTATTGACCCCCTATCAAGAGTGTTTCTGTTGTTTGGTTTAGGTACCTCCCCCTCCTCTTCTTTTGAGAATACTGAGCAGAAGTACTAGTTCAGTATCCCTGGTTTTTGCTGTCACCCTCTGCCCACATTCCCTCCCCTTTATTAGCAATACATATAGCAACATGTGTGTTGCTATATACATTGATGCAGACAATGTCATAAGTGAGACTGTGATGTTTGGTCTAATGAAAGTGTCTCTCAATTACATCTTAATTGAATACACTCTGAATGGGTCAGATCTGCATCCATTTTGAACTGTCATTTATTAAAAAAATTGTTCTGACATTGAAAATGTCTAGTTCACGCATGAATGAGACTCTATGCAATGTGAAGACTTTTTTTAAATAAATGTCAGATTCTAAAATAGAAACCCTACAGTCCTGAGTTGCATTTTGAAACTACCTTCCCCCCCCCCTCCACAAACACACACTGGTAGTTAACTGTCCTTTTGTCCTGATGTTCTTTTCCTGCTACTACAGTGTGCAGCAATTACACTGACATCCTTTCATTGTCAGGTCACACTTGACAATACCCTTGAGGTTAGAGCACCACACAGATTATTGAAAAATGTATTTAATATATAAATGTACACATATATTCATTGCAACGTATTGACCCCTTTAAAAATATTTGAAAAACCACATGCTGCTAAAAAACTGCATTTAAGCATGTTTTTCCACGTAAGAAGCACTATGATCTGAGACTGTAAAAAAGAGCACAAGTTTTAATATATTGATAATTCATTTATTTAATTTTCACAAAGCTCTTTTCATATATTCGAACTGTAACATAAAAATGTATAAATCAGAGTCTGTCTTGACAGCATGACTCACTTTCATGTATGGTAGACTGTGTAATCCTTTGCCAGTCAGATGTCAATCAACAATTTATAGAACAAAGAACACACAAATGTAAATGTGTTACATCCGCCATCATCACGTTGAGCTCCTAGTACTTTCAGTTTCACTGGCACCGACATATCTAATGACACAGTCATTAAATATGAAAAGCTTAAAAAGTGATCCAGAAATGCTTCAATTGTTGCAGTTTCTACGAATTTGAGAACCAGAATGTTCACTCTGTTGAACACCACATTTAAGAGATATGGTATTTTTTAACCCACTAATGAATACTTTTGCTTTAACGTATTAACCTGATGTAAAACTGATGCAGTTTAATACAATAATCCACAATTCATTCATTCTAGGCCCCGTATTCTGAGCCGACTGGATGTGCACGCATAAAGCTGTGCCACACAAATAGGTTGCACCAGCCTCCTCGGATCGGAACAGACTGTGCAATCTATCTGAATATCATAACCTGGATGTGCAGTGCACAGCAAGCGGCCACCATGTATAGTGCAGCGCATCCAGGGTGCAGAGCTGAAGACTACCCATAGGGTAATGTGTGGTTCATACCAGAATGTGCTGTGTCCCCCATAGGTGATATTCAGTCTAAACATGCAAATGAGATAATTGGGCATGTATGGCTCAAAGGGGCCTTATGCATGCCCATTTTGGGCTCATTTGCATGGCTGCGCTGGGCAGAACACACAGGTGCAGCCCCACCCCCCAGCCTTGATCACCTGTAGTTGTAATAAATGAAAATCCCTGGGGGTCCAGAGGCCATGTCAGTACTGATCACTGGTTACGTAAACTGACATCCCCTTCCCCAGCCCCAAACACTATATAGGACAAATGACAGTCCCCCTCCCTGAACACTGATGATGCCAAATGGCATCCACCCCAGCCCAAACACAATTTAAAACATATGACAGCCCCCTACCACAGCCCCAATCTTTTGTAAAACATACAATACCCCAATCCCCATTCCCACACTGTAGTGGTCCCCCACCCCAGCCCCAATCCATTGTAAAACTTATATCCCCCTGATCCCTGTTTCCATAGTGTAGTGGTCACCCATCCATAGCCCTAATTCCATATTAGTAATAAAATCCCCCCAATCCCTGATCCCTGGTGGCTAGCAGATAGGCAGTAACCCAACACCCTGCAGCCCCCCTTCCTGACAGTATAGAGTGCAGGCTTATTGGAACCAATGAACTTGTACTCTGTACTTGCAGAGCTCTGATACCAGTCAGTTGGCAGCTGGCCATGGTAGGGTGAGGAGGACTGTGCCAGTCACCAACACGGGTAAGGAAGGGGTGGTGTGGGGTGGTGGATTACTACCTACTGCACCTGTAGTTTCCTAGTTCTTCCCTGTCCCCTTCCCTGTGGAGTGGCACCACTTTCCCTATCCTACAATCTCTCGGAACCACCCTTGACTGTAGTGAGCTATTGAATATCCCTGCCAGCGGCTCAGCCAGTTCTGATGCCAATTCCCTGCACACCTTTAGTTCCATCTGACCCTGGAGCATTATCTAGTTTCAGAGCTGCAAACTATTTTCTAACCCCTTCTCCTGTAATTACCACCTGCCCCATTTCTGGGATCCCCCTTGCAGCAGCCTTTATGCCACTTTCCAGCAGAGGCACCCTATCCTCCACTGCAAATACTGAGCAGAAGTAATCATCTAGAATGGCTACCTTCTGCTTGGCCTACTCTATTACCCTGCCTCATTTATCAGTCAAATAACTCTCCCTCTCTTCTTCGTTTTTCCCTAATGTCCTTGAACAATTGTTTTCCCCTTCACTTTACCTCATCCGCAATATTTATAGTAGCTCTGTGCCTGCTTCTGTGTCCCTGACTTCCTTCTTGGCCTCCCTCATCTTTACTTGCTTTCCCCCACTTCTTGTATCTGACAAAATCCCCTTTTTGGCCCTCCCTGCCTTCCTGACTTTCTTAGACAATCAGAGTGGTCTCTTGTGCCTGTTCCACTTGCTAGCCATTCTCAAGCATTGCACGGTTGCTTTAAGAATGGCCCCATTAATTTATTTTCAACTTTCCTCCACCTATCTGATTTTGTAAACTCCAAACAAGTTACCCTTAGCTAAGTTCTTATCCTGGTTAAAGTCTGCTCATCTGAAATCCAGAACTACAGCCTTTGACTAGGGTATACTGGTACTCAGGGTCAGTTTAAACTATGTGTGTATGGTCAGTTTACCCCAGAGATTCCCTACTCACACTCCACCTGCCATTTCTGAGTTGGTGAGTACCACGTTGAGAATGGAAACCTGTCTTATTGATTCCATGGCCAGCTGCACAAGTAGATAGTCCTGTAACATATCTAGCAAGGCCTGACTTCCTGTGTTCTTAGCTTCTAGAATGTACCAATCTATATCTGATACATGGAGATCATGCACTACTGTACCTCCCCTATTGTGACCCCCTTCACAATTTCTGCTCCTAGTGCCCTATCCCCTTGTCTCCTTATCACAGTAGTCTGTAGATTTATTTATTTATTTGATGTTTCAGATTACAATACCTGTTCCTTAATAGTGCTTTTACAAAGGTTCCGTGTCAAGCAACAGGGTAAACAGTCAAGGGAGGCACAGGACTCAGAAAACATATGTACAATATACAAAGGGATAACTAATGCAAAACAGTGATCTAAAATCTTACTAGAATGATTTTCTTCTTTTATGAGGCAGTTCAGTGGCTAGATCACCCCATGCACAATTTATTTAAAGATGGTTTCCTCCCCGATGGACCCATCCTGTACTGCATCTGTGCTTTCCTAGACATTGAGGGCTACCCCACCTCCTTTTCCCATAACCTGATCTCTCCTATACATGGAATGCCCCTGGCCTACTCAGTTACATGAGTGTAACCATAATAGTGACTACAAAACAGCATGGTCAGAACAGTGCATGCCTGAACAGTGCAGGGCATAGAATACTGCCTGCACAGATTGCCACCATGGGAGCAGCAAAAAAATGCCGCTGTGTGGGGGGGCACAGGCCACTCATGGAGGCTTTGGCCCCTGCAAGGCAGGGTAGCATAGGTGTGCATGCCAGAATGTGCCAGTGCCACTAGCCAACAATGACAGCCTGCCCCGGTCCATGGACACACACCTGCACCCCACGCCCCACCAGCCAACACAGCTGCTCCATGCCCAGTGGACATGCCCACAGAAGGGCCACTGGCTGCCGTGACCCATCCACCCACTGGAGGATCCACAGCCAGGCCGTAAGCCCATGGGACCTTGCAAGTTGTGCGTGCCCTGCCTGTCCACCAGAAGCAGGAATGTCCTGCTGCAATTCACTATCCACAATGGTAAGTTGCCCTGAAGACCCCACCTGCTCCCCCTTGGCCATGCCGATCCCTGTGCGATGTGCACTGCAGCCCTCAACCACCCACTGCACACATCTTCCCACAGTGGGCAAAAGTCTACCTGCTTCTGCCGCACACCGTACGTGGCTCCACACATTTTGCACAACATGGCCACCAGCAGAGTGAGCCAGTGGAAGAGTTCATTCTGAGGGGGACATGTGGAAGCCTACAGCAACCATGACCCATGGAACCATGTGGCCACCGCCCACATGCCAACCCAAATACTGTGCCTGGGGGGGTGCACCCAACCGAGAATCATGCGCTGCAGCAGTCAAGGTAACTTCCAATGGTTGGAAACACTGTGCTGGTGTGATGGGCTAGTGGTTAGAGGTGCTGAGTAGTGTGTGTGATAGGCAGGGTAGTGCAGGGTTCAGGGTGTGGCATGGGTTCGTGTCCACTGGCAAGCAGGTTACGGTGTGTGTCACAGGTGGTGGAACAGGCATACAATGGCAGCACACTGCAGAGTGGTCCTAATTTGAGCCCAATGTGTTCCTGTTGACAGGTGTTAATTTTTGCAACACTGCCACGGGTCCAAGGGCAGGGGGCTGGTGATATGTTTTTGGGCACCAGGTGCAAGCAATGTCTGTGGATGCCGACACATTAAAGCCGCATCACTGCAACCATGTAGTCAGCATTGTAAGTGAACAGAGAGGAGAGAGAACCAATGCCTCTGACATTTGTAAACAATCAAAAGGGATGCTCCCTTCTGAAATACCAAGGACACCTGTTTCGGACCTGAAAAGACATACTGTTGGTGTATTGAGTAAAGGCTGCCTGCACATGGTGGCTGATGAAGTAGTGCACTGCATGAGCACACACAGTCATGTCCCTGATGCAGCTACCATAGCAGCCTGTGGGGTGATGGACAACATCAAGAGGAGGCAGCTGCTACAGTGCAGTCTGCCAGCCAGGTGGTGCTGGCATGCACCGGGGACATACCCACAGTCCTGTCAGGATGACTGCCTGCCATAGACCAGCTACAGAGGACAGTCAGCCGGGTTTGTGGTGAAGCTCACCGCCCCCTAGCTATGCTCACATCTGTGTCTGCACTGGTGGTGCCCGACGAGTATCGGTGACTGAGGGAGGCACCATTACTCAGGTTTGACAATGACTCTGGTGCTGGTTATATACTGCTGTTCTGCACATGGGAGAACCTTGCACTACTGGAGGGGAGCCAGGACTGGTATATGGATGGCACATGCAAGTGCACACCATCACTCTTCAGCCAGCTCTACATGGTGCACGCCATCTCATACAACACTGTGCTGCCAGCGTGCTACACCCTGATTATGGTGCAGAATGCTGCTGCATACAAGCAGGTGTTCACCGAACTTAAGGGACTATGTGCCAACCTTGCATCCAGCACTGTGATGATGGACTATGAGTGGGCAGCCATCAAGGGGTTCACGGCAGCATTTCTCACCACCGCTGTGTGTGGCTGCTACTTCCACTTCTGACAGGCACTCTGGACCAAGCTTTGACCTACATGTGGGGATGGTGGCTGCGCTGATGGTCATGCCTGTGGACAGTGTCATTGCTGCAACTGAGGAGCTCAGGGACTGGGCATTCTTCTGGGACAATGAAGACCTGCTGCAGCCATTCATGGACTACTTTGAAGACACCTGGCTGGGCTGCTCTGCAGGCAGTTCATGCAGGTGGTGGCCAGTGTATCCACTGAAGCTGTGGAATTGTTACCTTGCAGGGAAGGAGGGCATGCCAAGAACCAACAATGTGGTTGAGGGGTGGTACCACAGCTTCAGTAGTTGCATTGGTGCATGTCACCAAACCATCTGGCAGTTCATTGACTGCATCAGGGATAAACAGCACCTGACTGACATCAAGTATGCCTAGTTGGTTGCTGGGTGGGAGCCGCCCTGTGGCAAGTGGCATTATTGATCCATCACTGCCAGGATTGCTGCTGTTGCAGCAGACTATGGCACTAGGTCCACCTTTGAGTACCAGCAGGGCACTGCATTCAACCTGTCCCTGCAGGTGTAATGTGCCTCCATTGCTGCCCTGACCCCTGTTGTCCCTGTGTGCAGCTGTGTTCCTGATGCCTTTATTATTTTTGCACACCTGTGGGCTGTTTTTGCATGCACTGTTCATTCCAGATGCTGTTCCTACAAGACGCTATTCATGTCTTTGCCGTTGAGCTGGCATTGTTCCTGCCGGCTGCATTTTTGTTGGCGCTGTTCTGACCTAGTGCCTACCCCAGTACTGCTAAGTCCCAGACATTCTTCCTGGTAACCCATGTTTAGGTGATGGCTATGAGGTATAATCCCACATAAAAATATACAAAGAAGACAGCAGAAGATGGCCATTTGGTTAATTTAGTGCACTTGTATTGCAGGGTCCACTGCTTGAGCTACTGACCCTATCCTCCCACTCATCTCATCCTTTCCATCATCCCCACCATTGATAATTGCCTTCCCCATATCTACCACAGCCTCTTTTGAAGTTGCCTACTGTCTTCAATGAAACCACCTCATCAGGCAGTGCATTCAAACAAGCCACCACCTTTTCCATGAAGATGTGCTTCCTGGCTGCCTTCCTAAATCCCCCCCAGTTTAAGACTGTGGCCTCTCTTGTGATGACTGCCACATAGCTAAAAGAGACCCTTCTTATACATCCCTTTCAAGTACTTCACGGTCTCAGTGATGTCTCCTCTCTCCTTCCTGTTATATGGAGAGTACATGTTCAGTGTCCTCAACCTCTCCTCATATGGCTTACCTTACTGACCCATGATCATCTTTGTAGCCCTCCTCTGGACCATCTCCAGCAGTTCAATATCTATTCTGAGGTATGAGCACTTGTACCATACTCAGGATGTGGTTTCACCATTGATCTGTCTCACAAACCCACTCCTGAGGGTCAGGTCCCCTGAGCTCATAGTGCCCACCCCTATGAGCAATCCATGGCAGGGAGGGGGAAAATAGGGATATCCTCCCCATATCCTTCTAGAATGCTCACTGAGGTCATGACTGAACACCCACCACAAGGCCACAGTGCTCCCACTTTACTCTGAAAAAGGGTACAATACCAGTCTTGAGTCTTGTAGCCAAATAAGAACCCTTTCTTGGTTGTTAGACAAAGGGGGAAGACCCAAACATTGCAATATTTTTTTTTGGGTAGACTTATATTCCTGATTTGATCTTCTCCCATGGCCATACATTAACTCGGTTCAAGTCCCTATAGACTGTTCCTTGAGACGTTCGTATTCTCCCTATCTTTATCCAGATTTACCTGTTACAGACCCTTGTTCGATTGGTGGCTTATGATGGCACCCCTTTGCAATAACAGTTTAGACAGAGAGTATTACTGAACCTCCCACAATCATAAACACAATATAACAATCTCACTCAGGCAGGTTTCTTATCAAATGTTTTTACTAAATAATTTAATTATCATACACTTACAACTAAAAGGCTTTATCAATTTGGTCACAGAATAACACAAATAAAAGTGGAAAATATATATGAAAAATGCACTGTTACTGATCTAAAGTTCTACATTAATGTTCATAGTGAATTGAGAGTTTAGAAGAATAAATAAAGTCTGAATAATTCTTTCCTACTTCTTCAGCCACTGGCCTTCAGGGTCCTCTGGCAGTTGATTCTGTGTCTTGACAGGAGATTCACAATACATTCAGGACTCAGCATTTGTTACTTGCAACACAGACTGCAGACACGCCAGTCTTTCCAAAGATTTTACTTTATTTATTGTAATGCAACATCCAGAAATAAGAGAAGTATAGCCCAGGGAGGCTCCCACAATAGTCCATTTCAAAAAGATATAGAATTCCATTTATCATACATATATTCACCAAAATACACATATATCTTTTAACAGACATGCTGCTATAAATAGTTAATCTTGCACATATAGGTAACTACTTTATTTATCCTTCAATATTAAATGGAGGGGTTCATGGACCAACTTTTGCCCATTGTCATCCTTGTGACTTGTACATTGATAAAGGTATAGTCAAAGTGCCTGGAAATACACATTAACATTATCAGTATTACTGACCCCATTAACCCTGTCTAAAGTGTCTGATTGCACAAGCCTTCATGCTGTCACACTCACCACAAAAGTATCCTCCAATGTGAGGAATGAATGGATAAAAATAAACTTGTGTGCTGCGTCTGAACGTGCCGCCTCTATTCTTCCGACGAACTGAAAAATGCAGCTCTGAACCGATACAATGTGTTTTTCCATAATGTGCTCTTGAAATTAAGCATGGTGTGATGGAGTGCACACAAATGGACAGGCAAACGTAAGAGTGCATCCTCAATATCTTTCCCCTGTTTGCACTACACCTGCACAATGCTTGCCAATCCCTGCCAGTCAGTGAGAGCTGTCTCAATCTCTGTCTCACATGCAGTTTGCAATCATTTGCTCCCACACTTGCTTAAGTTGCATTACTTTGCCTGCATAGCATTGTGGAATGGCGGCCAGTCCAGCAGACTGTCTGGCAGGCCAAAGGGAAGGCCATCATGCACTGGATTTGGTCTGTGGGACACCAATTGAATAACCTTAATGCCTTACTTGTAAGATAATTCACACCAGCTTGTCAAGAAGACCTGGTTTCCCAAGCATCCTGCCTTTCAAGTGAAAAGGTTTATGACAGGTGGTTTTCTGGTAGAGCTGTGCAGAATATAAAATTCTGCCCACAGAATGCCCGTGGAATGACCATTCTGATTCCGTGGAATTTCACAGAATTTTAAATTTCAATTACTTCACTATAATTTTTAAAGTTTGCATCCAAATAACACCACTTGGAACATAAACAGTATCACATGGCTTACAAGATTGTACCAAATTTCAGATTTCTAGATTGAAAGGGGCAGAGTTATGGGTGGCCAAACATTAAATCAAAATTTTATTTTCAGTTATTTTGAGATAATTGTAAAATTTCTTATCCAAATTTCTCCACAATATCAGGATTTAGAGAAGCACATAGAATGTGTATATGCACCATGTTTTAAGTCTCAAGCTTGTATGGGTTATAGGTCACCAAATATTTTGCCAACATTTGGATTTCTGTAATTTTAGTATCATTTTGATAGTATTCATTGAAATGTTACAAAAAAATTGACAGGTATACAGGTTATCACTATATTTGTATATGCACATAGTTTCAGATTTCTGTCTTTAAATGGGACTGAGTTATAGCCTGCCAATCATGTTGCCAAAATGTAAATTTCAGTTAGTTCCCTCTAATTTTAAAACTACATATCCAACTTTAAGGATTAAAGTAAATAAATCAGCACCCACACTCCAGACAGATGACTAGAACTCCATGGATTGATTTAATCATTCCTTTATGTAAAAAAGTGCAGATAAAACACTGGCCAAAGTGGCTAGCACACAGACTGACATTTCTCCTGGCCTGCTGCCAGGGACCTCAGTACAGCATTTGGGGGGGACTCAGTTCATGCAGATCTGGGCATTATCGGCATAAGTGGCTGGGGTGTACTAGCTACCTGTGCACCCATTCAAGGGCGTGGCTGCCACACCTCCACCCTGCAGCTGTTGCGGCAAAGCTTGTGGGTGTGCCATCTGTTCAGCATAATGCCACCATAGCCACAAGGTGTGGGGCGTAGGCGCCGGGATCCTGTCACATGGAAAATCCGGCACAGGGTCCTGGACGCAGCTGCACTCGGGGCAAGCTGCTGATCTTTGAAAATCCTGCCCAATGTCTTGGGCAGCAGGAGGAAGAAAGAATTCTGGCTATTCCAACGGGGTAGGTCAATACAAAGAGGAGTAGGTGACTCACATTTTAAGGGAGTTCGTCACTGTAAAGAACAAAGAGGATATCAGTGGGATCAGTAGTTCTACTGAGTCAATCTGGCTATGCCAAAATAGAAAGAGGGGGGGAATAGTCACCCAGACAGAAACAACAGGACTGAGAAAAGGTCAGACCAGCTTATCAAATGAAGTAGTGATACGTGCATTGTTAATGTTAAATTTCACAAAAAATTCTGGATGCTTTATCTACAGTACATGCTGTCATAAATATGTGAGAAAATGTTACCATTTTTTTTTCTTCTGCAAAATTAAAATTGCTTAACTAATTTATCCAGTTGTGTTAGACACCAGGATATACTGCCGATGTATATGCATGTCAAATGTTAAATGTTAACTCTATGCATGAAAGAGCAGAGAAGTTACAAACATCCACATTTTTGAAAGTTTTGAAAATATTTACATAGTAAAGTTTTGAACCCCTGTAACTTAAACATCTCTTATCTAATTCTCTCCATTCTAGATCATTCTATAAGCAATACAAAAAGGTTATCTGTACTAATTTAAACAAGTGCCTGAGTTATATGAAGATCAAATTTTTTCATGAAATTTCCTGAAAAAATAAATGACAGATTTTGAGCACGTCATTTTTTTGAGATGATGCATCAAATTGTCATGAAATCTGGTACATTGTTAGAACACCTATCATCAAGAAATCATACCAGATTTAAGATCTCTGACCCAATAGATGTTTAAGGTATATGCAGATAAAAAATGTTCATGAAATTTCACACAAACAATAAAATGACAACATTTGAACACCTATAATTTTGGAACTATCCCTTTGAATGTGATATTTAGCACGCTAGTGGCCATCAACCCAAAGAGCATACATGCCAAATGTCAGAGCTCTAGCATGAACGGTGGTTGAGTTATAACCAAATTATAAACTTTTAAACATTCCATGAAACTTATGAAATTCCTCAAAGTCATGGAATTTTGCACAAATTTTTTGAAATGCCACAGATTTGGAATTTTTCCATTCCACACAGCTCTATTTTCTGACACATCCTAGTTGAGCAGCCCTTGAAATAAGTTGACTTCCTGCCCAGCAAACTTCCCCCTCAGATCGGAGGAAGGTCAAACATTTTAAAAATCCAGATTTGCTCTGAAAGTTCATCTTTTCCTGTTAATAATCTGCATACAGCTTATTATGCAATATGTGCTGATGTCAATGTATCCCATGCTTTTATGACTATGTGTCTGGTTATACTTAATAAAGTATGTTAAATTATAAATAAATAAAAAATCCAGTCTCTCACTATACGACCCTGTCATCCATTTTCCTTGTGGCAGTTTAAACATACACAAAATATAACAGAATATAACATCATATATCTATAAATCTGACTGGCAGTGGCATAGCTTGCCACAACCTGTACTAGGACAGTATAACCTCATCTTTCCTGCTGCTGCCTGTGAAGACCTACAATCTGAATTCAATCTACTTCAGAGCCAACTCCTAAACAAAAAGCTCCTATTAAAAGCAAAAAAAAAGTAAGGCAATGCTATTTTCTCCACTTCTCCATGCTGCAAACCCAGCCAGTGCTAGCTCCATTCCACAGATCACAACAATCCTGGGAGACAACCTAGAATTTGTCAATAAATTCAAGTACTTGGGAGTGTGGCTCGACCATAGACTTTCCTTTACGGTTCATATCGAAGATCTGCTATAGAAATTGAGGCAGAGGCTTGGACTCTTTTTCAAGATTAATAACTTCCTTACTAGCGATGCCAAGCGGTGGCTGGTACAAACAACATTTCTCTCCTTGGTCGACTATGCTGACTTTCTTTATAGTCACTGCCCTGTCTCTCATCTTGCTAAATTGGATACGTTGTATCACAGGGCTCTGAGATGTATTACTGGCCTACCTTTTTCCACTCATCATTGTGCCCGTTATGCTGCCGTGGGGTGGCCCTCCCTTCAGTACAAGAGAAACAGAAATGCTGTACTCTAGACGTTCAGAGCTATTATTAAAAAACTACCCCTATGTATCTCTGATTGTCTTCCACTATGCACTGAGAAGCTACTCCTTATTTCCTTAAAGATACCTAAGCTAAAAACATGCTTTGGGAGAATGGCTATAAGCTTTGCACTGCCATCTCTATGGAATAAAATACAAAAATCGTTAAAGCTTAGTACTCCAGTCAGTCTATCCTCCTTCAAGACACTATATGACCATTCAGTCAAGGAAATTTGCAACTGGTTCCCCCAATCCTAAACTTCCATGCACTTATAGCGTACCATGATGGCGTTGTCCTCTCCACTACACCTGACCTTGTGGCCTGTCCTTCACATTTCTCTAATACCTAATTGTGCTCCCCACCCTCTTGTCCTGTGTCCTCTCCGAGGCTTCATCTGTCCCTCGTCTATCCCCTACCACCCTGCCTGTACCCTATCTCGCCTCGCCTACTATGCACTCCCTTCTACCCTGTTACATTGTTTGTTTTTTCCTTTTTTTAACTCACTGTCTGTTTTGTTTCTTATGACATTGTATGTAATATACCATTACCTAACAATTGTCCTCATTAGTACTTCCAGCTACTGTTACTAGACTCATTATACACCATGAAGGAATTGAACCACTGTTTCCAAACTGTTCTCCACTTATGACTATGTTTAACTACTGTATATCTGTATTGTATAATATTACTGAGGTATTATGTTGTGACTTTTCATATATTATATATCCTGTGTTCCTGTGCTAACCAGGTCCATCTTATAAATGAGCTATGCTCAATGGTGTACACCTGGATAAGTAAAGATTTAATTGCTTGATTGATTGATTGCTGAGACACATCTGACACCATCACCTGGGGCTCAATAATTTAGTTTCCTAGGTTCCTTGTCTTTAAGCAGAATGTCTTCCAGCTAGTGACTATACCATACCCTCTCTTGTGTGCTTCCCTCCCTTTATCCTTCAATCGCCTTCCTTAGCATTCTGATTTTCTTGTTCCCTGCTAGTTTTGTAAGCCCCCCATATTTCTATATAAGGAGACAGTAAGTGCAGTGCATTAAGGTTCTGAACTGCAGAGCTGGAGACCTGGGTGCATACTGTGTGATCCAGAGCAAGTTATTTAACTTCCTTGTGCTCCCAGGTCACATCTGGAAACAAGCTTTGGCTTAGTGTGCTACTCCTGGTTAAACAATGTTCCCTTTCTCCTTCATTTCTCTTCCCTGTATATTTCTTTTTCTGAGGTATAGGCTTTGAAGTTTGCCACTCTTTCATTTTATGCTCTTTATATTTTATATATTCTCTGAGCTGATACCCATTACTGACTCTTATGCTATATTATTTCTGTAAATTGTGACTGAAACTATAAACTCTTTCTTTAATTATGCATGTTAAGTAGACATGTTTTTTCACCTTCTGTTTATGAATGCAGATAAAAAAATACTCATGATTCTATTTTTATTATGTATTTTTCAAATGTTTTAGGATCCTTGGGGTTATATGCCACATTAGCCTCATATATACGATTTAATAATCAAAACAGAGATGAATGTTTAAACTGTATAATCTCACAGACATTTTGGTGCAGACGAAGTTATTTTCTGCACTTCAAAACATACTGTATAATGATGTATAGTAATAGCCCCACCCCTACATTTCTTTAAAGAGCTCTTAACACAGAGACAAGTTTGAAAAAAATTAATATTCAGGCATAACTGTAGCTTATGTTTTGTATTTTATTCTGTAATTTCCACCTTTTTTTCCTTATTATTAAGGGTATTTACATGAATGCAGTATCTCTGCCTTTTTAGCTCTGGCTGCCTGCTTACACCTGACATCATAATTCTGTTTATATGAACATATAAACATATGAAGAAGCCAGCAGGAGAAGGCCATTTGGTCTATCAAGTCTACTCATATTGCAGAGTCCACAGCTTGAGCTAATGTCCCTGCCTTCCCTCCCCACTCCTCCCATCCTCTCTACCCATGATCCTTACCTTCCCCTATACCTACCCCAACTTCTCTTAAAGCTGGCCACTAACTTCAAACAGATTACCTCTTCTGGCAGTGCACTCCAAGTGTCCACCACTCTCTCTCTGTGAAGAAGTGCTTCCTGACCTACCTCCTAAACCTCCCATCCTCCAGAGTAAGACTGTGCTCCCTTGTATTATGGTTGCCACTCAGCTTAAAGAGAGACTCTCCTTATCAATCTTATTTATTCCTTTCAAGTACTTGAAGGTCCCAATCATGTCCCCTCTCTCACTCCTGTCTTCCAGGGAGTACATGATCAGTGGCTTCAAGCTCTCCTCTTATGCCTTACCCTGCTGACCTGCTATCATCTTTATAGCCCTCCTCTCGACCTTTTCTAGTAGGTTAATGTCCTTTTTGAGGTGTGAGCACCAGTACTGAACTCCATACTCTAGATGTGGCCTTACCAGTGACCTGTACAAGGGCAGTATAACCTCTTCTCTCCTACAACTGATCCCCCCAGATATGCATCCCAGCATCTTGTTTGCCTTTGCTGCTGCTTTCTTGCACTGCATGGAGTGCTTCACATCACTAGTGATCATCACTCCCAGGTCCTTCTCCTCTGATGTAGATACTCAGACTCCACTCAGGTAGTACTCTGTCCTGGGATACTTGGCTCCAGTATGCATAACTTTGCATTTCTTGGCATTGAAGCCAAGCTGCTAGATCATGTACCACTTCCCCAGCTTGTTCAGATCTTTCTGTAGGTCCTGTATCCCTTCAGCTGTGTCCACTTTTCCACAGACCTTGGTGTTTTCTGCGAATAGTCACATTTTGCCCTTAATGTCATCTCCAATGCCACTGATGACATCAGATATGTTGCTGTGGAGATAATTATGATTTCATAAACAGGGGATTGTGATGTCATGTGTAGAGAAGCAGCCAGAGTAGATATAGTCTAAGGGAGAGGGATTTTATTGTCATGCAACTGTTTTCAGTAATAAAGAAAATAGGGAATTAATTACTGAAAAATATATGAAGAAATGAAGAAAATGGGATAGAGCTGAATGTAAATCTTACTTTTTTCAAAGTTTGACTAATGTTGTCTGGGGCTCTTTAGGGCCATTTTCTACATTGTTACTTGGTTTCTATGAATGTAACATGTATTTCCTTATGTAAGAAGCTATTTTATCTTTGTATGTTTTCAATGTGGACATCATGTATGTGACCTTTCAATATGAATTATGTAATAAAAATTCAATAATGTGTCAGTGGCTCAGTAGGTAGCACATTCGCCTCTGAGGCCGGGAGATCAGAGGGCTGTGGGTTCAGTTCCCACATCTGGCACTTGGGTTAATATCCCAGTACTGACACTGTAGTACAGCATGAGAGGGGTGCTGCACTTGAGGTGCCGCCCTTCGATGAGATGTTAAACCGAGGTCCCATCTGCCTGGATTGGTGGTAGTTCAGGTGGATGTTAAAGATCCCAAGGCACTTATCAAAAGAGTAGGGGAATTTCCCCGGTGTCCTGGCCAAATTTCCCTCATTCACTAAAAATACCACCAACAGCTTAATCTGGTTCAAGGTCAGTTGTCATCTGTATCTCCTTCCCCTGGGTCGTGCCTGAAAATAGGCAGGATTTGTCTAGTGCACTTACCCGGTCAACAAAAGCTAAATAAATATAACTTATAATTAAAAATCCACCTGCAGTTGCAGCAATTGACATTTTGAGATTTTTCCTGAGATTTCTGCAATATATTTGATATCTGCTTGTAGTTCAACAATAGGGCCCCCTAGAGAAAATGTAAAATATCGTGTAATATGTGGAAATATATGCAACTGTACATAGATATCAAATTTCTGCCTGTGCACTGGTCCCCTCTCTTGTTAGGTGAAGCTCATCATCCTTGAAGGGCCCCCTGTCACAGAAACCCCTCAGTCTCCCAGCAAATAATACCTTGCCTCCGGACACCATCCTTCAACCACCCATTAAATTCCTCAATCTCCTCCTTCCTCACACTATCCTTCCTATTTCCCAACCCCGCACAGGGCCAGCCAGGGAAGAGGCCAAGGAATATGGAGGTGCCTTCAGTCTGTCCCTCGGCCTTCAAATGTTATACCTCACTGTTTCAATAGGCTGGTTTGCCAGATCACTGGTACCTAAGTATACTAGCACCCCAAGCTCCCCCTCACCTTCAGCTACTATACTCCCTGTTCAATCTATATCCTAAATGACTGATGCATCTGGCAGGTTTCTAACTACCCTCCCTTTCCCTTCCCCCACCACTTTCTCCATCCCTCTAAACATAGACTATCTTACAACTAGAATACTCCTTACTGCCTTCTTCACGTTTTCTCCACTGGGTGTCTCTAAGTCACTGTATTCATCTTTCCATACAGTGGCAGACACAGACATTGCCAGCTATTTCCCAAAATGTCTGTGATATTTCTGGAGAAATCTCTTGCTTTCTGCATTTCCACAGTAGGGGCAACAGAGAGAATCCCTTTAGAAATTTCATGAAATATCTGGAAATAGATGGCAATGTCTGTGGCTACTACTGTAACTGTAATATGTGATACCACTTCACTACAATGTAATGCACCCTGCCCTGCACTTGTCTCTACCTGCCTTAATCTCTTTAAGATGCTCCTCTTAACACCCTACCCTAGATAGGGTGTTGTCCAAGTCTCTCTTTCCTTTTGACCTCCCTTAACCTTGGATAATCCAAATTCTAAAAACCAGTCACATATGAAGTACAGAAATATAAATATACAATGAGTGGGAGTTGCATGGTGGAGTGGCTGGTTCCACCATGCCAGTTCAACATCCAATACAGCAATGAAAACTACAGCGACAGCATTTCCCTGATAACCCCAACACAGACAGTCCACTCACCAAACAACCAGAACACCGACAAACATCACAATAAACCAAAGTAATACTGTTAATCTAGTAATGTGGGGGGGGCTACATGTGTGCGCACACACACACACACACACACACACACACACACACACACACACACACACACCCCTTAGTTTCCTTCCCAGGGCCCAACACTGTAATCCTCTCTGGACAGCAGACACAACTTCAGTCTTCATTGCCAGACCCAGAATTAATGAATTCAGGTAACCAGTGGGCAAGTATTTCAATGCATTTTGAACCTATAATCATAATTTAATAATTTTTATGTTTCCTTGCACTTGTGCAAGAAACATCTTGTGGTAGAAAGACATTTGAGAGTTGTGTCAGGGATGAGTCCAATGCAGAGCACTCTACAGTGAGCTTGACCCTGACAGACCAATGACCACACAAGCAGAAAGTGACGGTGGTTTGAATTTCACAGCAGGGAAGCGTCTGCACTTGAAAGCAATGAAGCACTCCAAAAAGAGCACTTCATTCCTTTCATTTACATAATGTTGGCTGCCCCGCTCCCTCCATTCCCTGTCACAGCACTCAGCATCATGCAATGAAATCCTCCCGCTCCCTCCCACTGTGTACTGCCTCTGTTCTCCTACCGGACTGGCAGTGATCTAATAAAACCCTCCAGCTCCCTCCCATTGTGTGCTGCCTGTCCAGCATCCTCTGTTCCCCCAGCCAGCATTCAATTGAGACCTTCCACTCCCTTTCATTGTGTGCTGCCCACCCCACACCCTCTGTTCCCCTGGCATCCAAATAACCCCTCCTTCTCCCTTCCACTGCATGCTGTGCACCCCGCTTCCTCTGTTCACCGTGCTGACATCAGCGTGCCCAGTCCCCATGTCGCCATTTTCTAAATGCCCCCCTTTGATACTGGGGATCCCACTCCCAGTGTCTGGAAATAAACATTTTTCTCCCTGTTAAAAAAAGAAAATGGTTCCCCAATGTTTTATTTTTAAAGCCTGTGAAAAAGAAAACAGTCCCTCATTGTCTCCCTTGTACCCCTCCCCATCCCAACCCTCCCTCTGTGTGTCTGCCTCCCCACACACCCCTTACCCTGTACTTACCCTCTGAGGTCAGCAGCTGTGATCTTCTGAGGACCTGGACATGTCTGCACTCTTCAAAGCTGAACTGTGAACTGAGGAATCAAGGCAAGTGTCATATAATGGCTGTCAATGGGGGTTTCGGCATATGTTGATATCTCAGCCATTTTTAGAAATTTTGACCCCAAATTTTAAACGTGGGGTTCTTAGGACTCCACCTCATGAACATTGTCACTGTCATTTTATTACTCAGTCTGGAAAGGTGATTTTGTGGTTGCTACATGGAATCACCTTTCAGGACTGATTAATGAAATGACAGTGCCAGTGTTCATGAGGAGAGGTTGTAAAAAGCCAATGTTGTAAATGTGGTGCAAAAAATCCCCAGAATAACTGCATTACAAGTGTACATTGTGCAGTTTTATGCATGCTTGTAACTTTGCCAATTTTTAATATTTTCACTCCAGATTTTCAACATTGCCATTTTTTCACACCTCCTCATGAATAGTACAGCTGTCATTTTTCACATTCTTGCCAAAATGTGTTTTTGCACCAGCACAGAATGGCACAGTCACTGTAGAGAATCATCTTTCAGGATGAGTGAATGAAATGACAATAGCACTCTTCATGAGGTGGTATCCCGAAAAGGCCATGTTGAAAATTTGGTGAAACAACTCCAAAAAATGACAGAGTTTCACCTGGTCATTCTAAATTTTCTACACATGCATGTAACTTTGATCATTTTCAATATTTTCACTCCAAATTTTCAATATAGCCATGTTATCTTACCACCTCACGAACAGTACAGCTGTCATGTTTCACATCCTGCCCATAATGTGTTTTCGCACTTGTGGAGTGGAATGCCATTTGCCCATGAATTTAAAAATTTTCACCTAGAGGGTTCATTAAGTGGGGGTGATAAGGGCACAGGGTCATAATGTTGCAAGGCATTATGCTGCATAGCTAAATCATGCTGCCAGTACAGCACGATTTATGCCATGCAGCATAACTCTTTCCCCCGTTGTGGGGGGCTATGTCCCTGGACCCACCCCACTAAAGATTCTCAACTCCGGAAGGGGGTCCAACTCGGGGAGTGCACAAAATGTTGAAAAAAATTGATTTTTATTTTAGCTTTTGTTTACCGGGTAAGTACACTAGACAAGTATTATGCCTATTTTCAGGAACGACCCGGGAGAGCACAACATGTGGAATACATACAAGGTAATACAAGGGTGGAACAGCATATTACATGAAATAATATAACATGTGAGAAAAAGAAGATACACCAATCAACAATAATACAAAGTATGGAAAGTACATAATTGGCAATAGGAGCAGCTTGATAGGAGTGCAGCATGATTCTCAGTGCAGCTTAATAACATGTTACTTAAGCGTATAGTAATAAAATGTCTGAGATCGGGGGAATCAAACCCAGTCCCAGACGCAGTGCCTGCTGCTGTGGCTCTGTCTAGTAAGCCATGGCAGCTGCTCAGTGAAACCCCCTCGCAGCAGAGGTCTTATCCTCTGCCTGGGAGTGTGTGAATGATGCAATACCGCATACAGCAGTATACGCGGTATTGCACCATTTGCTGTCCTAGACAGTGCTCTTACGGGTTAGCTATAATGTTGTACACTATTAAGCATACAACATTATGACCTGGTATGGGTGATAAGAAGACTATGTTCAACATTTGGGGTCAAAATATGAAAAAATGACAAAGTTATGGCCTTTCATTGCAATTTTTATTAGGAAATTCGGGAATTACAACCTTTGAGTCAGAGACTCCTTTACAAAGGCTCCACAACATTTAACAGAGACTAGACAGTAACAGAACATTAATAATAAAGTACATTTTGTGAGACATAAACAGCATATTTAAATACAAATTGATACATACAGTTAATGGAACAGAACTATAGTGCTGGTATAAATCTTGGGATTTCAGTACACATGCTCATAGCTGTGGAAATCTTAAATATGTGCACCCCACATTTTTTTCTATTTATACCCATGCTCCACGGCCCTCTCTATCTGGAGGGAGCCCCAGCCCTGTCCCCCGATATCCACCAGCCAATGCTGATCAGATACCCCCAGAGCTAACCCCCCCTGGTGGGGTCAGTGGGGGGAACTCCCCCACCAAGACCAGGCAGGGTGGGTGTGATGGGGTGGCAGGCCAGGTGGGGCGGCAGACCACCCCCACCAAGACCAGATCCAGTATAGGGGTCGGCGCCATGGCTATTCAGGTGCAGGACCTGCAAGCTCCCTCTGTCATCTGCTGTGAGCTTTTTTCCTCCTAGTTTCTCCCCTTCAAGGGTGGAGCATGCAAGGACGCCAGCGACGGTGCCATGCATGCTTCCGTGCGTGCACCCCATCAGGCATATGCCTCATCTCTGACCCAATGTCTACAGCCAAAGAGAAAAAATGAAGATCAGAAGGTCTACAGTAGGGGGCCTACTATATTTAATAACAGGGGTGTGTACTCATACCTCAGAGCTCACATATAGCAAAACCAACCACAACAAATGTCTAATGTGAGGTCAGCACATTGAACTGTGAAATAAAGGGATCTCTGAACACTGAATGTATTCTCAAATCAATCTCCTTTAATCAATAAACAGACTCCACATTGCATGTACAAAAAAGATAAAAAAAATCTCACCCACTAGTAGGAAAAAGTATAAGGTGCAAGTGGCATAAGTTCCTGGTGTCCACGTTGTGTCTTATTCCAAAAGCTACATGCTTGCTTAGAGAAAACATACTGGAGGCTAATTTATAGCGTCGGCAATGGTGCAATGAAAGTAACTTAACCAATGAAACAGGCTGCTGTACCGCAAGCTAACTGCACTCGGGGGGGGGGGGACACTAAATAAAATAGCAAGCCGAAACCATGTGGCACAGCAAAGGACTTGTGCATGCAGGAAAAGAATGGCTTCAGGGTGCACTTACATAGTGATCATGCGTTCGGTCATTGTCAGAGCATGATTTGAAATCCCACAAGGTGTCCTTATAAAGTGCTCAAAAGGATGTAAACAAACCCAATGTGCAAAATTTAAAATGCAAGTGCATCAAAAAGGAGGAGTAAACCAAGTTTAAACAAAATACATAAACCAGTTGTCAAAACATGTAACATACATATTAACAGCATATATATATATATATATATATATAGATATAGATATACCATGGGGGTGAGATCAATTCCAGTGAAATAAACCATGTTATTTTCACTGGAGTGAAATAAATCCTGATGACATCAGCAGAGTTAAAATAAATACCATTTATACCTACTCAGCTGACATCACTCACCTGCATCTGAAAACACTGAGAAACACCCCTGTAATTTGTTGAGTTCTAAAACAGGCTCTACACTGAAATTAACACAATTAAGATAGATAATGACAGTCAGCTGCAGCACTCCTTCTAAATGTAACAATCTCCGAAATCTCTTGTGCTGCATTTCAAAACCCGAGTTTAGTACATTACTGAATCCTGCATTGCCACATATTGACCTACAAAACGAGCAACAAATAACCAGTATATTGCAAACATCCAGCTTGTCACAGGACAGACCCTCCCTCAGGCAACCAATTACCAAAACACAGCACACCCAATCAAGACCCACACATACACACACACACACACACACACACACACACACACACCAACCAACAGCTCACTACAACAACCCATTCATAAAACTTCACACACACACACACACACACACACTACCACAGCACCAGCATCATTTAAAGTAACATGAACCTCATAACAACAAACATATCTCTCTCACTGAAATTGGTCTCACCTCCATGGCATAAATAGCTCACATGATGGGCAGATCATGGAATATGGAAAATATTCTCACTCCTGCATCATGAGCACTGTATATTTCACTTGTGCCTTTGCACTTGTGAAATATCCAGTGCTCTACTTTGGAGGAGTGATAATATTTTCATATTCCACTCCTGCCCATCATGTATCCTATATATATATATATATATATATATATATATATATGTAACACCCTGCAAATGAGGGTTCCCAAAGACTTCCAGGAGCTTGCTTGAATGCTCCAAGCCTGAATGGTGTTTGATGTCTAAGCCATTTATCAGTGAGTGTTTTTAGAGCCTCTGGTACTGTCTCTTTAAGAGCTGTCTGCTTGCAGACATAATTAGTTTGTATGGGGGGACTGTGTGCTTCTCTGAGTACCACTCGAGCTGCTGCCAATTCACTTCATTTTTGCAGTCACTAGGAGTGCAAAGGGAACCTATCTGAAAGATGTAACTGTTTGCCAGAAATAAGTTAGAGTAATAATGAAAATACAGTTTGTCTAACTGCTGCTTTTGCAGTCAGAACTGTGTCTGCTAGTTCCCATTCTAGTTTTGAACTGCTGAACTGGACCAATCAGTGTGGGGTAAGCTAGCTCTAAAATGGTGCCTTGACGAATCAGAACTTGACTCATAATCTGAGCCAGCCACAAGAGGATTGTATGGGCAGTGACTCTGGGAGATGTAGTTTAGACTTCAGTGCCTTTTGGACCAACAGCAGCAGTCTATTGTGAGTGACAGCCAATCCAGTCAAGAACTGGGAGGAACTCAAAGGAAGTGCCCGTTTTGTCGGTTGGAGTTTCAGTTGAGCTTTGGCAGTGAAGAAGGAAGGAGCCCTGTGCTTTTTCAGTGTGCAGTTTTAGTAAAAAACGTGTGTAAGGCCCAGAGTTCCGCTGCAGCTTGTGTAACAGCTTGTTAGGACTGAATCCGTCCTGTGAAAAGAATCAAAGGATCTCTGAAGAGTAGAAACCAGGCTCACCCTGTAGAAGACTGGAGGAATTGCTGAAAATTGCACTCTATGTCTGTCAGGAACTGAATCTGCTGTGTGTTCTCCCGGTATTGTGCAGTAATTGCGATCGGATACAGATGCAGCCTGCCTGGTATAGTGCTTTTTTATATGGATGTGTAAGAGGTTTGTGTACCTCAAGTGAGCCCTGCTGACATTGAAGGACCCTATCTTATTTGGAGGTCGTGAGTACTAATTCAGGGTCGCTCCCTGTTGAATTGCCACATTAAATCCAAATGGAATTACTGTACTGCTGACTGTTTAATTCTCCTTTTCTCTGTGTGAAAGGGCCCCTACCAGCTGCCACGGTTTGGACTAGCCACTAGGGCTTGGGTACCCAGGGACAGTAACTGATAGGGATAGGCCTGTGCACAGAGCCATAGGTAGATTATTAGAGTGATAAGCTAATTAACCTGATTTCCCTGTCCTTGTTATATCCCCTAAATAAATCAGAGCTGCTTGTTTCAGCAAAGTTATACTGCCTGAGGTATTTGTCTATGTTAAAGTACTGTACTGTGATTGTTGCACTGTATCTCATTTCACAGGAGGTCCCAGTGCCGAACCAGACCTGGGGGTAAGTGTATACTGTGAAGGTAATTCTGATATATTGTGTGGCCACTAGTGGAAGAAAGGGGTTGCAGTGTCCCAGAGGGCTGTGACCAAGTTAGTTTAACTATTGCAAACCCTGACCTCTGGGTGGAGGCACCCGCCATTGATCCAGGCCCTCAACCTGTTAGTGGCAAATCAGGCAGGGGTAGTAGCCCTGGGATAGCGCCATCTAGGGGTTACATCTTGAGGCTCACCGCTGGGATTGTGTGTCCTCTAGTGGCCATATTTACGAACCACTGTTAAGAAAAAATGGGTACCCGACAGAAGTGGCTGTGCAATCGGCTTTGAGTGGTGTACTGGGGAGGAGATCGACCCCAAAATGCTATGCTTATCCTGGACATCCCCTGGGTATCAATAATGGACACTGTGCAGGGAGTACTTTCCAAGGTGGAAGGTTTACAAAACCCTGTGGTGGTGGGTCGGCATGCTAATCTGCTCACCCACACTTTCCTGGCCCTAGTAGAGTTTAAGGATCCCATAGATAGCTCCAAAGTGCCACAGACCATTACCCCGAGGGAGCCCTCACTGCTTGGAGAGTGATAACTAGGACAGTAAAGACCCGGGGAATGAGCCCCACCACTATCTGAAACTTTTGAGGAGAAATTGCTAAATGGTTGCTGGGGAAGGGAAAACTGTGGAGGACTTGAAGAAACTATTCTTTCCACCTGGGGTGTTCCTCCCAACACCTTCTCCCACCCAGTGCCGTAATGGTGGCTGAACCAATGCAGACTCCAATTTCTGCACCTGCCATTAGTCACGACTCTTACCGGAGGTTGAGGATCTTCTCTGGCACCTCCCCACCCCCAAGGGAGGATGACTGGAGACCTGGATAGACTATGTTGCCCCCAAGTGCTAGAATGGCAATGCTCGGAAGGGCGCAAAGAGGGTTAGTGAGAGCCTCGAGGTCCTGCCCTGGCTACCATTCGTGCTAAACGGGCCAGTAACCCTGAAGTGACTGCACAGGCCTATCTTGGAGGCCCTGAGAATGTGTATGGGAGCCCAGATTCTGATGAGGACCTATGGTGGAGAGTAAGAGATGCACAACAGTACCAAGGGAGTTGTTGTCTGTGTATGTATCTCGGCTGGAAAAATTGTTGCAAGAATGCCTCAGAAAAGGTAGTTTGCCAGCGATTGAACTGGACCGAACCAGGCTGGGCAGGATCCTTAAGTCTGCCCCTTCTCAGAACTGCTGTTGCTTCAGTTACGCCTGGCAGATCGACTGGAATCCCCACCTCCTATGATGAGTTAATGAGAGAAATTGAGGAGTTGAAAAAGACGACTCGGAGGGACCTGCACCAATAGCTGCGGCTATGACCCGAAGTGACTGAGGATGACCCATCAAGTGAAGTTCAGGGCAGAGGTTGGCAGTCAATGAGTGCTCTGACAAGGAAAAGATATATGCCACAATGGGCGAACTGTTGAGAGAGATCCGAATTCAAAAACAGTCCTTTATGAAGGCCACGCCTGCAAGTACAGGCCCTGACCTATATCCGACTGCATCTGCTATGGGGTGGGGTACACCCATGTATCTCCTGCTGATAACAGCTAAAACTCAATTCCTTGACCATGGAAGTGGAGAAACTGACGAGATGTCTCCAAATGCTTATCACACGCAGACAGATGGCACCCAGGTTTCCAGTTAGTAATACCCCCGCCCTGGCTCCCAGTGTGGCGCCTCGGCCAGCTCAAACTCCAGAAAGTATGTTTTGCTATAATTGTGGGAAAGATGGGCACATGAAAAGGGAATGCCAGTCCCCAAAAGACACTGACAAAGTTGCATATAGGCTACAAGGAGAGCTTTGGAGAACAAATCAGTGGTTAAGAGGTGCACGAAATGATCCCAGTGAGGGCACCAAAAATGCTAACTCACGTCCTTTTGTGGCAAGGTCAGTTGCCCAGGCCCCCACTATTGCCTCTCCAGACTGGTCCAGAATAGTGGGTCCCTCCATGGAGACCACTGTAAAGGTGAATGGAGTGTCTACAAGAGCTGTATTAGACAGTGGCTCCCAAGTGACAATTATGTTCCAAGATTGGTATCAGAAGCATTTGTCACATGTACCCTTACAACCATTAGAAGGACTGCATGTATGGGGGTTAAGTGAAGGCCTACCCCTATTCCGGGTATATCCGAATTTGGTTGTCTTTCCCACCTCCGTGGCTGGAGTGGCCGAACAAGTAGAGACCCTAGCCTTAGTGTGTCCCCCACTGGACTGTAAGATGGTGTCCCTTTGTTGATTGGAACAAATGCTCATATGTTCGGAAGGCTGGCACAGTTGTGTTATGAAAACAGGTCAAAGACTAGTAGAGCTTTAAGAGTTCCGCTTTAATTAAGAAGGCCTATGAGGCACAGAGAGATGCTGAAAAATAGAACCAGAGGAACCGGTCGGAATTGTATGGAAGAAGGATCCTGAGTCTCTGATCCTGGCACCAAATGCCCAGTGTACCTTACAGGGAGAGGTCCGTATCAGAAAGGATGTTAAGAATAAAATATTAATGTTGGATGCACCAGGCGATGGAAAATTGCCAGAGGGACTGCTGGTCAAGCCTAGTATTTGCCCGCTAGAGCCCATGCTTATGCCAGAAGGGTAATGGTCCAAGTTCATAATGTGTCTGAAAGAGACATTCGAGTAAATAGAGGTTGCATCCCGCTAATGTGCATTGTGCAGACACTGCAGTGCTACCCAGCAGCAAGAGTTCAAGGAAGAATGACAGAGTAACGCCTGACTTGTTTGATTTCGCGACTCCGCTGCCAGCTGAATGGAAAGTGAAGATCAGTGAGAAGCTTGCCCAGAGAGACCAGGTGTTTTCTTTAAAGGAATGGGACGTAGGATGCGTGCAAGGAGCTGAGCACAATATCCGCTGCATGACGAAAGACCATTTCGTGAGAGGTCTCGACGCCTGGCACCTGCTGACATAGATGATGTGAGACGGCATCTGCAAGAGATGTTAGCTGCTGGTGTAATACAAGAATCCAGAAGCCCTTATGCTTCCATTGTGTAGTGAGGAAAAGAATGGAACAGTAAGGATGTGTGGATTATCGCACCTTAAACCGGCGGACTATCCCTGATCAGTACACAATGCCCGCATTCAGGATGCTTTGGACTGCCTAAACGGGAGCAAGTGGTTCTCTGTGCTGGATCTCCGCAGTGGGTACTATCAGATCCCGATGGCCCCAGAGGACCGTGGAAAAGACAGCCTTTATCTGTCCGGGCTACTTATGAATTCATGAGGATGCCTCATGATTTCAGGTGCCCCAGCCACTTTTCAACGATTGATGGAGCGTGCAGTGGGGACATGAACTTACTAGAGTGCCTGGTATACCTAGATGATGTTATTGTGTTTGGCAGCTCACTGGAGGAACATGAGAGCAGATTATTTAAGGTATTGGACCGACTGGAGGACTTTGGCTTAAACTGTCCATTGATAAGTGTCAATTCTTTCAAACATCAGTAAAGTATGTGGGACACATAGTATCCACCGAGGAATAGAGACCGACCTAAGTAAAGTTGAGGCCTTGACCACCTGGCCGCAGCCCAAAAATCTAAAAGAACTGCAAAGATTCCTGGGTTTCTGTGGTTATTATCGGCGTTTCATCAAGGACTATTCAAGAGTGATCCGCCTTTACTTAACCTTACTCAAGGGTATCCCCAACCCACAAAAATACCAAAGTCAGCGTCCTCAAGACTGAAAGAGTGTATTTTCATCCGAGTGAAGTATTTGGGCCCGCTGGACTCCTGATTGTGAGACTGCTTTCATGAGATCATTTATCAACTTACCCATGCTCCAGTGCTGGCCTATGCCGATCCAAGAAAACCTTATGTCCTGCACACTGATGCTAGCTTGCAAGGGTTGGGGGCTGTGTTGTACCAAGAGCACGAGAATGGCCTGAGACCAGTGGCCTTTGCCAGTAGAAGTCTGACCCCATCTGAAAAGAACTATCCTGTACATAAGTTAGAGTTTCTAGCTTTGAAGTGGGCTATTGTTGACCAATTCCATGAGTACTTGTATGGGGCTAAAATACTAGTAAAACTGACAATAATCCTTTAACCTATGTGCAGACCTCAGCTAAGTTGGATGCCACTGGCCATAGGTGGCTTTCTGCATTATCTACATACGACTATGCTCTCGAATACCGAGCAGGTCTGAACCAATAGATGCTGATGCTCTCCAGGAGGTCTGTTCCCCAGAATGATTGGGTCCGATTGGCAGAACCTGACATTCAGGCACTCTGCCGGAAGTTTGACAGGGAGGAACAATGTCCACAGACGCAGTGGACTGCATGGTGGATTGCTTGGGACCCTCTGAGAATTGCATACCGCCGCTTATTGCCACTTTTCTGCAATAGACATTGGTGCACTGCCTCAGCTGGACAATGACAGTATTCACGGGCTCAATCCCGCGATCCCATGATCAAAGCAGCTTTAGAAGCCCTCTATGCAGGAAAAGATGTTCCAAATTACGCCCACTGATTTGAGAACTGCACTGTTATACAAAGAAGGTCCTAAATTGAAACTGATCAATAAACTGTTATACAGAGAAACAGTAGACAGAGGACAAGTAGACAAACAACAACTAGTGCTGCCCACTGCCTTTCGAGACTCAGTATTGAGGTCCTTGCACAACCACATGGGGCACCTTGATATAGACAGAACACTTGACTTGGTGAGATCCAGATTCTATTGGCCTAAGATGGGGCTGATGTGGAGCAACACATTCGAACTTGTAGTCGCTGCTTACAGAGGAAAGCTTTGCCCCAGAGGGCTGCCCCTGTTAACATAACCACCAGTGCACCCATGGAGCTGGTCTGTATTGATTTTCTAAGTTTGGAGTCAGATCAAAGAAATATCAGTAATGTGCTGGTGGTCACTGACCATTTCACGAGATATGCCCAAGCTTTCCCCCAAAGACCAGAAAGCATCCACTGTAGCCAGAGTACTTGTAGAAAACTTTTTGTTCACTATGGGGCTCCACAAAGAACCATTCTGATCAAGGGAGAGACTTTGAGAGTCGTCTGATCAAAGAGATGCTTTCTCTGTGGGGAGTGCAAAGTCCAGAACCACCTCACTACCCCCAGGGGACCCACAGCCTGAACGTTTCAACCGCACTTTGCTAGATATGCTAGGCACCCTGCACCCAAAGGACAAGCCTAGATGGAGCCAACAAATTAGCACCCTGGTACATGCTTATAACTGCACCAAAAGTGATGCCACTGGATTCTCCCCACCGCCTGATGTTTGGAAGAGAAGCTCGACTACCAGTAGATGTGTGTTTTGGGGTCTCTCCTGATGGGGTTCAAGCTGACAACTATTTACAGTATGTGCAAAGTTAAAGGCCCAGCTAACTCATGCGCACCAACTGGCTCAAACCATGGCTGCCAAAAGAAATCTGGCCAACAAAGAAAGGTATGATAAAAGGTGAAAGCACAGGAACTCCAGGAGGGAGATCGGTATTGCTAAGAAATCTGGGACTGCATGGCAAGCACAAGATTGCTGACAGATGGCACCATCTCCCTCACATTGTAGTGGGCAAACTAGATGATCTGCCAGTGTACAAAGTAAGGCCTGAGAATAATTCAAAAGATGTAAAAACAATGCATAGAAATCATTTACTGCCCATTGGACAAATCTTAATTGAGTCTGAGCCCTAGAAGATGCCCCTCTGGACCAGTGACTAGAGCTGCTGCTAAGAAAAGATCAAGAAAGTCTGCACCTACAGAAGCAAAGTTAAAGTGTTCCCTCCACAAGTCCCAGTTGAGCATGACTGTCAGTCCATATCGGAAGAAAGTGAGAGTGACTTTGAATACTATCCTTCTTACGAACTGAGTCAATTGTTTCGGGCAATCCCTAGTCAATACTGGAGACAAAGCTGGGCCTTCTGGACTGTCTAAGCCCCAGCTTCATCCCTGGAGCCAATGCTCCCAGAAAGTGAAGTGCAAAGCATCAGATCAGATGAAATGGAATCATTGTGCATGGTTGAACTGTTTGAGCTTTCAGGGAGGAAAATGATAGATTGGGGCAGACTGGTGATACACCTGAACAAGAAGAGTATTTTGAGTGCCCTGACAGTCCACTGCCAGTGTCCGAAAGCTCTCCATGCGAGCCAAATGTTGTGGACTCAGAAACTGCAACTCCTGGAGCTGAAAGTGCCCCAAGTTCTAGCCTCTCTACCCCATGGAGACTCCCTGACAAGTGAGGACAATGCTGAAAATGAGGCTCAGAGTGCAGAGACTGTAACAGTTCCCCTAGAAAGACTGGTCAAGCTGTAAAGCCTGTGGTGCACCTCAGTTATGATTCCCTTGGGAGGCCTGTGGATTTGCCTCTCAATGTTGTCCATAAAGGAGTGTATGTGTCCCCGAGCTCATTGCCCAAACTGAGCGTCAGTGCTAACTCAAGTTACTTGTGTTGCCCTCTAAGTATGGTGCCCTTGCCCCATCCAGCCCCAAGGTAACTGATAGGAAGGGCCCCTCTTCAGGTTTCATGTACAAGAGGTAATAACTTGAGTTATGGTACAATGTGTATGTAATACTGTGTAAAGAGTGACATACTGCAATGTTTCAGAAATGTGTTCTTGGTAAAATGATATATTGACTGATGATTACATATGCGAGCCTAATGCAAATGTATATGGTTGCAGTTGAAACTTATGGGGTACTTGCTTGACGCGACATCAAGCTTTCCCAGGCCAGGAAGGTGTAACACCTGCAAATGAGGGTTCCCAAAAGACTTCCAGGAGCTTGCTTGAATGCTCCAAGCCTGAATGGTGTTTATGCGTTTAAGCCATTTATCAGTGAGTGTTTTAGAGCCTCTGGTACTGTCTCTTTAAGAGCTGTCTGCTTGCAGACATAATTAGTTTGTATGGGGGACTGTGTGCTTCTCTGAGTACCACTCGAGCTGCTGCTGCCAATTCACTTCATTTTTGCAGTCACTAGGAGTGCAAAGGAACCTATCTGAAAGATGTAACTGTTTGCCAGAAATAAGTTAGAGTAATAATGAAAATACAGTTTGTCTAACCTGCTTTCTTTGCAGTCAGAACTGTGTCTGCTAGTTCCCCATCCTAGTTTTGAACTGCTGAACTGGACCAATCAGTGTTGGGTAAGCTAGCTCTAAAATGGTGCCTTGGACGAATCAGAACTTGGACTCATAATCTGAGCCAGCCACAAGAGGATTGTATGGGCAGTGACTCTGGGAGATGTAGTTAGACTTCAGTGCCTTTTTGACCAACAGCAGTCTATTGTGAGTGACAGCCAATCCAGTCAAGAACTGGGAGGAACTCAAAGGAAGTGCCTGGTTTTGTCAGTTGGAGTTTCAGTTGAGCTTTGCAGTGAAGAAGGAAGGAGCCCTGTGCTTTTTCAGTGTGCAGTTTTAGTAAAAACGTGTGTAAGGCCCAGAGTTCCGGTCTGCAGCTTGTGTAACAGCTTGTTAGGACTGAATCCGTCCTGTGAAAAGAATCAAAGGATCTCTGAAGAGTAGAAACCAGGCTCACCCTGTAGAAGACTGGAGGAATTGCTGAAAATTGCACTCTATGTCTGTCAGGAACTGAATCTGCTGTGTGTTCTCCCGGTATTGTGCAGTAATTGCGATCGGATACAGATGCAGCCTGCCTGGTATAGTGCTTTTTTATATGGATGTGTGAAGAGGTTTGTGTACCTCAAGTGAGCCCTGCTGACATTGAAGGACCCTATCTTATTTGGAGGTCGTGAGTACTAATTCAGGGTCGCTCCCTGTTGAATTGCCACATTAAATCCAAATGGAATTACTGTACTGCTGACTGTTTAATTCTCCTTTCTCTGTGTGAAAGGGCCCTACCAGCTGCTACGGTTTGGACTAGCCACTAGGGCTTGGGTACCCAGGACAGTAACTGATAGGGATAGGCCTGTGCACAGAGCCATAAGTGAATTATTAGAGTGATAAGCTAATTAACCTGATTTCCCCTGTCCTTGTTATATCCCCTAAATAAATCAGAGCTGCTTGTTTCAGCAAAGTTATACTGCCTGAGGTATTGTCTATGTTAAAGTACTGTACTGTGATTGTTGCACTGTATCTCATTTCACAGGAGGTCCCAGTGCCGGAACCAGACCTGGGGTAAGTGTATACTGTGAAGGTAATTCTGATATATTGTGTGGGCCATAGTGGGAAGAAAGGGGTTGCAGTGTCCCAGAGGGCTGTGACCAAGTTAGTTTAACTATTGCAAACCCTGACCTCTGGGTGGAGGCACCGCCATTGGATCAGGCCCTCAACCTGTTAGTGGCAAATCAGGCAGGGGTAGTAGCCCTGGGATAGCGCCATCTAGGTTATATATATATATATATATATATATATATATATATATTATAGGCGTGGTCGCGCCCCTATATTTAGGGTTGAGTAGTCACTTCTATGTTAAACTTGAAATATTGCACGTTAATAACTTTGGACCCATTCAATGGATTTGCATGAAATGTGGCATGCATGGTGAGGCATGGTAGATCTCTTGATCTGCCAAACTTTGTTTTGGTCAGACTTACGTTTTTTGCGCACCAAAACACTGAAAAATGCACTTTTCGCCAGTTATGTGGGCAGTTTTTCAGATTTTGTCTGTGGTGCTGTGCAGCCATTGTGTGGTGTGCTGCTCTGTGACTTGGCTCATCTGAAAGAACTTGGGACAGGGAATATGTCGCTTTTTGTTTGGTGAAAAAATATTAATCCATTCAAAAGTTATTAAACTTTTAAGTTCCGATTATAAGTCAATGGGACAATCTATATGGTTATTTTACGAAAGGATGGGGTTTTGATCATCTAGTCCCTCCTCACGATCAAAGAATTTGCAGGCTCACGATCAAAGAATCAAAGTTTACTTATGAAAGTAGTTTAATTAATATTACATTTTTGGACAGTATGATCACCAAGAGGGGAACAGGTTTGGAGACAAGTTTGTATAGGAAGCCCCTTTCCAGAAACACTTTTCTACAGAAAGACAGTTGCCATCCAGTATCAATGACTGCGAATATTCTGAAAGGACAATACATTAGAGCTAAACACATTTGATCCACAGAAGAAACATTTAGGGTTGCTAAAAGGGATCTCACCACCCACTTTTTGGAGAGAGGATACAAACCAGGACTTCTTTTGGATTCCCTCACTGAAGTGGATAATGTGAGCAGAGAATGTCTAATAGAACCAAGGCATAGAAAGGAGGAGAAGAATACACTTGTGTTTATTATAGAGTATAACCCTATAGCCCCGAAGATTGGTAACATCATAAAGAAATACTGGCCAGTTATACAGTCTGATTTACAACTTTGGGAAATATGGGAGACCCTACCTATGATAACCTATAAAAGAGGCAAGAACCTTAAAGATATGTTAATACATTCTTGTACAAAAAGAAAACCCATGGATATGGCTTCCACCTCCACTAAAAGGGAACTACAAGTGTGGACACTGTGTATTTTATTCGAACACAGGGGATACTAAAACCTTTAACCACCCAAGACTGGAACATAAATATGGCATCAACTCTTTTATCAACTGTAGTTCTACAGGGATTATTTACATGCTTATGTGTCCGTGTGATATGTCTTATATAGGACAGACCAAGATGGCTTGCAAGCATCAGATTGGTGAACACAAGGGAGCCATATGGAATGCCAATACAGATTATGCCATGGCCCAACATTATTTAGAAGCTTGGCATGGGTCTCCTGCCTCTTTAACATTTTCAGGTTTAGAAAAGGTAGAAGTAGGATTTAAAGGAGGCGATTTGGGGTCCAGACTCTTACAAAGACAAGCATTTTGGATATTTGAACTTGACAGCTTGATCCCTTATGGACTAAATGAAGAAATTCCACTCTACAGCTACTTGCACAAGTAGCGCCTCCCCCCATACCCACTTCAAAAAAGGATGGACTTGCATAAATTACTTTGTTTTTTATGGACATCCTGTGTTCCATACACCTTGTATTTGTTTCACTATCTCCTGTGATACACAAATCCTTAAGTGATCATGACTTGTCGTGCTCTGATCACTACAAAGGTATGACTTGCCAGCTCTGCCTTTTTTTGAATATATGTTTTTGTTTTCCACTGTTGGAATAATGTGATTATGACTTGCTGTGCTCTGGTCACATAAGAGGCATGACTTGCCGGCTCTGCCTTTATATATTGTGGAGTTGTTCCTCCATTTGTTTAAATTGCTCTAGTTTCCTGTTCATAGGTTTTTAACAATTTAATAGTATACATATACAGTACTGTTAACATATATGTGACATGTTTCAACAACTAGTTTATGTATTTTGTTTGAATTCACCTGGTTTACTCCTCCTTTTCGATGCACTTGCACTTTACATTCTGCACATTGGGTTTGTTTACATCCTTCTGAGCACTTTATAAGGACACCTTGTGGGCTTTTGATGATGCTCTGATGATGACCGCATGCACAGTCACTACGTAAGTGCACCCAGAAGCCATTCAGTTTCTGTATGCACGAGTCCTTTGCTGTGCCTGATGGTTTTGGCTCGCTATTTTATTTAGTGCCCTTCCCCCAGGTGTGGATAGCTAGTGGTATGGTGACCTGATTCAACAGTTGGGTTACTTTCATTGCACCATTGCCGATGCTATAAATTTGCCTCCAGTGTGTTTTCTCTATGCAAGCATGCAGCTTTTGGAACAAGACACAACGTGGACACCAGGAACTTATGCCACTTGCACCTTGCACTTTTTCCTACTAGTGGGTGAGATGTTTTTTATCTTTTTTGTACATGCCATGTGGAGTCTGTTTATTGATTCAAGGAGACTGATTTGTGAATACATTCAGTGTTCAGAGATCCCTTTATTTCACAGTTGAGTGTGCTGACCTCACATTAGATGTTTGTCTTGTTTTTTTTATCCAATGTCTACAGCATCAGTGTGTGCCAGCCCCCAACCACCATTATGGGCCAGGCATGCACTGGCAACTGGTTGCCCCTTCCCTCCCTGGAGAAGGAGAGCTGTCCCTGGAACACTTGATTCTTCTCCTCTCCTGCCGACCCCCAGTAGCCTGTGCTAGCTATCAAACACGGGTCACTGACATGGAGCCAGGTGTGGTGTCTAGTACCTCAACCCTCAGTGCCACTGGGCCAGCAATGCACCCCATATTTTCAACATAGCTTTCTTATTAACTGAGCTTCTATAATCAAATGCTGTCCAAAATATGACGGTTGGTGCATAGTGATGCAATGCGCTGGACTCGGGGCTAGCAGCACGGAGTGCGGTTCTCCTCCTTCCCCTTCATTTATGTTTGTTTTTCTTGTTGAATTAAGTATCTGAAACTTTTTCTGAAGGAAACTAAGAATGGAACCCTTACAAGCTGGCTAAATTTGGGAGATTAAACTAAATCTGTGGTCAAGCATAAGCCAGACGGCAAACAACCAAAAAAGATGCAAAACAAGATTTTCTTTGTTAGAAGATGAAACAGTTTTGAAGGGAAGCTGAAGTGAAATGCGATTATCATTGGTGTTGATGTTGGTACTCTGTAAGTTTTTTCAAAACGTTATCCCCATATTGAATTCTTTAGAACTGAGTCAGCCATAGCTGAAAAGCTATGAGTATGAGTATGAAGGCGGAAATATCAGCCCAAATTTATTTTAAGTTATTTTTTCTTTTCGGGGTTCAGAATAAAGGCTGCAAGCAATTCATCTACTGAGACGGCATATGCTAGATGTTCCACCGAATAACTAAAGCAGTAAAGCGGTAAAAGGGGTAAAGTGTTGGTCTGTAAAGACTTCTGAAAAAAACATTTTGATGGCAGCATGGACACAGTTAAATTGGAGTGATTGGTAAAGGTTTATTTTTGTATCTGCCAGCTACGAGTTCAACAGAAATTCGAGTAGGAAGCCAAAACTTCTTACCCTGAGCTGCAATAGTCTGGTCTAAGGGTTCTCTCCCCCCATAACCTGACTTAAGAAGCTGTGAATGTTTTATAAATATTGATGGGTGAAGTGCAGCAAGAAGTGGAAATAAATAACAGACTCTGTAAACTTTTTTCAACATCAGGAGGAAAAAAAAGTACTGAGGGCAGAATTAAGAACTTTAAAAACAGTTAAAGCTTCTGTTCAAAAATTGTTGTAATCCAAGGGGTGTAACAGAGGTGGAGATAGCTCCCAAAACAAAAGCTGAAATGAAGAAAGAGAACCGGGGGAAAACCTAGCTGTTAACAGTAAACAAAATTTAGCCCCAGATAATGTTGATGGGCTTTTTCAAAAGAGAGCTGATGAGGTAATGCTTACTGCATCATAAGGTAAAACACTAGATTCAGCATCCAAAGCAGATGACGTTTCTTCTGTACAGCCCTTAGGCCTTGACATTTTGTCTCCATCTCAGGCCTTGGAGGGGTCTAACCATGCGGCTTTTAGCCACAAAGCTTATTCAGTTTCTACAGCAGAAAAGCCTCTGGAATGGGCCTCAAAACTGATAAATGATATGTCAATTCTTCAGTCAACAATGAACAAGCTGAGAACAGTACCAGACTCTATTAATTCATTGGCAATCAAGATTCAAAAGATGGACAGTAAAATGGAACAAACAGTTACTCATTTGAAGGATTTGGAAATAAGGCACTCTGATCTGCAGGATAAAGTTTTTCCCTTTGAACAGGATGTACAAAAATTAAAAAAAAAAAAATTTGTTTTGTGAGGCCAAACTTGATGAACAAGAAAATAGAGCAAAAAGATCAAATATTCAGATTTTTGGAATCATGACGGACTGGGAAAAAGAACTGCTTTTGAAATCTATTTTGCTTGACATTTTTCATATGCTGTTGCCAAATAAAGCAGAAGTTCCAGAGATTGAGAGGGCACATTGGTTGGAGGAGGGGAAAGAGGGAGTCAAATTTAGGCCAGTAATAGCCAAAATGTTGTCCTCAGAAGGTAAAGATATTGTTATGCAAGCCTATTATAAAGACAAATCCTTTAGTTATAGAGATCAATGAGTGTTTTTTTTTAAATGATTATTCTAAAGTGTTATGGGGAAAAAAGAAAACAATTTACGGGTTTGCAACAAAATAATTATGGGGAAACAACATTAAAGCCTATGTGATTTTTCCAGCAAGGCTGAAAGTATTGTTGAATAACCAACAACTGATCTATAATTCTTCAGCCGAGGCTTATTTAGATTTGAAAATTTGCTTGCTCAATGTTTTTGTTGGTTATGAAAATGGATAGTTTAGGGGGAACAGTAGGCCCAAATTAGAGTATTGAATGAATCCCTTTGCAAAAGAATTTGATACATGAAAAGGATAGGTTTACGTAAGGGGAGAGTGGGAGACTAGTCCTTACTCCAGAACTTGTCACCTAGTGATACAGGTTGATATACCTGACTTAGGTGTTAGGCATGGGGGGGAGGGGGAGGGGATGTGGGGGATTGGAAAATGAACATTAACTCAATTGTAAGGCATTATAATAAATTAAACAGAAAATTGTTGACTATAGTTATACTTTTTTCAAAACATCATGATGAGTTGGTTTAGGAGTTGTGCCTGGAATGTAAATGGCATAAACTCCCCAGTGAAACAGTCAAGAGTTTTATCAAGAATTAAAAAAATAAAATCTAATGTGACTGTGTTGCAGGAAACTTTCTTAAAGGAAAGAGAATGGAACAAGCTAAAAAAGAAATGTGCTGGTAATCTTTATTTCTCCCCAGGATTGTCCAAAAAAAAGTGCTGGGGTAGCAATTTTGTTTGATAAAAACTTTGAAGGGGAAATTATGGATTCAGTTTCGGACAAACAGGGCAGCATTGTACTGGTTTTAATTAACATTTATGGCTTCTTTATTGTATTGGGATCTGTTTATGCCCCCTTTAAAGGTTATAATATTTTTTTTAGCAGAATTGAATAAACTCATGCTTACTTGGGGGGAAGCATATTGTATTATTGGAGGAGATTTGAATTGTATCTTAATGGAAAATTTGGATAAATCCTCCAGGGGCTCAAGTTGGGACAAGTACAAAGCTAAGATTCCCAGCACTTTTCTGAATTTAAATAATCTAGTCGACACCTGGAGGGAGTTGAACATTGATGTAAGAGACTATACATATTTTTTGGGGAGGCATTCAACTCACTCAAGATTAGACTATATTTTGACTTCTAGGGAGCTATTGATTAATTGTTTGTGGGCCAAAGCAAATATAGAAATTAGAATAATTTTGGATCATAGCCCTGTGACTTTGGACCTTTTCCTGAATTCTGAATATTCTGGGGGAACCCGAATTTGGCAGTTGAATAATGTATTACTACAAGAGGAACTGTTTTTGAATAAAATCCAGGATACAATAAGATTCTTTATGGAAGAGAACTTTATATCTGAAGATAATATTATTGATTCCTGGGATGCCTTTAAGGCAACTTTAAGGGGTGTCATTATATCACAGAGACAAATAAGAAAAAGAAGGATGAACAAAAAGAAATAGAGAACAAATTAAAAACTTTGGATCAAGCAGTTAAAGGAGGGGATAGTTCTAAATTAAATCAACTAAAGGATTTAAGAAAGTTGATTGAAGCAACAGAGTTCTATCATCTGAGAAAACGTTGGGTTTGGTATAATAAAAATTGGAAAACAAATAGTGAAATGGTGGGTAGAATTTTAGCATAAAGGTTACAAGTAATGGAAAAAGGAAAAAAGAAATTAGAGTAATGATCTCAGAGGAAGCTCAGATAGTTAATGACAAAAAGGATATTATGGAGATGTTAACTAAATATTATTCTGAATTGTACAAGTCAAGCTGTTCTCCTTCTCAAAAAGAAATGGATTATTATGCCAGTTTTGTAGGCTCCACCTTAAATTCAACATAGCAAGAAGAGCTCATTAAGCAGTTTACAGTTTCAGAGATTAAGACAGTAATTCATTCCATGTCCAAATCCAAGTCACCAGGCTTGGATGTTTTTTCATTGGAATTTTATTTGGCCTTGGACTCTGTTTTTTGAAGTATCTGCATATGCTATTTAACCAAATTTTGCTAAATAAAAAGATTCCATTCTTTTTTTATCAGGCCTTTATTTCTGTAATTCTGAAATCAGGGAAGTCCACAAATAGACCTGAGAATTTCGCCCAATAGCTATCTTGAATGTTGATTACAAGATCTTCGCTAAGTTGATTAATAATAGGATAACACCTTTATTAGGATCCTTAGTTCATACGGATTAGTTAGGGTCCATTCCAAATAGGATGATCCAATCTGGATTATTAAAGATTCAGCTCCTTATAGAATACTTGGAAAATGTGTCTATTCCTACTGTCTTTGTTTCATTAGATGCGACAAAGGCTTTTGATATATTGGAGTGGCCTTATCTTTTCAGTATGCTTAGGGCTTATGCTTTTCCAGAAAAGTTGATTACTATATTTCAAGTTGTTTATGCAAATCCTTTGGCACAAATTAAAATAAATGGGAATTTATCTAAAGAAATAAAATTGTGTAGAGGAGTACGTCAGGAATGCCCCCTGTCTCCTTCTCTTTTTGTATTGGGCTTAGAGCCCTTACTAAATGAAATTAGAGCAAATAATTTAATGAAAGGAATTTAGATAGGTATAGAAGAGATAAAATTAAATGTTTATGAAGGTGATAATTTGTTATTGCTCTAAGATCCGATAAATAGTGCTCAGGAAATAGTGAAGTTCATTAAAAGATTCTCTAATGTTGCAGGATATACGATAAAGGAATCCAAGTCTGAAATGATAACTTTCCATATGCAAGATCCAGATCAAATTAAGCAGTATTTAAATGTGAAAATAAAACAAGTGGGCATGAGATATTTGGGAATAAATATTCACAATAAAATTAATTCCTTATATAAATTAAACTTTCAAGAGCTTACTTCATCATTAAGGTTAAAACTACAATGTTGTGAAAAAATCCCTATGACATTGTGGAGGAAGATTCAAATTATTAAAATGATGATAATACCTTTTTTTATCATTTAGGTTACAATCTATATTAATCCTGATACCTGATCAATGGTTTATACAAATAAATAAAATTCTAAGGACATTTATTTGGAATAAAAAACAATCAAGAATTTCTTGGGACAAGTTGTGCTTACCGATAAATAAAGGGGGCTTGGCCTGTCCTGATGTGGGTAAATATCACTTAGCATATATGTTTAAGTTGATTCTGCTTTGGGCTAAAAAGGAAAAAGTATATGAACCAATTACATCTTGGATAAACAATCTGACCCAGTTCTTTTATCAAGAACAGTTAGATACCGCACAGCTTCTTTATACAGCAAAATTACATAAAAATTCTAAAAGTCTTATAATTTGACATTTGTCAGAATGTGTAATAAAATATACCAATAAGACTAAGTGGGTGATTCATTTATCCCCTGATAACAACATATGGGGCAATTTGAATTACTGGATATGTGGGAAAATTATTAAAAATAAAACTTGGGATAAGACAGGGATTAAAAAATGGAAGGATTTATTTTTTGCCAGGACCCATCTCACATGGGAAAGAGCAAGAACATTAAACAATATAGAGATTTATCAATTTTTGTTTTTTAATCAACTTATCAGTATATACAAAAAGGACTATTCAAGAGGGGAAAGGGCTCCAAATAATAGGCTGATGGAGGACTCTTTACAAGGAATCTTGACCCATCAGGCTAGTAAATTGTTTTTGTGGTTTTTATGCAAACTTCAAAAGCCTTTTGAGCTAGTGTATACATCATTTCATAAATGGGACTTAGATTTGCAAGAAGTATGTAGTTTGGTACAATGAGATATCGCTTTTGAAGCTATAATGAATTACAGTTTAACAAGAGATTGTGTGATACAGTATAAGATCCTGAATAGAGCATATTATACTCCAGATAGATTATTTAAGATGAAGTTAGCAGATAATAATCTTTGTTGGCACTGTAAGCAGATATATGCTGATATGTTGCATATGTTTTGGAAGTATAAGGTTAGTCAAAATTGGTGGCATAAGGCTTTTCAGATTTTAGGAAAATTGGGATTTCAATTTCCAGAATGGAATAATCCAAAACATGTCCTCTTGTAAATGTATAGTGTTAAATGGATGTAATCTACAAGCCAATATTATGGCTGCTAAAAGGCTTCTTTTGAAAAATTGGAGAGACAGTGATGAAGACCTCCCTTTTCCACAATATGAATGGACGATGTCTTTTTTAACAATGTTATACAATATAGTTTTTTTCAAGAACTTTAAATCTATTTGGAAACTGTTAAATACAGAAATTATACATTGGTCTTCTGATGATTTTAGAGAATATTAGCCAACTTGGAGAGAATTGAATGTTTATATTAATATGTATTATGCTATTATGAGGTACAAGATGTTTTTGAAGATAAGCTAACATAATTTAATGATGCCTGTAAACCTGCTTTCTTGGATATTTATATACGTTCACCACAGAAATTATAATAAAATTATCTATATAAAAAAAAATGCTGCCCAAAATATGACAGCTTGTCAAAACATACTTCAGGCAGGCTTTTCCTCCCATCAGAAATTCAACTAACACAATACACCCTTACCACATAAGCCATGCAAGGAAACATTCAGCATTGACAATTGCTTGTTTTAATTATTTCTCCCAAAATTTTCAACTTGGCCATTCTGGGTCTCTACCTTATGAAGAAAAGTAGATGAAATTTTTCAAATCTGGCTCAAAAGGTGATTTTGCAGTCTCTCTCTCTCTCTCTCTCTGTGAAATCACCTTTCAGGCAGGATTGTTCATCTACCGCATTCATGAGATGGGGTCATAAGAAGACTATGTTGAAAATTTGGGGTTAAAATATTTAAAAACAATTATGAAGGTACACTGAAATGTTTTAATGCTCACTCATAACTCGTACTTTTAAGTAGTTTCACCCTAAATTTTAAACTTTGTTATTTTTTCACACCACCTCATGAACATGACGTGTCATTTTTCAAATCCTGGCCAATGCACTTATCGCATGAAATTACATTTCAGCCATTCTTTTATAAATGACACCTGTCATGTTTAGACATAAGAGTCATAAAATACTATGTTGAATATTTGGGGTCAAAATGTCACAAAATAATGAAGTTCTGAAGAAATGTTAAATTAATTCAATGTTTATTCATAGCATGTGATGTGTGTAGATTTTGGCCCCCAGTTTTCAACATAAGCCTTTTGTTATCCCACTTCATGAACATGAGAGGTGTCATTTTTCAAATCTCCTCCAAAACATGTTTTTGCATTTGCTCCATGAAGTCACTGTCTGAACTGGATTTAAAAACAAATGAACCTGCCATAGTAATAAGGCAGGGTTATATAAAGCCAGTGTTGAAAATCAGGAGTCAAAATGGCAAAAAAACAACAAAGTTATGAGGAAACATTCACTTTTTTCAGCATTTACTCATAACTTTGTGATTTTTGCAGACTTGTCCTCCAAATGTGCACATCGTCAGGGATCAGTATCATTCTTCAAAGCCGCTTTGAGACATGTTTTCCCAAATCCTCCATAAAACCACCTTTCAAACATTATTTAGAAAAATCAACCTGTCTTGATCATAACATGGGGTCATAAAAGACTATGTTGAACATTTGGGGTCAAAATGTGAAATAATTAAGTTATGAAGAAACATTGAATTGTTCCAGCCTTTAATCATACCTTTAGTTTTACAGATTTTGGTCCCTTAATGTTCAACATATCCCCTGTGTTACCCCACCTCATGAACATGACAGGTGTCATTTTTCAAATCCCCTCTGAAATATGCTTTCACAGTCAAACTGCAAAATCACCTTTTGGATGTGATTTAAAAAAATGTCACCTGTCTTGATTATAAGGTCATAAAAGGACTATGTCAGAAATTTGGGGTCAAAATGTGGGAGCCCATTGAAAATTAGATGTTGCCTCTCAGCTGGCCTGTCCTAGGTAAATACAGTCTAAAATCGGGTAAAAGCAGGACCCCAAGACAGCAGAGCCCCCCATGAACTATGCATCTGTGCTTCTTCATCCTGGGAAAATACACTGTAAAAACTGGACCTCTGTGAAAATGTAACTTCCCTTTCAGCTGTGCTGTGCTGGGTAAGTATACTGTAAAAATGGATTAAAGCAGGACCCCACTGAAAATTAGATATTGCATCTCAGCTGTACTATCCTGGATAAATACAGTGTGAAAACTGGGAAAATCAGGATCCCACTGAAAACAAGATAGTGTCTGAGCTGTGCTATCCTGGGTAAAAACAGCATAAAATGTGCCATAGCAGGACCCCACTGAAAATGAGATATTACATCTCTGATGGTCTATTTTGGGTAAATATACAGTGAAAATGTGTACAAGCAGGACCCAGTACAACAGTATGCAAGCGAATTTTCAGCATTGACAAATGCTTGTTTTCATTTCTCATCTGTTTCCCATTTTCTAAGTGCAACAAGATACTTCAGGGTGTGGTATTCTAGTTATAAACCACACTTTCAGGTGGTTGACTGCACTTGGCTTTAGCTTCTCATGCCTAACAATTCACCTTTGCATGCAGTTTACCCATCATATGGTATCTTATTGCTTACAAACACAAAAGAAATCAAAACTGACAGGTATTCAGTGCTAGAAAATGCAAAAGCAGAAGAAAGACTAAACTGAAATTACATTTAAGCTTCTCATATTCATTCAGGTTTCTTGCAAGAAAAATTCTGTTTGCAGTGTTCCTTCTTAGAGAAAGAACACTTCCATATAGGAACTGAGACAGGCTCCTCTTGGTTGTAGGAATAGCCAGCTATCACATGTAAGCAATAAGACACAAGGGATGTGCATGGAACAGATATTATCGCATGTCTGTGGGTGTAATGATGCACAATACCACAGGTAGAGTGCCTTCAGCCCCTGGAAGTGTGGTGATATCTGTTCAGTGCACACTCCAGGAGTGTCTTTTTGTGCTTATAAAAACGTGCTACTTATTTTTACTTATTACAGTTTGAAAATTATGTTTATATGTTAAAATAGCAAATTTGATTATGAGAGTTTATGATAAAATAGTCCTTCCAACTCATAAAAAATTACCATTGTCCTTTACTACCATCAGTAGTGCTAGTTTTATATTGTTGCCACTGTGGTGCAGAAGCACTATTTATTACAGGAAAGAGAGGCACATACTGATTATAGGAGAAAGTGTGAGAGAGAGAGAGACTGTAATCTGTTTAACTTTGTTTTTTAAATTTAACTTCCACAAACAGAAGCTGGGCTACCCATGCAGAAGTGGACAGGGACTCCAGTAGGAGCCAGCAGTGACTTAGAGAAGCAGCAGAAATGTCAGCTGCAATATTTTTTCCTTGGTCTAAATGTAAACATTTCATTAGTTTGAAGGCTTCAGATTTTAGTACTGTGGAGGCAGGAGTGCAATCACTTGGGGAGACTGGGTGTAGACAGTGAAAGCATGAGTGAATGGCCGGGGTGAATGCAAGTATAACGGTTGTGAGTGCCTGCTAGAATGGACCTGGTTCTTCCAGCTTACATCTCAGTGAGCTACTTCAGGTAGCATGCTACCAGCTACAGCAGCTAGTTTTGAAGACTTACAGGTGCTCTGTGTCTTGCTGGGATCACGGAGAGTTGTTGAGTGTAACATAACAAAAAACTGCATTTTAGAAAGCTAGTGGCTGGGCTGTATTTATTTATTTTTTGTCTGCCTGAGTGCTTTTGGATTCAGCAATCGGTATCAGGGAGAGATTAGTTGACAGAGCGCAGTCGTCGATGGAGGTTGGGTCCAGGAAGCAAAGAGAAAACTGACACAGCAGTGCTATCTTAGACACACGTCTTTTTTCCTGGCCAAATGGAGGGAAAGTAAACAGTGACCTGCACCACAGTTTAGTTGACCAGTCGCAAGTCTGGGATTAGCCGCATAACTGCTACAAAGGAATAAAAACAAACTCTGGCCAGAGCCGATAGGGCTGCAGGAGAAGAATATGGGTTAAAAATATTGAAAATCATTTTTTTTTAGATATTTAAACCTAACTTTCAACACAGGCTTGTGATGAACCTGCCTCATAAAAAGGGCAGAGAAAATGTTCAACTCCTGGCCTAAAGGTGATGTTGTACAGGGACTACAAAATCAACGTTTGGGCTGCAAACACATGTTTTGAGCAGGTTTGAAAAATGGCAGCTGTCACATTAATGAGTCACTGTACCAAAATGGCTATGCTGAAATGTTGTGGTAAAAATACTGAGTATTACCAAAGTTATGAGCCCACATTTGCAAAATTCAGCATAGCCTCATAACTTAAAGCAGCAGAGCAACAATCTGGTGAAAATGTTGACCTATATATTTTTATGTTATTTTAGATTGTCACTTACCTCCTGACTTGTATGATACCCTTCTTTCCACAATTTGAGTCTGCTTTAGTACTTTTTTTTCCATGTCTGAAATAATAAAAAGGGGCACTCCTCTTAATATGGCTCAGACCAGAGTTTCATCAGTATTTGTAGCTGTTTTTGAAAAACTATTGTTCTGTAAGGTCAGAGAGCACTGCCTGCTGCATAATAGTTAATTTTAGTCATGACAGAAGTGATATATAAACAACAAATGGACAAAAACAGATGAAAATACTAAAGACCTTGTCTGCACCGTATTGACCCTTAGGCTGCCGAAAGAATTAGAACATACAGGAATTTTGGACTGATATATCAGTCCATGGCACAGCAAGGGTTTAAAGTAGTGCTCCTGTTATTATTTCAGATATGAAAAAAGTACTAAAGCAGACTCAAACTGTGGAAAGAAGGGGATCATACAAGTCAGAAGGTAAGTGGCAATCTAAACTAGCATAAAAAAGCATAGGTCAAAATTGTCACCAGATTGTTGCATTGTTGTTTTAATAGATGAACATGCTTGAATCACAGAATACAAGAAAGTGTTAAGTATAATACCACCCCATATTAAATTTATTCAAAGCCAAGGGATGCATTGCTAGTCTTTTTTTTTTTTTTTGGCATTGAAAACGTTTAACTTGGTCCATGGGGAGGAAATGTGGATACAGTTTTGCTTAATCAAGCCCTAAATATCATGATATTGGGGCAGAAAGTGGGTTAGGGTGCATTCAGATGGAAGGGAGGATAAGGTAAAGAAAATGTATTTTGAGACTATTCTCTACAAAGATCCTGCTGAAAGAATGCAACACATATGTCCTGAAGATGCACGCTATGTGCAAAACTGGTCGAGGTGTATCCGACCTGTGGGGCAAATGCTTGCTTTGAATTTGAGCACTGGAAAACTATTTGAAAAAGATTAAAACATTTCTTGCACAGTGATTACGTTGTGCCAGGTTTTTGATTGTGAACACATATGTCAAGCAGAGAAACACCAGCTTGGCACAGATGCCGAATTCTTTGGTGCGGTCTTATAGTGCAGCACGGTAAATTGTGTCCGTATTAATTTTTGAGTGGGGGATTGTGAAAAATGTCAGATGGTTGTCAATCCCAACCCAGCTTTTTTCTTCTTTGATGACAAAACTGCTGCTTTAAGAAAATGGGCTATATAGACCAGAATGATCCATCATATTTTCAATAACACCAACATTTTATACCTTGTGGGTCACTGTCCCACATAGGAAAACTAACCTTCTTACTCCTCTGAGTGCAAACCAAACCCCTTTCTGTGTTGACAAATCCCACCCCACCCCTCACCTCGTCTGCCACTTGTTTAGTGGCAGTGAACTTATGTAGCATTTTTTTAGTTCTGCATATTTATACAGTCACATAAAATGCCAACTGACATACCTTGTAAGCTTCCCTCTATCAGTGTCTTCATATTTCCTCTAGTGTTCACATTTACTGCAGCAGGAAAGAGAATGTGTTCAGTACTAAAAATAAAAATACATTTGCTGGTGGGCTTTCTGTTTAGATACCACTGTTAAGGGGAAGCTGTATTTTCAAAACAGGAATACCTGGAAGGATCTAACAGATACTATCCATGTTTATGTTTACTAGTAGTTGTTACTGTTTTCTCTCTGTGGAACAAAGCAAAATGGATTCAGAGTAGTGGGGCAAGTAATATGGTGCTCAGCAATGAAAAAACTGAAACAAGCAAAAGGATGAGGGGCACCCACATATGCAAAAAAACACCAGGATCACAAAAATATTATTCATAGTTCTTTATTTAACTAAAGTGCATAGTACACCCACACATAGTGAACTTAAAAAAGTGACAGCTGAGCAGCTCTGAAAGTTATGCTTCTCCCAGCCCCTGCCAGGCATCATCCAGTGAATCACTGGGATGATGCCTGGCAGGGGTCAGGAGACATGTTAGTTGCAGAAAGGTTCAGCTGCCACTTTTGTATGCTCACTATGTGTGGGTACACTATGCACTTTAGTTAAATAAAGGACTTTGAATAATATTTTTGTGGTCCTGGTGCTTTCTGCATATGTGGGTGCTCTTCATCCTTTTGCTTGTCCCTGTGGAACAGGAGGCTGAGATGGGACATGAGCTCAGTCTTCCCATTCTCAGGGATATTGACAGGATTTAACATATGGATATGTTCTCCAGTAGGACAAGGGACATGCTCTGAAGGTTACAGATGGCAAGTTTAGGGGTAATATTAGGAAGTATATTTTGTCCCAGAAGGTGATGGCCTTCTAAACTGACCTGCCAATAGAGACTGTGGACATGAAGACAGTAGAGTGGTCCCCAGTGTTGCCCATCCCTTAGCTTTTGCCAGCACTGAGCCAATATGGCTGTGGAGAGCTTTTAGAAGCAGCAAGAGTGTTGAAAAGAATGTGCGGTGCTCTCACTGCACCAGAGTCAGATGTAACTGATGCTGCTGTGATTACAGAACTGTGCATGTGTGATACTCGCGCATGTGCAATTTGCTCTGTAGTCAGCCGTAACATGGCAGCACTGATATGACAACATATGCGCCATGCTCACATATGCATAGTTTAAGTTAGCACTGGTTAAAGTAAGACCCCACTGAAAATGAGATACTGCATCTTAGCCAGGCTAACCTGTATCTGTACATTGTAGAAGTGTGTAAAATTAGGATCCCTCTGAAAATGAGAACCTGCATCTCTTCAAAGCTATCCTGTGTCAGTACATTGCCAAAATAGATAAAAGTATGACCCAACTTAATATGACATACTGCATCACAGCCAGGCTAACCAGCTGTGTCAGTACATTGTAACAATGCTATAATACCATCAAGAGATTGTGGAGACATGTGAACATTGAGAGCAAAGCTTGAGAGATTCCAACATTTTTCCAGTGCCTCTGTGATATGTTGCATGTGAGTTTTACCATTTAAAATAAATAAATACAGCCTTAACATTTGTTATAGTGATTTTACTGACAGGCATAATGAAGTCAGTTGCATACATGTATTGATTTGAGCTTACAGGAAAATGTACAGGAGTTTTGTCCCTGTTTTACATGAAAATACAGGGAAAAGGAGGGTGCCCCACAGGGAAATGCTTTATTCAATCTGGGAACACTGCAGCTGACACCACTATCATTCTTTGTAATTCCCTAGGATGCCACTTGCAATCTCTGAAAATCCCTAAAACATTAGCTGCCTAGCATTTATTTACCCTTCCTACAGATATAAAACCATGACAGTTATAATGCACTAATTAGGTCCAGAAAGGGTTAACATAAATCAACTCTTCAGAGGAAATACTGTAAATCATTGCTACACACACACACACACACACACACACACGCGCGCGCATGCACGCACGCACGCATACACGCGCACACACACACACTGGAAGAGATGAACAAGACTGTAGTTTGAAACTATTCTGTAGTTAGATGCTGTTCTCTGTTGAAAGTCATGTCAGTAAATTATTAGTCTCCAAAGATAGCAAGGCACATTGCAATGAAAAAAACTGAGAAAACAGTGTTGGAACCTGTCTATTCAAGAGACAAGAGAGTATTTTATTTAACTGGCAAGTTGGAGAAGGATACACTGAAAACTCCAAAAATGTGCACCACGGTACTCCATTTTTCCAGCTACAGACAGCAAGATGGCTGTATGCAGCCCTCTTGCATTAGCTCTAAAAATGCTGTTTACCAAGTTGGATTCAAAAGAAAACATGGTTTCTTGTACTCACTGAAGCACTACAAGGTTGGGGAGGAGAGGTGTTTGTCCAGCATTTGTTTCTTAATCCCTAGGCTGCCGAAAGAACTAGACTAAATCTATTGATTGAGCTCTGGACAGATGTTCAGTCTGCAGCACTGGAAGGGTTAAATTGAAGGGCTGTAAAGACATGGAAGGATCATTCAAAAACTCCAAAAGAAGTGTTCCATTGTCTGAATCCAGTAGCTCATTTTTAGAGCTGATGCTCCTCCTTCCTGCAGCCCTAAAAATTGCAGTATTTGTAAAATGAACATTCTAACAGCTCACCGATCTCTTATTTTCAAATGTGGTCCTGCTTACCTGAACTGTTTTTTTTTCCTGTGCAGCAAACAGATTTGATGCACAGGTAGCAACCAATCAGATAGCAGAATTTTCTGTCCCCATTTTATAAATCTCTGTTATCGCTACTCTAGGCCTGTCTACCTTTCATGTGAAGAAGAATTTCAGGATATTCAGTAGCGTTTTCCTTTCCTACAGTTCCACAGCATTTCCTATCCCATCTCTTTTGAGTAGTTCCCTCTTTTTACATAAGAGGACAGGCAGTATGACTCCACAAATCCCCTGTAGGGCAATCCAGGACCTTCCTTGTGAGGCCACCCTCAGCATTTGGGAACTTCCAAAGGGTTGCATACTTAAAGCTGTTTGATCCTTAGATTACTCAAAAGGAGAAAACTGCACACTTAAATTACTGGATAGAACAAAAGCTGGACTACACATGTCAGTGACATAAATGGACTAAAACCTTGATACTAGGTTTATGGAAAAGGATTTAAAACAGCAGTACTCACTTTGACAGGCTACTGATTGATTGATTGACTGATGTATTTACATGTTATGTATGTATTTATTTATTTATTTAAACTAGGTAACAGGGAGAGGCACACTGAGCCAAGGCTCATTCCCAGGTGCGACCTGGGGGAAGGGGAGAAGCACAATTACAAACAAAATGATGTTTTTACAGTGAGAATGACACTCCCTTCCCACATAGAGGAGTTTTTCCAGTGTGTCCCCCTTGTCAGATAAGACAGATACAGTAGCAAGAGCAGAATTGCCAAAGCCAGTACCTTAACCTCCTCCACAGTCCATCCCACTCTGAGGCTTATGTATCCTGATATTAAATCTGCCTTAACAAAGCACACCAAATACAACCGTAAACACCCTGTGGCAAAATAGGTCAACATTGCTGTTGCAAAGAGGCTGGCAACAGACCTTCTGCCATTTTCATTTGTTGAGAATCCTGGGTTTATAGAAATCATGGAAAAAGCTGTACCTAAATACAAAGTGCCCAGTTGCACATATTTCTCCAATAAAGCCGTTTTGAAACTTTACAATGACCTTGCTTGCATTGTGTCACATACACTGTCCCACTCTGCAGTACCCAGAACCCACCTTACCACAGATATCTGGACTAACGGCTGATCATCTGCAATCAGTTATATGTGCATTACTGCACACTGCATCTATTTCCCTGGGGTGTAAGCCTTGCACCCATGCCCATTGTCTATTTGCCCTCTGAGCATTGGCAGTACAAGTGGTGGTCCTCATCAGCATGCCACATTGAGTATGCAGAGTATGCATGGCTCACATACATCTGACAGAATACTCACCAGAATTAATGAGGCCATTACATCCTGGCTGAAGCCATATGGATTCCAGGTTGGCTTCATTGCAAGTGACAATGCATGGAATGCCATTAAAGCACTCAGTGATGGCTGCTTTTATCATGTCCCCTGCTTTTCCCATGTCCTTTGCCTGATTGTGAAGGCCTTTCTGGATCATGAATCAGTCAGTAGCATGTTTATTGTCAGTCACAAAATCTGCAGCCATTACAGTCACTCCTCACTGGTAAGATCAGAGCCAAGAGTCTACAGAAGGCTAATGGAGTACCACAACACCACTTGAAGCTTGATGTAGTGAGATGATGAAACTCAGTGCTGTACATGCTTGAGAGGCTCTTTAAGCAGTACAAGCCAATCAATGACTATGTCATACAGATACATAATCATGAAGCACAGTCAGCCATGTCACTGAGTCCATCCTGTGGATGTTGATGGATAGTGTCATCCAAATCCTTTGTCCATTTGAATATGCTACACAGGTTGTTAGCACTAAAAATGCATGCTTGAGCCAGAATATACCACTACTGTGTGTACTCCACCAGGCACTGGTCAATGTTGGGGGCAATTTGAATTGTCTGTAGACTCTGTTGGAGTAGAACTGGATGACCAGATCATGCGGCTGTGTGACGATGATCCCAGTATGATTCATATTAACAGCTCTGAGGCATACATCCTGGCAACCCTGCTAGATCCACAGTACAAGCATGGTATGATGACATTTCTTCCAGGTGGGAAGGCTAATGTGGATCTCTATGTTTTGATCCTTCAAGGCAAAGTTGAGAATTCGATGATGGTAAGTCAATTAGAGAAATGGTCACAATCGGTAACAGAAGACAAAGTTGAAGGATCTGCAGACCCTTATAAAGTATCCTTCTCATCCTCCTCCTCCTGTAGTTTGTCTGCTCCTGCACCATCATCTTTATATAGCAGTAGCACAAACCCTGTCTGATCGAGGCTGAAGCAGATTGATGCTTCCACACACCAACAACCTGAGGACAGCACAGAAGTGCACTTGTCTGACAGCCATTTGGTGCAGTCATACCTGGATAACCCACTGGATCTGAGCATAGATGATGAGTCACTGGATTATTGGTGACTTAAACTGGAAATATGGCCTGCTCTTGCAGTTCTCACCATCATGTACCTGACTTGCCCCTTTGCCAGTGTGTGCTCGGAATGGGTATTCAGTGCTTTGGTTGCCATCGTGACTGACAGGTGAAGCTGTCTCTCTGACAGTAATGTTGAGCACCTCTCATTCATAAAAAAGAACTCACATTTCCTACCATCATGCTACAAGTTGTCATTGACTTCAAGCTAGCAAGATTCTGCTAAAGAAGGTGATGTGGAACAGGAATCGTCAGAGGAAGAGGAGAGTGTGCCAGTGCCATCTGATGACAAAGACACAACTGAGGGGTTTGAGTTCTCCTGCATAGGAGACAGAACATGTGTTACACAACTGTTATTCTCAGGTAACCACACAAACTGTTTGCTGAGGTACCATAATATCTGTTTGTGTTTGCATTTTGCAGAACAAAGACAAAAGTCACCAGGAGTCAGTGTGATAGATATGCCATGAACTGCTGTGTTACAATAAAAGTTGGTGACAGGTTTATGATTCCATCCAGATTTCTCAGCTTGACAATGAAATTACCAACATTTCTGTATTCAGAACACAGCAGTATTTTTTTCTCTAAGTGTCCCAGTTGGTCACTGTTTAGAGCCCCCCCAAAAGGAAAATGACAAAAAAACAGAAAAATGTGTGCTGAATTTGATACATCCTTTACTGTTAAGTTTCCCAGTTGGCTGCTGTTTAGGAACCCCCTTCCCAAAAGAAAACTTTAAAAAAAGATTTATTCGGACCTTACCTTCCCATGGTTGGGCAATGTCCTGATTCCCCCAAAAAGGTACAAGCTGGACCAATGCAGCAACATAACCTCTCTAATCTCCACAGTGATAATACCTAAATATAGAAACACAATAAGGAAAACTGGTTAGAGTTAAACTGGTCATAACCATCCACCCTCACAAAAGAAAATACTTACCTTCCCATTGTTGGAAAATGTGTTTAATTCCAAAAAAGACATAGGCTGGACCAATGCACCAACATGATGTCATCACCATGGTGACTGGTGATGTTAATATCTGAAAATAGAAAAACAGTAAGAAACAAGCATTTGTCAATGCCGAACGTTGGCTGCTTGTTAAACAATTGTTTTTTTATGCAACTCTGACCCCAAATTTTGAAGTTACTTGTTTTAGGATGTCATGTGCCATTTATAGTATATTGGCCAAGATGTCATTTTTTCAGGGCAGGCATATTGGCACCCTACTGCATGAACACGTCATTTTGTTAATGCACCCCAAAATGGCACATATATATCCATGAGGTGGGGTGTTGAAATGCCAACCCTAACATTTTGTGTCAAGTCTGATCACAAATGACCAAGTTAAGGCAAAAAGTTTAAAAAAGGCATTTTTGTAACTCATATCACGAACGCAACTCCCACTCTGTTTGTTTGGCCACTGGGGAGCCTTCCCCTCAATCTATTGTTCCCCCTCCCCCTCTTTATTTGACCACCTGAATGGCCAAGCCTGGTGGCCATTGTTATAATTACAACTGATTAAGCCACCCAGTTATCCAAGCCTGGTGACCATTTAGTTTGTGTAACTATTTACTTTATGTAACCCCACCACCCTCTTAGCACCAATGGGTAGCACATGAGGTGGGCACCTGAATCACGGCACTGTCCGAAATGGTGACATGATTTGGGCAAAAGCCCGAAAGGTGAGGGGGCCGGGAGGGTGACTGGATGTGGTGGGGTGGGCGACCCTAGTGACAGGATGTCACCACGTGTACATGTGCACATGGGGGAGTGAGCACAGCGAGCATGGCCTGGGAGGGGGCAGAGGGGATGTAGGGGTGGTGCTGTGGTTGGCTGCTGAGCTGTGCCATGGCGTTGTGGTTTGGCCTCCGCTTGAGATGCTGGGTTGTTTTTTTTTACTTTCACAACCCCCCCCCAACATGCACTCCCCTGGAGTTGAGAATCCTTAAGTAGGGGTGCGGAGGTGAAGCCCGCCATTATTGGGGGGTACAGCCCCCAGAAAGCAAGTATTTTTAGTCCTCGGCTCCATTTTTCCATGCCCTGCTGTCAGGGTGGCAAATTGTTTTCACCGCATTGACGCCACTCTTCTGCGGGTCGCCCTTTCGCGGTCGCCCAGATCACATAGAACCCACCAATGCTACCCACTTCCTTCCCCCCATGACATCCTGGTACATGTAAAAAAGAAAATGTTTAATCCTGTAATTAAAAAAATGGTCCCTCATTGCCATCCCCCAATATACCTGTAAAAAAGAGAACTATCTTACTGTGAAATGATCGGTCAGGAGGGATTTGAAAAACAACAGCTGTCAGGTTCATTAGGTGAGGTGAAAAAAAGCCACATTGAAAATATAGGGTTAAATACAATTTGACTGGTGCCAACAAGGCTGGTCTTGTTTTTTTATGTTGGTTGCACTTGTGCAAATCAACATATCATGGCAATAGGGGATTTCGGGGGGGGGTGCCATTGCCAAGCCCATTGCAGTTCACAGAACCAGAGGCTCAGCAGTCTACCCCAAAGACCACTCGATGTGGTCCTGATGCAACTTTCTGTTCAGTGGGCTGAATGGTCATGCACTTCAAAGAACAGAAGCCACTCTAATCCAAGAGGGCTTCAGCCCTTTGATGTGCATGACCGTTAAGGCCACCAAAACATGCAGCGTCTTGAGTGCCACCTTGCTTCCCGGCCCTGGGTGGCCACTGAGTGCTCCTGCCAGCCCCGTTATCTGTTGGCCTTGATTGGGGCTCCAGTGGAGTGTAACAGTAAAGATGCATGTTGCGGTGAGGTTGCCAATTGCCACACAGCTCAATGTGCGAGTTGCTGTGATCAGCTCCCGGTAGTGGCACTCTGTGGTCAGTGAGGTACGCATCCACATCTGCAAAATCAAAGAAAAGGGTAACACAGATCGCAGATGGTAACCTCAGGATTTCCATTAGGGTCGATTTTGGGCTGCACATTTGTGCTAAGACTCCTTGATTCTACTAAGAAAGGGGGAGGGCCCCGGGGGAGATTCCAGGAGCAGCCTTAGGTGTGGACTACAGGTTTGCCTGACCACCCATCGCTCTCCAGATGACTTTTTTTTTTTTTTTTAGAAAAGAGAATACGGCGAAATCTGGGGATGGAACAAACTGAAAATTAGCGCATGCTCAGCCTGCCCCCTGAGGATTCTTCTTGCACATTTGCAGAAACAGTGTCAGTCACACACTCAGGTCTGATGTTTCAACTGGGTGTTTCAATCATCCAGCAGTCATCTCACTCTTGACTCCTCCTCTCCATAGTACAAGGCCATAATGCCTGGTGTTGGCACCAACTATAGAGCAGTAAACAGTTTTCTGGCCACACTTCCCAACAAATTTGTAGCACGTACCTGACCAACTGGGCCCTGAACTGAATGAAGCAAGCCGCATCCTCACCACCCATGCTCAGTACAAACAATGCTCCATGCCAGGACTTGGCTGGGGACTCCTGGTGACCGAAAGCAGTAAGAACCAAAAGCAAAACCATCACTAGGACCCAGACCACCCAAGAGCAACCAGGATGGGAATCAGGAGCTCAAGAAAGACTGGAGAGGCACTGAAGAGGATAAGCAGGAAGAGCTCAGAACTCAGAATAATGGCAAGAGCCTGAGCTGGGAGCATAAGACTCAGCTTAGAGGAAGAACCAGAGCTGAAGCCGCATTAACAGCTTTCTCAGTGTGGTTTCCTTGGCAATTAGTCAGTAGCCTGGTTTGACACGTTTTCTCTAATGCTTCTTCATTCCCGGTCCTTAAGGAGCTTCTTCTGCAGGCCCTGACATTACTCAAGTACCAGCATATTCTTTAATTGCTTACCAGAATGTGCTCCTAGAATGTGCCAGAACAGCTGAAAACAGGACCTAGGACAAGGACCATGACTGAGCCATAAGCTAGTATCAGAACTCCAGACCACAACCAGGTAACCAGGTTATGAAATGGTTCTGTATCAGGCTCTGGTGGTGGTTGAGGTGCTGGGGAGGGGTACCAGGGCTGGGCAACTGATAGGGAGTGTTCCTGAGAAAAGAAAACCATCCCTGATGTCTTTGTTATTTTTTTTAAACCCTGTGAAAAAGAAAATGGTCCCTCATCATCTACCCCCCATCCCAACTCTCTCTCTGTGCACCCACCTCCTCGCAACCCCCCTTAACCCATACTTACCACCGGATGTCAAGCGCTGTCATCTTATCCATACCGGAACATGTCTGCACTCTTCAAAGGCAAACCATGAACTGAAAAATCAAGGTAAGCACTGTATAACAGCTGCCAATGGTGGTTTCAACTTATGTTGATATCTCAGCTATTTTTTGAGATTTTTGCACTGAGTTTTCAACATGGGGTTCTTGGTACCCCACCTCATAAACACTGTCACTGTCATTCCCATTATTCAGTCCTAAAAGTTGATTTCATAGTCACTGCATGGAATCACCTTCTGGGACCGATTAATGAAATGACAGTGAGGTGGGGTCCCAAAAAGCCCATGTTGAAAATCTGGTGTAAAAATACCAAAAAATGGCCGTGTTACATGCACTAATTGAACGTTTTATACACACACACGTAACATTGATTATTTTCAATATTTTGACTCCAAATTTTCAGCATAGCCATTGTTTCACACCACCTCATGAACAGTAAAGCTGTCATTTTTCACATCCTACCTGAAACATAATTTCGCACCTGTGGCATGGAATGGCACAGTCACTGTGCAAAATCATCTTTCAGTATAGAGTACTGAAATGATAGTGCCACTGTTCATGAGGTGGGGTACCAAAAAGCCCATGTTGAGAATTTGGAGCAAAAATACTAACAATTGCCCAAGTTACATGTGCTCATTTAAATTTTCCTACGCGTGAGCTTAACTTGGTCAATTTTTAATATTATCACTCCAAATTTTCAACATAGCCATTTTCCACACTGCCTCATGAACAGTACAGCTATCATTTCTGACATCCTGCCCAAAACATATTCTCACACCTGTGGTGTGGAATGGCACAGTTGCTGCACAAAACCACCTTTCAGGATTGAGTAACAAAATGATAGCACCACTGTTCATGAGGCAGGGTTCCTAAAAGCCCAGGTTGAGAATTTGGAGCAAAAATATCAACAAAAGACAGAGTTACATGCACTCGTTGAAATTTTCCTATGCATGTGTGTTACTTTCCCAATTTTTTACATTTTGACTATAAATATTCAACCTAGCCATTTCTTCACACAACCCCATGAACAGTACAGCTGTAATTTCACACATCCTGCCCAAAATGAGTTTCTGCACCTGTGGAGCAGAATGGCATTTTGCTGTGGATTAAGACATTTTTACCTATGGGGTTTATGAGGTACAATGATAAGAAGACTATGTTGAAAATTTGGGGTCAAAATGTGAAAAAATTACAAGAGATACATAGGCAGTGGTGTCACCAACAGAAGAAGGAGGGAAGTAGTGATGCCATTATATAAAACCCTGGTCAGGCCTAACAGCAGATAGGTTGTGTCAGATGAATCCGATAGATTACTTTGACTGGGTGATGAAGAAAGTTAATTGGGGGGGGGCATGGATGTCTCCTACCTCAGTTTCAGCAAAGTCTTCAACACCGTCTCACATAAGAGGCTTGTTAACAAGACTGGCAGTCTGGGCATGGTAGACAAGGTAGTAAACTGGGTTAGGAACTGGCTAACAAACAGGAGACAGAGGGTGGTGGTAAATAGGGTACAATATGGGGAGGTGGGTTGACCAGTGTTGTACTGCAGGAATCAGTCCTTTGGACAGTCCTGTTCAATGTTTTCATTAGTGACATTGCAGAGAGGCTGGAAGGAAAGCTCTGCCAGTTTGCAGATGACACCAAGATCTGCAACAGAGTGGATACTCTGGAAGGGGTGGAGAAAATAAGAAAGGACCTAGGCAGGCTCGAGAAATGGTCTGAGGAGTGGCAACTGAGGTTTAAATCAAAGGAGTGCAAAATTATGCACCTGGGACATAGAAACCCTGGGGAGAGCTACAGGATGGGGTGGGGCAGTTGTTGATAGTCACCAAGGAACAAAGGGACCTGGGGGATTATAATTTCACATGATGTGAAAATGTCAAAGCAGACTACAAAGGCAGCAGGGAGGGCCAGTGGCATGCTGGGATGCATAAGCAGGGGTAGCACCAGTAGAAGGAGGAAGGGAGGTAGTGATGACATTATATAAAACCCTGGTCAGGCCTCACATGGAGCACTGTGTGCAGTTCTGGAGGCCACACCTTTGAAAGGGCATAAACAGGTTGGAGACGGTCCAGAGAAGGGCTGCTAAGATGGTACAGGGCTTGCACCACAAGACAAATGAGCAGAGATTAAGGGACCGCAATATGTACTCACTGAAGGAGAAGAGGTAGACAGGAAACATGATAGAGACATTCAAGTACCTCAAGGGTATAAACAAGGTGCAGGGGAAATACATCTTCCAATACAGGAGGAGTACAGGAATGAGGGGGCAGGACATGAAATTGGAAGGTGGCAGGCTATGAGGTAATATAAGGACCCTTTTCTTCGCAGAGAGGATGGTGGACCCATGGAATGGTCTGCCACAGGAGGAACTATAGCAGGAGTTAAACATGTATGGGACAGGCATGGGGGAACCACAGAGGTACAGCTGAAGGAGGGTCAGAAGCCATAGTGAAGTACACGGCTTACAGTCAGACTGGACTGGCCTAGTGGTCCTTATCTGCCAACAATTTCTATGTTTCAACCTCTAGCAAAGCAGTGCGATAAGGCAGTAGGAAAGGCTAGTGGGATGCTGGGATGCACAGGGAGGGGTATCACCAGCAGAAAAAGGGAGGTAGTGTTACCCCTATATAGATCAATGGTGAGGCCACACCTGGGGTGGTGCTGCAATGTGGGAGGTCTTGTGGGTATGCAGACTAGACTTGCCATTGGGCTTTTTTCAGAAAAACATCAAATTGTTAAGCAAGCAACAAACATTCGGCATTGACAAATGCTTGATTTTTGTCTTGTTATCTTTGCCTATTTTTGTAGTAGACCTTATTGGCTCATCAGACTCACTATTATAATTGTAGTTATTTGAGGACCACATCCAAAGTAAATTGTACAGATTGTTTTGTGTACAGGGCTCACAGGGATCTGCTTTTCAACATATTTCCAGTGATGTCACTGTGAAGATGACAGCGTAACTGTAGAGCTCTTCACAATGGTGGTGAAATAAATTAAAGAACTATCTGTCCTGGTGTAAGTGTGCAACAGATCAGCCTCAGGATCCTTCATCCAAGACTTCTCCCAGGACTTTGGGCTCAAGGCTGAACAGGTACAGCGCACAGATCACAAACTTGAGCTCATGAATCCTGAGGCCTGATCTGCCCCCCAAAAAAACAACACGTGAATTAAACTGAGTGGCTGGGCTGGTGGGGGAAGGGGGTGTCTCATCTTGAGAAAAATGCCACCTCTCTCAGCCCTCCTGACCTCTCCAATAAACTCGGATGCCCTAGGAGAATGGGCAGCCAAAACACATAACTTAAGTGGTTCCTGGCAGTGGGAACAGGATTACAGGTGCTGGTGTGTTTCTCTGCCTCCTCACCCTAACGTCTCTCAAAATTATCATTGAAAGAACTATCAGTCCTGGTGTAAGTGTGCAACTGATTAGCCTCAGGACCCTTTACCCAAGACTTCTCCCAGAACTCTGGGCTCAAGGTTGGACAGACAAATGGCACAGATCATAAACTCTAGCTCATGGATCATGAGACATGATCTGCCAAAAAAAGCATAGAGAAGCTGCATTTTTGGTCAGTTTCTATTTTTAATATCAGACTCAGTTTTACCATTTCAAGTTTTCTTGCTCTCCTTTTACTTATTATATTTAGGTTTATAACCTAATTCCTAGGTAAAGTTGATTTACTAATGGTAAGATATACTCTGATCTCAGACTGTTGCCCATAAGTCTGCTATGCTGGCCTGTTTACAGACTAGGTATTGAGTTTCACTGCAATACAGACATAGCCTGACACAAGTCTAAACAAACATTTGTCAATGGCAAACGTTTGATGACTGGTAACCAATTTGTTGACCTCGCATTTTGAAGATACTTGTTTTATGGACTAATCCACTGAGCGACGAGTTGGTGGGCGGGGTATCAGCCAACGAGGTCTCATCAGTGTGTGCCAGAAGCAGGGGAAGAGGGCCAGCGCGAGCTACAGCTCCTAACTTTGTATTGATTAATCCACTTTTACTCAACAAAAAAAAAACAGTATACTGTAAACCATTTCTCAGGGGGTCTCTAAAGTAGAACATGTTACACCCATTACAGTCAACCCACCAAAAATAGTGTAAAATACAGGGATTTACCTGCCGCAGAGTCCAGGGTAGCAGTCCAAAGAGGTGACACCAATGTATCTGTAAAATAAAGATAGAAAAAGGGGGTCACTGGCCCCCTCAAGGCCTAACTATCCATATGGAATCCTTAAGCTTATTTTTACTTATTTCTTCAAGGGTTGATGACCTTAGTGCCCCTCTTAAAGGGCAACACTTGGCATGGGGTGGTTGAGGGCTGGGAGGGGAGGGATAGATTAATGGTAGGATAACTGTATCTTTTAGATTTTGTGATATCTCCATTTGTTATAGTCATTTTGTGTTTGTAAATAGCAGTCTGTAAAACTTGAGTGATGTTCCTGTCTTGTAACTTTAACTGCTTGAAATGCAATAAAGTATATTAAATAAAAAAAGAAAGGAAAAAGGGGTCACAAAGGATCCGCAGCTCTTAGGGGTCCAGCAGGGCATAAGGGACAGGACAGAAATAAAGTTATACTTATCTGATAAGATAGGAGCCCTTGTCCTGTCAGACTTGTAGAAATAAAAAGAGAAACTAGGTTAGGTAGAAGGAAAACTATAAAAGAGAAGAAGCAGAGGAAAGGAAGTGTGGTTTGAGAAGGGGGCTCTGCTAAAATACCCTTTGTCCCTAGTGGTAGCCAAGTGGCCAGTAAATTATGTAGTTGCCCAGGTAGGCTAGTGAACGCTAGTGGGGGGAGCTAGTAGCCCTTTTGTTAAAAATAAAGTAGTCATTGGTGGTCAGTGGGGCTAGAAAATACCCAGAGGGTCACAATGTTAATAGCCCTGGTGGTGTAGTGGGCTAGTTCCTGAGGTGGCTAGGCCAGCGTTGTTTTTATAAATATTTAAACCCTTTCCTGGGATGTAATGGGGCATCCTGAGCCCTGAGAATTGCTGGGGTAGCTGTGATTGGTGACAGTAAGGAGTAGAGGAAGTGGGGCTGCAATGCGGCCAGGCCAATAGTGCAACTGTGCTACAGTGAAACTGCCTGCAGGTGCTCCAAACTCCCAGCCCGCAGAGAGCTTAGGCTGTGGCCTACTCTGCACGGGTGGGAGAGGGGGGAGGAAAAGAAACCAGCAGCAGCTACAGGAGGCAGGAAGGAAAGTGCCTCACCCCACCAGCGATTGTGGAGAACCTTGGACATGTTGTGCATATTTGGTTACTTACAGAACTTAAGCAACCAAGTAATTCTTAGAGCTGTGTGTCATTCAGTGCCCCCCCGACAGAAGGCTGTTACCGGTGATCCTTGGTCTGTACTATCGATCAGTTCATTTAACTCAAAATGGCCAAGGTTCTCCACAATGGCCCGTCTATGCTGTTCATTACCAGAGATGAATGCATTAAAAAACATTCCAGGCTTTTTCAGTTGGGGGGCCTTCACTCCTCCACCCCCCATGCTGTCTTCTTCATTTTTTTTTTTACTGCTGTCTCTTGATGCACTCATTGCAGTTTGAGGGCTCCGCCCGCACACCCCCTTTTACAAAAAAAGAAATTGGCTTGTCAGTGACACACCTCTCAAATGCAGTATAGCCCCAAAACATTTGGTGCACAAGCACATCAGACATAAAGAACACATCAAGTGCTCTCTACCTAGGCAATTAACATCAAATATGTTCATCTCATTTGATTCTTTGTTGGCTGGACATGATTTCTATCTATTGGATTCAGCAGGCATGCTCTCCTGAGAGTAAGTGAGCTCAGAATGACCTTGTTGTGGATTTGTTGTTCACTGTCTTTCTATGGGTCATTCTTTCCCTTTTAGTGTTTGTTATTCAGTAGTATCATTTCATCAGAATAATAGAGGTTAAAAATTCCCATTTTCCCCTCCCCCGAGTCGTGCCTGAAAATAGGCAGAATTTGACTAGTGCACCTACCTCCTTGGAAAACCATAATGGCTTCCTCTTCCTTTTCCCCTTGCTAACCTGCTTAAGGTATAATTCTGTTGCTCTTGTAATCCCTGTTTTAAATATTGCCCTCTGTTCCTTAACCCCTGATTCCTGCCCCATTCCCGTTAATGCCTCTTTCAAGCATCTCCCCAGTTTCCCAAAGTCTGCCCCCCTAAAATCCAGGATACGTGTTTTTGTGCAGTTTGTTTCTGCTCCTTCTGTGATTTCAGACCACAGTGCTTTGTGATCACTGTTGCCCAGGTGCTCCCTCACTGTTACCCCCATCACACTGTCCCTGTTTGTGAGCACGAGATCCAGTATTGCCTTCTGCCGAGTTGGTTCTATGACCAGTTGCTTGAGGAAGGCACCTGATTTTAATTTTATGATGCTGTTTGCATATGGACCTTACATCCTCTGCACCTCACAGTCAGGGTAATATTCCTGCCAAAACCTACTATCATCTGGATTGTCTTAGCTCCGATTTTCTCCACTAAATGTCTATAGCACTCAAGGGGAGTAAAGTGAATTTCCACAAAGCAGAGCACCTCGCAGTTGGGGTAATATTCCTGTTGAAACCTACTAGCCCACCCAACTACTGTAGCATCCTGATAGCCTTAGCTCCATAGCATTTGAGGGAAGAAAAGTAAATTTCCACAGAGCAGAGTTGAATTCTAAGGATGGGCAGACCCTTTCACAGGCACCGACCATCTGCAGTTTGCAGTCCCCCAGATCTCTTATTTCTTAGCTCCGATTTGCTTTTCATGGTAAGCCATCATCATCACTCTATTGGATCGTGTATGCATGTGATGTGGTAGTTGGCATAACTGAAGCTAGTTTTGCTACAAACAGGACTCGGGAGTGTTCTGAAGAAATTCATAGGTGCTGTGACTTTAAACATATGGCAGAACCAGGACAAGAGCAAGAGTGTGGGGGGGGTCTAGAAAAACAAGGGATATTAGACTAATAGGTAGGTGTCTCAAAGCAGGACTTGAGCAAGAGCATAGGGGAAGGGGGAAAGAAGGCTCATTAGCGCTCAGTAACAAAAGCAGGATGTGTGCGGAGGTTGCTGATCCTTGCTGATCACACTATTCACAACGTGCTTATCACATGCTTAATGACTATAAATAGGGCTGAGTGGTGCAGAATCGTCCCAATAATCCGGCATCCCCATCCCTATTAAATGGAGAGGGACGCCATTGAAATAAAAATCCACTTAATCTGTGCCTGGGGAGACATCCCCGTAAAGCGGTCGTCCTGATTATCCACGTCCCGATTAAGTGGCTTCTACTGTAGTATTAAAAATCTTATTTTGTAAGTTAAATTATACTTAAAACGTCTGTTAATCCCATTTAGAAGAGGAAAGACTGCATGTTTTGTTATATTCAAGAACCGCAGTTCCCTTGGAATAATTTAAATTGTAAGTGTCATTTGAAATACTTATCATATAGCCAGGCCTTTCCCCAATGTTCTTCATTTATCAATTTGTGTAATGACCTGAAGTGTAGAAAAAGTTGCCCCGACAGTATAGTACATATTGTAATTATTTATTTCCCCTCACTAGAAACAGAGAGTGCATCAGAGGGCCTATTGGTTATTGGTGGCTGCGCTGCACTAGGGTTGGGGAGTAGTGTCAACTCATCGAGGGCTGCGCTGCACTAGGGATGGGGAGTAGTGTTGACATTGTCAAGGGTTGCACTGCACTATGGATGGGGAGTAGTGTCGACTCGTCGAGGCTCAAGTGGCAGCAGGCCTCAGTCTGATCAGTTGCAGATGCAGTGGTGCAGTTCCAACCTGACCCAATCAGAGACCACTGGGTCCAGATACAGGGGAGACTGTTGAACAGGTTGGTGTCCTGACACCCAGCACTGGGCTAGCAATTTCTGTCCAAATGGGCAAATTCAGTGGATGAGCACCCTAGAGGACTGGAGCTGAAGCAGGTCATGGTGATGGTGTACATTGAGCGGGGGGAGGTCAGAGGACTGAAAACCGGAGAGTGTGTGGTGGCAGCAGGAGCCATCAATTCATAAAGCCGCGGCGTATGTTGAGTGAGATGGGGGTTCAGACGAATAAAAAGTGGGGGCATGAGCCGCCAATTTCAGAAGCCGCACTGCAGCATATGTTAAGCAGGGCAGCGGGGCTGAAGACTAAAGACAGGGTAGTGTGTGGCAGCAGCAGGAGCTGCCGATTTGGAAAGCCACACCGCGGCTTATCATGAAGTGGGGGGGGTCAGAGGACTGAAGAGTGGGGAGTGTCAGCTGTGGCAGCAGGAGAAAGCTGTAACCATAACTCTGGCCATGCACATTAGTGTTTGCTGTAATGCGCATGCCCGGAGTTAGGGCTACAGAAAGACAAGAAGCACTCTCATTGGTGTGGTTAATTTCTTTTAACTAGACAATATGCCAAGTGACCAAAACTGAACCTGAGTCATGACCAGAGTGCCAGGTCATTGGTGTACACTGCCAAGCCCATTGCAGTTTCAGCTGTAATTGGTTTGGCAGTGACACACCTTTCAAATACAGTACAGTCCCAAAATGTTTTGTGCACAAGCGCATCAAACGTAAAAATGAAATGAAATGATACTGTAGAGGCAGAGAAACATACTGTAGGAGACAGGATACAGAATGTAGTGGGCTTCATGAAGGGAATGGGATCTTAAGGGGAGGGCTAGGACTCTGTAACACTCTGCTATGCTTCATGGCCATTAAGATTCAATAGATGAGTTTCCAAGCATTTCAATGCCCCCCCCAAATGGCATATAGAAATGGCCTGCTGGAGTGACAGCTTCTTGTAACTGTATTGATCTGTATACAACTATGTATTTTCTTGTGCAAAGACATGATGGAGCAAAAAATGAATGGCACACCCACCTACTCGCTATGGCATCTATATTTAGCCATGAAATAACCAGCTCAAAAGAGGTAATGATCAGGGATCAGCAACAAAGTATTATATATAAAACCTCTGGGGAAGCCTTGCGTTGACAAGGTGAAACATCAGTTCTGGTCTGCAGTGTTGACATAATATTCTGGCAGATGTACTGCCTGATTAACAAATATACCTCTGCTATGGTCTTTGTGTCCGTTGCCAGCTGAAACCATACATATTTTGCAATTTTTATATTGGTTTATGATGGCATGTGTAATGGTTTACAGTATATGTAATAAAATGGTTACTGATCCCTGAATAATACCTCTTTTAAACTAGTTATTTTATGGCAAAATATAGCTGTCATATGGGGCAGGATGGGTGCACCATTCATTTTTTGCTTCCTCATGTTATTTTGAATAGGTAGTACCACAAGTATTTCCCTTGTTACAGTGGCTATATTGACTTTTATAGAAACATAGAAGTTGACGGCAGAAGGAGATTGCCAGGTCCATCTGGTCTGCCCATACTGTGGCCTATTCAGTTATCTTATTTAGTTCATTTGTTTCCCTTTAGAGTAAGGGTTCCCTTGTGTCCATCCCATGCATTCTTGAATCCCACCATAGTAGTCTTTTCAACAACCTCCAGGGGCAGGTTGTTCCAGGTGTCCACCTCTCTTTCCGTGAAGAAAAACTCCCTGGAGTTGGTAGAGAACTTCCTGCCTTGCAGCCTGCGATCATGCCCCCGATCCTGCTGAGGTCCTGGCCCTTTTGAGGTGAAATAATTCCTGTGTCTTTACCTTGTTTATTCCTTTTATGTATTTGAATGTCTCGATCATGTCCCCTCACTCTCTTCTCTGTTCCAGGGAGTACGTATTTAGTTCCCTCAGTCTCTTCGCCTAGGACATGTTCTGCAGCCCCTGAATCATTTTAGTCGTCCTTCTCTGCACTGTTTCTAACCAGTCTATGTCTTTTCTGAGGTGAGGCCTCCAGAACTGGACTCCATACTCCAGGTGAGGTCTGACCAGTGATCTGTACAGTGGCAGAACCACCCCTCTTCTCCTACTAGTGATACCCTTCCCAATGCAACACAGCATTCTGTTGGCTTTTACTGCTGCCTTCTTGCATTGCTTTCCCACTTTCAAGTGATCTGAGATTATGATTCCCAGGTCCCGCTCCTGGTTTGAGGCTGCCAGGCATTCTCCTCCTAGATAATACTCCCTTTTTGGATTTCTGTTTCCAATGTGCATGACCTTGCACTTTTTGGCATTACATCTCAGTTGTCATGCTCTAGACCATTCTTCAAGTTTCTTAAGGTCTGGTTCCATCTTGCCCACTCCCTCTGAGGTGTCAACCCTGTTACATATCTTGGTGTCATCTGCGAACAGACACACCTTTTCCTCCAGTCCATCAGCGATGTCTGCTATAAACACATTGAAGAGCAGAGGCCCCAGGACTGAGCCCTGAGGTACACCACTGGGGCACAGGGTCATAATGTCGCAAGACATTATGCCGCATGGCAAAATTGCACTGTCAATACAGTGCGATATTGCCATGTGGAATAAGTCTGTTTCTGGGGGGCTCCGCCCCACACCCCCATTATGGGGGCTACACCCTCAGACTCCCACTAAAGATTCTCAACTCTGGGGGCCAACTTGGGAGCGATAATCTATGGAAAAATAAAATGTCTGGGACCAGGAATCAAACCCAGTCCCAGACGCATTGGTGGGTTTCTGCTGTCGTGGCTCACTCCAGTGAGCCACAGCAGCTGCTTGATGAAATGCACTCCCAGCAGAGGTCTTATCCTCTGCCTGGGAGTGCGTGAATGGTGCAATATCACATATAGCAGTATACGCGATATTGCACCATTCGCTGTCATGGACAGCGCTGTTGCGGGTTAGCTATAAAGTGACATTATGACCTAGTAGGCACCACTGGTCACCCTGCCCTCGTTTAATAGTGCTCCATTTACCTGTACTCTTTGGGTTCTGTCCTGAGATCTGTCCTTTTTCGTGTGAAAAGAAACTCAACAACAACTTTCATTATGAAAAAGAAAGCAGCTGGCACTTCTATTTTCCAACTGCGTGCTGTACGTTGCAGATGGCAGTAGCAAGTGTCCATGCAGGCTCTTACAGGAACCCCATACATAAATATTATTATAACCAGCTGGTTATAATGGCAAATTATAACAGGGTTTCCTCAGGGAGAAAAGGAAGCTCAGTTATAATGTTTTAAAACTACATGGGATTTGCTATATGGAATATAAATAAATGAAGGACTTACACTACAACTCGTGAGTCAGTTCTTTAACTTTGAGCCCATACCCCATCCCATTAGATGTAAAAAGCAGTATTGCATAAACAGCTGGGTCACCATGTAGAGCCCTTGTGCCTGCTCCCCCATGAAATTTTTACAAATCTGGTGGAAGGTACAGTAGAACATTTGGCATGGAAAGGGCCTCACTTGAGAAAAGATCTACAGTATTCAAACCAGATCACATATACATTTTTAGGGCTGTGGGCAGAGCCTGCAGCTTTATTGGAATTGGATCATGGCTCTAAAAATGGCTAATCATGGAATCTTCCATTGGATTTTGGAAGTATCCTTCCGAAAGCCCAACAGAGCTTGAACCCCTCTGCCACGATAGGCCGCTATGGAATAACAGCCACACTATTTCAGCTGTTACTTCCGCATTCCAGTGCATGAATTGCACATGCAAAACTCGTGTACATGTGCAGTTCAGCTGGTGCCATCATGTGACTGGCAAAATGCCATTTACCGCAACTGCACATGCGCGAGTGCCATGCATGCGCAGTTTCGCCACCGCCACCAGCTCCATGGCATTCTGTGTCCCCACCTCCCACCAAGTCAAGTGGCACACTGGGAGCCCACCCCAGTGTGCCCAAAGATGTTTAATTTTATCTGCCAACATCGGGGTGCCTAATCCCCGTGTCGGCATTATGCCTCCCCCCACTCATGCAGCACACTGGGAGCCTACCCTAGTGTGCCTACCTTTTTTTTTCTTCCCCCCACCACTCACCGACATCGGGGTACCCAATACCCGTGTTGGCATCCTGCACAACCCCCCCCAGTTATGTGGCACACTGAGAGCCCACCCCAGTGTGCCCAAATGTTTTCTTTTTCTGTTCCCTGTAAACAAGAAAACAATCCTTTGACGTTGCTCCACTCATTTTTTTCCTGTAAAAAAGAAAATGGTCCCTTGTCATTGATCCAGTACCCCTCCACCATCCCCACCCTCCCACTGAGCACCTACCTCCTCACTCCCCCCCCTTTACCCCATACTCACCTCCGGAGGTAGGCACCATCTTCTTCTCTGGATTGGAACATGTCTGCACTCTTCAAAGCTGAACAGCGAACTGAAGAATCTAATGTAAGTGTGCTATAATGCCATTATTATGGGGTTTTCAACTTATGTTGCTAAATCAGCCAGTTTTTTGAATGTTTGCTCCAAATTTTCAACATGGGGTTCTTGGGACCCCACCTTGTGAAAACTGTCACTGTAATTTTATTACTTGGTCGTGAAAGGTGATTTCAGGGTTACTGCGCAGAATCACCTTTCAGGACTGATTCATGAAATGACAGTGCCACTGTTCATGAGGTGGGGTCACAAAAAGCTCATGTTGCAAATCTGGTGAAAAAGTTCCAAAAATTGACTGCATTACGAGTGTGCATTGCAGAGTTTCTATGCACACTCTTAACTCTGCCAATTTTTAACATTTTCACTCCACATTTTCAACATTGCAATTTTTGCACACCTCCTTGAAAACAGTGTAGCTGTAATTTTCCACAACCTGCCCAAAATGTGTTTTCGCACCTGTGGCACAGAATAGCGCAGTCACTCTGTAAAATCACCTTTCGGGACAAGTGAACAAAATGACACTGGTACTCTTCATGAGAAGGGGTCCAAAAAGAGGCCATGTTAAAAATTTAGTGCAACACCTCCAAAAAATGCCCACGTTACACACAGGTGTTGAATAATTCCTACACACATGTGTAGCTTTGGTAACTTGATAAAAATGGCCATGTTACACATGGGCATTGAATAATTCCTACACACATGTGTAGCTTTGGTCAATTGGTAGCTCTTCACAGCCCTATCGGCTCTGGCTAGATCTTGTCTGGATAGTAGCCAAGATATGCAGGCATGCAAATGGTGTTTCATTTTTTATTTTTTTAGTTTTTAGTTTTTGTTGACCAGGAAGGGAGGGCTGGGCAATTCTGCCTATTTTCAGCCTTGTCTGGGGGGAAGGGGGAAATACACATGGTAATCACTGAAATTGAACCAGATTGGGCTGTTGGTGGTATTTTTGGTGAAGTTTTGAATATAGCTTAGTCTGTGATTACTAAATATAAAATCTATTTGCTAACATTAAATTCTGACCCACCACTGGGTTTCTTCTAGACTTAAGGTTGAGTAGTATAACCACATTTTCAATTTTTATGTATCAGGATGAAGCTCAGAAAGGTTACAGGAATTTGACCGAATATGCAGCACAAGCTGAGGGGCTCAGTTTTCAAAAGGTCTGGCATGGCCCAGGGACTCCCTATCAACCCGCTGATGGAGGGCAAAATCATTGAACTGGTGAAAATGTATCTTCAGTATTTTTGCGCACAGATGGAATTTTGCTTGTTTGCCCAGCTGCTGTAAAAATGTGAAAAAGGTCAAAATAAAGAAATACATACGTGTCTGAAGAACATCTTCCAAATATGAAAAAAAAACTGATGTTTTCTTCAGTTAGTGTGCTCCTCCTGCTATTTTCCAACCCAGTCCAGCAGATGTTGCACTGTCCTGCCCGCCTCCTCATTTTTATTTCGGGGGGGGGGGGCAATTTATTTTATAGAAAAAAAAATCAAGATTATTTCTTTCTGTATTATTGGATCTCTCTGTAAAGCAAAGGTGGGTAGAAATATTTGCATTCCACCCTTATTACTGCTGATGATGATGCAGACTTGCTCTTCTCATTGCAAACTCACAAAGGGCAGAATTGCAGTCTCAAAAATCTCTGGGCAAATTGGGATCTTAACATCATAACTGGCAGGTTTAACCATTATGGGAACATTACGATCTTTTTCAAATTTTAAGAACACCAAGGTCAATTCCTACCCCCCCCCCAAAAAAAAAGCAACAACAACACAAAAGAAGGCAATATTTAAACCAACCATACACTTCATCTAGTGGTGTTTCCCTTTTTGGCTGGACAGAGACCAGTAATCTAACTCATCAAACAGTGACATGCTGTTGGAAATGAATTAATATTATAGCTAGGTTACCCTTAGATTTTACAGCCATATGATCAACAATTTCAGGAAATTAAACAACAACAAAATGAAATGAATTGATACTGTAGGGATAGAGAAATGTACAGCAAGGAGGTATAGGATGCAGAATGGAGTGAGCTTCATGAAAGGAATGGTATCTTAAGGGAAGAGCTATGTGTTTGATTCTGTATCACTCCACTATGCTTTGGGGCCATTAGGATTCAATAGGTGAATTCCCAAGCATTGCCGAGCCCTACTAACCAGCATATAGGAAAGGCCTGCCAGTGTGACAGCTTCTTGCAACTGTAAGTGTATTGCACTGTATACAGCTATGTGCTTTCTTGTGAAAAGACACAAGGAAGCAAAAACATGAATGGCGCACCCACCTATATGGCTTCTATATTTAGCCATAAAATAACCAGCTCAAAAGAGGTAATGTTCATGGATCAGTAACAATGTTATTACATATAACTCCTCTGGGGAAGTCTTGCATTGACAAGGTGAAATGTCAGTTATAGTCCCCGGTTTTAACCTAATATTCTTGTAGATGTACTGTCAGATTAACAAATATACCTCTGCTATGGTTTTTGTGTCTGTTGCCAGCTGAAACCATATGTATTTTGCAATTATTATATTGGCTTATGATGGTATGTGTAAGGAAAATGTATCTGTAATAAAATTATTACTGATCCCTGAGCAATACTTCTTTTGAACTGGTTATTTTATGGCTGAATGTAGATGTCATATGGGGTAGGGTGGGTGCACTATTCGTTTTTTGTGTCCTCATGTTATTTTTGATTAGGTAGCACCATCAATATTTAGTATACTTTGGCAAAACAGGCAGGTTTTGAAGCAATTGTACTTTTTTTTCCTGGTGGCAAGAGGCAGTCTTTGTTTTAGGCTGGGTTCCATTACTCTATGTTTTCATTGCTTTTATTACCAGTATCCTTTAGTTTGAGTGTGTTCCATGTCAGGAGGCAGCGCTGTGGGAGCAACCAGGGAGACGGTGAAAAGAGACTTAGCTGCTTAGATTTTGGGGGGTTTTATGCTGTAAGTTATCGCAGGGAGTCAGCCACTTTTCATAGTCTAACGCAGGTACATATGGAGGGAAAATTTATATTTCAGGATAGTGCACATACCATTCAAAAAATCCATTCTAGAAGGGCTACGCCTGGCATAACTTGACTTGTACCATAAAAAATGGTGCAAGTAGCAAGTTACCCCAGCAGTTGTGTCATTTGGTATTCAGCAAAGCAGCCTGCGACATGTCACAGGCTGCTTGCACCAAAGTGGACTTACACCACCAGTTACGCCCTAAACCCCCTACGACATGTCGCTAGGGGGTTTACGGCAGCTGTTGCACCCTATTCTGGAAGGGCAGCAACACAGGCCCCAGATCTGCTATTCTAGAACAACCCCCGAAGGACATCTGTCAAAGTACAGTTACACCAGTATTTAGCTGGTGTAAGTGTACTTACGCCCTCCGGGGGTTGTGTAGATCTGCCACCGGGCTGACTCCCAATACATGTGACTTCCCTCCTCATGCACAGAACACCTACAGTTATGCCCCACAGGGCATCTTTCACCCCCCCCAGCCCCCAAACCCCCACACCAGTAATAGCCCTGCAGGGCAGCTCTGTCCCCCCCAGAAACCGCTCCCCAACCCCAAAACACAGGTCTCTGCAGTGCTACAAACTGTAAAAAATAATAACTCACCAAGACCCATCCCCAGCCATCGACTGGCACAGCCCACCTATCACCACCACGGCCAGCTGCCGACTGAGCTCCGTAGGAGCGCATACTGTATATACATGCTTAATGAATGAATGTACTGTCATTCAACACACTATAGCACTACAGCTTAAAATGTTTGAATACCAGTGAGGCAGGGATATTGATGTTACCTCCTTAATGGGCGAGTGCTGACCCTTGGAAATTTCTCAAAATTTATCTGGACACAACTGTCGTGCACTAGTTGGCAGATAATTGGGGTCTACAGGAGAGCATCCATCACAGGAAGCCCAATGGCCTGCTTCAATTACAGTCTGCATATGACTAATACAGGTGAATGAGATAAACTAGACCTGTGATTACACGAGACATATCCAGTATACAGTTTAACAAGCCTCAACAGACAGTAACGGTGCAGCTACACTTGGCACCTACAGATGACCCCACAGAATGGGACAGCCACATCATACCAAGTGACAATGATAGCCCCCCATAGGGTCAATTAACCCACTTCAAATGATCATCCTGCTCAGCATCCAGCAGCTTGAACAGAAGACCCCAGACAGGGAGCCTCAGATGGTCTACCATGAGAGCAGTATTTCAGAGAGCCATTACATACAACAGGTGTCACATCCAGGGTATGCAAACAGACACAAAAATAACTTTGATAACTGGGAATTAAATAATCCACAACTTAATGAGCCCAATGAATCTCTCACAAACTCCACACTCAGGGGTCATAAAGGCCAGAGACAATTCAGGCAACCCCCATGCCTGCATGACGAGGTGGACTTCCTTGGGTGGAAAGTATTGTCTTGGAGAGATCCTGGGGGGGAAGTATTATCTTTGAGAGATCAGTGTAGTTAGAGCCAAGTTGAAAAAGACACCAAGTCCTGAGCATTACCGGAAAACTGTAATCAGTAAACCTGCTAAAACAAAGTACATTAAAATGAGACAGCCAGCAGAGGTGGATCAAATAAAAGGGAAGTGACTTCCCATCCCCACCACCACCATCAGGTGTATACTGAAGAATATATTCTGTGTTTGCACAATAAGAAAGAAATTGCATTTTTTCTGTAAAAGATTGTTTTCACAGTTTGAGTGGTGGGGGTTACAGAACATAAAAAATTAAGTGACCAATAAACACAAGCATGCATTACACAGTTTATCTCATTTGTCATGCCTACTCATCAGTATTCAGGACTGGGAAAAAAACACTTGTAAAATCAGCTTTCTAAATACCTAACTCTCAAGATTATTTTTCATTGAATTTGGAATGCCTCAGTGAGTTGAGTTGATGAGTTACAGACAGAACGGGGATATTTGCCTTAAAGCATGTGTAACACTGTGACATTTACAATAAAAGACTATACTACATATGAACTATATAATCTGGATTCTGGCTAGTCTGCAGTACTGTACAGTACAAAGGTGTCTTTTGTCCAGTTAGAGAATGGTATTTTCCAAACTCCTCTTTCTCTGTGTAATCTGACATAGTGGACAACCTGGCATCAATAAAAACAAACAGGAAATAGTGAAGTGTATGCTTTATTAGGAGCCCAAGGTTTTAAGTCACTGCTGTGGTGAACATAAACAGCAAAAGAAAAACTTCCCAGAAATATAAACTAAATTTGCCACTGTCACCTGCCTCCATAGATGCAGTCAACGTGTAGATATGGTCAGACTTAAAAAAAAATAACCTAATGGACAGAAGCAACAGTCTGATATGCACCCTTGGTACACCTAGAACTGGAATCAAAGTTACTCTCCAGTGCTGCGTACCCCAAGCGTGCATATCAAACCCTTGTTCCTGTCAATTAGGTTATTTTTTTTTTCATGTCCCACCATATCCACTTGTTGACTGCATCTAGGGGTGAAGGCATCAGTGGCAAATTTAGTTTGTATTTCTGGGACTTTTTTTTTTTTGCTTTTAAAGTTCCCAACAGCAGTTGGAGTGGTTTAAACATGCTGGGACAAGTGCAAGGGATCCTTGGGTGGGAAGGGAGTGATGACAAGCCATTGACCACTTAGGGTGAGTGGATGCATACATGTATAGGGACAACGGGCAGACTGGAATGGCCTAGCGGTCCTTATCTGCCAACAATTTCTGTGTTTCTATGTCTTATAAACTTGGGCTCCTAATTTCACTATTTACAGTCCCTCTCCCAACAAAAGAGATCACCGATATTCACCACACCTCATCACTATTTCCTACTTGCTTTGTGATTCATGTATTTTTTTTCTTTGAATTTTATTTTTGATTGTGCATATTTTATTGTGGTGTTTTCTTGCTATTAAATGATTTTTCTTTGCTTTCAAAAGACTGAATTACATATTGTTCCAATAAAATTGTAGAGGGGTAATCTGGATGTAGTAGGGATGTGACGTGGGCGTGGTGGTGTGTATGGTCTATGGTGGGGTTTTTTTGGTTTAGTTTATTTATTGATTGATTAATTTGAAAAAGTTTCATCAGGAAAGACATACAGGGCCGCAATAGCTCGTTTCCAGATGCGTCTTGGGGGTAGGGGAACTTAGGAGAATTCTTCTTTGACTAGATCATGGAAATATAGAAACATAGAAATTGACGGCAGATAAGGACCACAAGGCCCATCTAGTCTGCCCATTCTTTTTACCTTATGAATGTGCCATAGGCCTTCACTCTGTTAATAGCCTATTTATTCATACTCATCTGTATTGCTCTCTTATGCCTATCCCATGCCTGTTTGAAGCCCTGCACTGTATTCATAGCCACCACTTCCTGAGGCAGGCCGTTCCATGCATCCATCACCCTTTCTGTGAAAAAGAACTTCCTCACATTACCCCTTAATCGGCTTCCCTCTAATCTCATGCTGTGTCCTCTTGTCCTGCTAGTTTTCTTATATTGAAACATGTTAGACTCTTTCACCTTGTTAACGCCCTTAAGATGTTTGAATGTTTCAATCATATCACCTTTCTCCCTCCTTTGCTCTAGGGTATACATATTAAGCTCCGTTAATCTGTCCTCATATTTTTTCTGATGCAGTCCCCTGCACCATTTTGGTTGCCCTTCTCTGGACTGCCTCCATATGTTAATGTCCTTGTGCAGGTGCGGCCTCCAGTACTGCACAGAGTACTCCAGATGGGGCCTAACAAGTGTCTTGTAAAGAGGGATTATTACCTCCCTCTTACAACTTGTGATACCCCTACTAATACACCCCAACATCCCCCTAGCCCTTACCTACTGCTTTAGTGGTCTCCTTGGATGATTTCAGGTCTTCTATGATGACGATGCCCAAGTCTCTTTCTTCCCTTGTGATTGCCAGCAACTGCCCTCCCAACCTATAGGTGGCTTCAGGGTTTCTCTTCCCTATGTACATGATCTTGCACTTCTTTGCATTAAACCCCAGTTGCCACTCTTCTGACCATTTTGCCAGTTTATCTGTGGTATCTGCAGATCTGTGGTAGACTGAATATATTACAAAAATCCTTATTACACACTAAAAGTGAAAAAGAACTACAATGGTACAGATGCTGACTGAACTTTCTGATGATATTTAAGTTCACTAGCTTCACAGTTCTGGTTGTCTGCAACACAAAAGGGAAAACAAATGTCTCTAAAATAAGTAGACCTGTGATACAATTAGGTTTAAAATAACCACTATTTCAAATTAATGTGTGGTTTGTGATGACTATGTTTACTGTGTTCTGTGCTCTGGATCTGTGACCTGAAGAAGGAAAAGGAACACCTGATCTCACTTTGAGATAGAGCTCATGCTGCAGGTAACACCATGAGGACTATGTCACCGGGCACTAGGACCCCAAGGAAAAATTCTAGCTAGCAGTCTAAGGCAGAAGATCCCCACCCCCCGACATTGGCCCTGCCCCCAACATCACCAGTGGTATAAAGACATGGTTCTCTAGCACTGCCTCAGTTTTTTTCCCCACCGTCGACCCATGCATATCGGCTCAATGGATGCCTCCTGCTTCCAGTTGACCGCCATTTTCGTGCTTCACGTAGTTACCGTTTTTCCTCGACATACGAGTTCATCGTGTATGTCTACCTAGCCATCTTCCTCAATAGAGTGGCAGAAATCAAAGTGTGCATGCGGCAGGCAGATCCCGGCAAAGGATGGTTCTTCGGCTTGCCTGCTTTGCCTAGGCCCCGACCACAGGCAGGATGACTGCCCGCACTGCCTCAGCTTCAACAAGAGGACTCGGATCTGCTGTCTGAAGAACTTGAAAGAATATCTCCTTGAACAGCTAGTGGCCACCATGCAGATGACCCACTCAAGTCATAGCTCATCTTCCTCCTCCACTAAGGGCTCCTCCCTCAGAGAGAAGAAATCGACCGGGAAGCACCATCATCGGAACAAGGACAGGCCCAGGTCAGAATCCTGTCCTAGATCCCCACACAAGACTTCCAAATCTTCTACCTCCGGGCAAGAGGTCAGACTCAGCCCCTCCAGTCTCCCTCGATCTCCCAGGGTTACTGTTGAGGAAGCCCCCTGCCTCTTCTCAAATGTATGGCAGGGAGTCTTCCGGGCTCAGTCTTTCTCAAGCCTCCCTGTCCCTGGCTATCCAGCCCCACAAGCATACACCAGGGTCTCAGTCAGTAGGACAGACATGGTCTTCATTGGGCGGCAGATCGGAGTCTACTGTCTGCAAGGCCATGGTCTCCAGGTCGTCGGACAGGATGACAGAGTCAGACGACACCAGGAACATGAGCGCCAGAAGAAACCATACTCTCCTGCCAAACTGTCATCAGCCCAGACTTCGGACCAACGTCAGGCCTCAATGCCCTCTGACTCCATTATGGAGCCGGGACAAGACACCACCTTCTAAACTGCCATCTGATCCACAGGGCCTGAACAACAATCTGACTACAGACCAAACATCAATGGACCTGACACTTGCCTCAGGGTATACTAGGGATTGGGTGTCACCCCCTTCTCCGCTACCTCCCCCTTGGGAGCCCGACGACCAGATGTCAGGGCATATGACACCAGAGGACACCATCCCACCAAAGCCGATGTCCGATAAAAAGGTATCAACGGATACAACGCCAGAGGGGACCATATCACAAGGCCCGATGTGAGGTCCCCCTGGCATCCCTAACCAGATGCCAGCACCTCAGCCAGGACCTGTCATCCCTTTGGCTGAGGTTGGAGCCCTCTTCAATATCTGGTGGAACACCATTAAAAGAAATCTTTTGCCTAGGCCACCAGAGCTGACCCCCAACCCTGTGGGGACCCCAGCCCCACCTAGACATCCAAGCCCCCCTCATTCACCTTCGCCTCTCCTGATGCTGGCCCATCTGAATCCAGAGGGCAAGGGGCATGGGTCACCTGAATGACGGTGGCACGGTCACCACCCATTGTCCAGATCCACCTCCAGTGGATGCCAGTATACGTCCTCAGATGGATCCTCCAAAGGCTCTTCCTCTTATGACTCTTCAGAGGATGAATTGTCTCTTTCATCCCTGAACACATGGAGAGACTCCCCAAGGTTTCCTCTGGATGATCCTTCCTTCCTGGATGTGATGAGGCACATCCAGTTCCTTAATCAATGGGAGACGGAAGAGTTAGACCCTGAGAGACGCTGCCTGGCAAAGTTCCTAGGGGCACCTCCTGATGAAGGGGTAGCAGTGCCCTGAAGCGCTGAGGCTGAAAGGGTATTAGGAGCCCTAGATTTACGTTCTCATTTATTAGTGAGTGTGTGCATATTTATTGCATGTGAGTACTATGTTGATTTTCATTTGTTTAATAAATTATTAAAAATATTCTCCTGAATTTCATTCTGGAGTGCTGGATTTTATTCATTTTTGAAAGTTCCTAGGGGCCACTGACCCAAAACCCTTAGTCATCCCTTTCCAGGACATTACAAAAGTAGCCTGGAAACACCAGTGACATAGATTATGGGCGGGGGGGTGAGCAAACAGATGGGGACTTTGACTCCTAGGTTTCTTTTTTTATTTGTTCATTCCTGCCTGAGATCGACTTTAACATGAGTTTCGGGGTGCGTGAAGGAGGATTGGCTGTGACTTGGAATTTTTTTTAAATATTGCCCTGAATCTGATTGGCTGCATCTTAAGCCCGCAGAACCATGACAGTGCTTAATTTGCAGTCAATTGAAATGGACAGCCACATTCACGCATGCACCACCAGGAGAGCGTGTCATCCTTGTGTGCTGTGCTGCTCCATTTTCTTTTATCCTCCATGGTGGTACACATATAGAGTCGTGTTGGCAGGATGAGAGCCTCCTTAAAAAAATAACTATATGAATCATATCTCTTAAGGTATGTATAGAAAAAAGGAAGGAAAATGAAACAGGTTATTGTTAAAAAGATTTAAAAGAGAGTCAGTCATACACAGACTACTTCAAAGGCTTCAGGTTACCAGCTTCGGTTCTGGATGGTTTTCGCTTCAGGCATTCACCTTTTTCAATTTTTTTTAGCTGTAGCACATCACCAACATACTGAGGCTCAGTCCATCCAGTGCAAGTGTCTAACCGACCCAAGTCTAAATAGTTGAACTTGTTAAAAAATAAAACTTTCTGATAGGGTCGGACTTGGGACTGGGAGCCAGGCAGGAGCCTGGGACTTAGGATAGGAAGCATGCAGGCAGTAGGCAGGGAAAGGGTCAATCAAGGCAGAGAACTTAAGAGACCTAACATACAGTAAGAGGGGTGTACTGTTAGTAGTTACACTACCTGAATCTGGTAGTGTAGCTACTAACTAACATCTTTACTGTATGTTAGTCAGTTATCTTGAAACGTTTTTGTTATTTGTTCAAGGCAAAGGTGCCTGCACTCTGGTCTGAGATTGTTGTTTTGTAATGGGCAAAGTATCATTATGGGCTAATCTAATCTGCCATTTCACCCACTCATGACCTGCTCATGATGCATGTTATATCCTTGTCGTATTGGTCCCATTTTTCACACCCCTATGGCCCTGGGATGGCGGTGGGAAAGTTGCCTTGCAGCATTGTCTCATGAAGTACTTTAGTACCTGTACAAAGGAGTTCACAATATGGATGGAGCATTGGGGTGCTGTTGCACACTGTAGTTAGAGAGTGGACCTTTGTTGCATTTGCCTTGGCATTTACTGGAACTATTTCTTATACTGCATGTGCCGATTCCCCCCCCCCGACAGAAGATATCCCCGCAGTGCCATTGATGTGAATTTGATGTGAGCCTGTTCAGAATTCAAATCTATTGCTCTTGTTTGATGAGAGCATACTGTGATTTTGGTTTAAAATATTCATTCAGTGTTTGTACTACTGCTTTAGCCTCTGACCCCACCCCCCCCCATCCTGTTTTAGGACAGCAGTTGGGGTGGTGAATTTTCTGCTGCTAAATTCCATCAGAGATTCATAGACTACTAATTTAACCATTACCATGACATGTGATAAATTCAAACATTTATTTGTTCATCTGGAACTTTCTTGACATTCATGTGTTATTTACACCTACGCCTTACCAAGAAGCCTGATTATTTACTCTTCATTTGTATGGGGAATGTTCAGCTTCACTGTCTGGTACTAAGATAATGGTTGTCTATAACAAGGCAAAGAAGGCTTTAAAAGCAGCTAAATAGTGTCAAAATGGCACTCAAAATGCACTAGAATGCATCTAAAACCTAATAGCTTCTGGGTGTCTAGGCGGCCCCCAGACCTCCGGCCTATTGATTTGGTATTTATGATGAAAAGTGGGACTTTAAGTAGTCATTCCCCCCCATCAAAAAAACTAGCTATGCCTCTGGGAAGCACCCTTCCACGACCTTGGCTATCCCAAAAAAGGCTGACCGACTGTATAGGACACCAAGAGGAGAACCACACTTGAGTGAGCAGCCCAAGATGGACTCTGTGATCCTTATGGCAGCTCATGGGAGAACCCAACAGCTGAAGCATATGAGTTCCCAACCACCAGTTAAAGTGTCCAAGAAATTGGACCATTTGGGCCACAAGGTGTATTCTTCAGCCACCTGTGAGGTCCGGTCACTTAATTTTCTGGCACACATGGTGATGTATCAGAAATTACTATGGAACAAAGCCATGGACCTGGCTAAGTCAGAACCTGACTGTGCCAACAAGTCTGAGCTGTTAGCAGCTCTCCAGTCTGGTGCTGACATCAGTAAGCACATCCTGAGGTGCTCATACAACTCAGTAGACACTGCTGCCAGAGCAGCAGCCACAGGGATATGCCTTAGGTGCCACTCCTGACTGAGGGTCTCGGGATTCCACCAGGATTTGCAGGACACCATCCTGGTTGTCCCTTTCCAAGGGCCAGTTCTCTTCGGACAAGAGGCTGAAAAACTAATAACAGGTTTACAGGACTCAGGTAAAGCAGTGTCTGAAGTCCACAAAATGTATAAATATGAACCAGCCACAAACAGGCATTGCTTCTTTCACAGGCATCAGGGCCAGCAGGGTAGGCAACAAAAGCAAAGAGGGGACTACAAAAGAAAAGGTACCCCCTCCTATGTATCGAAGCACAGGGACCTAGAAATGCTAAAAGCACCAGAGCTCACTTGTCCACTCCCACAACCTCTACATGACTGTCTGTCTGCCCCCCCTCCTCTGGTGGAGTTACAGGGGGAGTGAGTGGGAGGAAGAGTCTCCCTTTACATCAGCAACTGGTCCAATATCACTGCAGCTCAGTGGGTACTCTAGATTGTGGAAAGGTGTTACGTACTGGAATTCACCCAAATTCCACCAGACAGCCCACCAATTCACACCCACTGCTCCCTATCCCATGTGAGCCTCATCCGAGCAGATATACAGGCCCTTCTGAGCAAGAAAGCAATCCAAGAAGTGCCACCAAGTCAAAGAGGAAGGGGATACTACTCCCACTTCTTCCTGGTCCCAAAGAAGACAGGGGACCTCTGTCCCATCCTGGATCTCAGTCAACTGAATACTTTCATCGAATACAAAAGGTTCAGGATGGTGACACTGCCAGAATTGCTGCCTATGCTTCAGCATTGGGATTGGCTATGCTCCCTGGATATGCAGGACGCCTACATGCACATAAAGGTCCTGCTGTCCCACAGAAAATATCTCTACTTTACCTTCCAAGGAGAGCACTACCAGTTCAGAGCGCTACCATTTGACCTTTTTTTGGCACCAAGGGTGTTCACCAAGTGCCTGGCAGTGGTGGCAGCAGCTCTGAGGAGGCAGGGACATTATATCTACCCCTACCTAGATGACTGGCTCATGAATGGCTCATGACATCTCCCACAAGGGAAGGCTGTCGATCACTGCAAGACACCTTCCATCTGTTCCAAGATCTATGGATCACCTTGAATCTTCCCAAATCATCCTCCCAGCCCACCCAGAGGTTACAGTACATAAGGGCCATCCTGGACACTGTCCAGGGCAGGGTCTTCTTCCCTCTGACAGGGAAGATCGACTAATGGCACTGGCTCAGAGGGTCATCTCCTCAAATCAGATTCCATCCAGAATGGTACTGCAGCTACTAGGCCATATGGCAGCTGCCATTGTAACAGTTCCCTTAGCTCATCTGCACATGTGGGTTCTGCAGTGGAACCTCAGGGTTCAATGGGACCAGCCCTTGGACTATCTCGAGCATCCCGTCTGGATCTCCAAAATTGTGCATCAGACTCTGGAAAGGTGGCTTACCCCTTCCCGGCTAGAATCTGGGGCTCCCTTTCAAATCCCAGTCCTCAGCAGATCCTAGCAATAGATGCCTTGGGGCTAGGGTGGGGTGCACATTTCGGAGAGCATCAGACAAGAGGGACATGGACCACTTTAGAATGCAATCTCCACATCAACGTGTTGGAGATAAGAGCCGTTCTGTATGGCTTACAGGCGTTTCAGATGATTCTCCTCCCAGGACCCCTACTGATCCAGTCAGACAATATGCCAGTGGTCTTCTACATCAACAAGCAAGGGGGAACACACTCTTACCTCCTTTGCAGAGAAGCCATGAGGGTCTGGTACTGGGCAGTACAGCACAACCAGGAACTCACAGCGGTTCACTTTCCAGGAGTTCAAAACACCCTAGCCAACAGCCTCAGCTGATTTCTGTCTCAGGGTCATGAAAGGGAGCTACTACAGGATGTAGTAGAGGACCTTTTCAAAAAGTGGGATCTTCCAGAACTGGACCTCTTTGCATCCCCACTCAATGCCAAACTGCCCAATTTCTGCTAGCTAGATCCAGAGCCCGGTATTTTCTGGCAAGACACATTGTCCATCTCTTGGGCAAGGAGGTTCCTTCATGCCTACCTGACCTTCCCTCTACTTCAGAGAGTGCTGCTCAAGCTACAAGCAGAATGAGCTGTCATGTTCCTTATAGCACCATTTTGGCTTTGACAAATTTGATTCCCATTGCTCCAGCAACTGGCATCAGAACCACCAATTTCCCTTACCCCTGTCTCCATGCCTGCTCTCCAAGGGGCAGGGAATTCTAGTACACTCGAATCTTCAGTCTCTGCACCTGCAAGCATGGCTCCTGCAGACCTAGTCAGGGACAGGTGTGGGGTGTCTACAAGGGTAGCAGAGGTCCTAGTGGCCACTAGGAAACCCTCGACCAGGGCCACATATGCCATGAAATGGAAACATTTTTGCCTGTGGGCTTCATCCTGTCTCCTGGATCCATTCACCTGTCTGATGAATCTGGTCCTGGAATACCTTCTATCTCTACCTGATGCAGGCCTCAATTATTTGTCCATAAAGGTACACCTTTCTGCACTGTCAGCTTATCATGTACCAATTGATGGCAGGAACGTAGCACAGTTGGACTTGTCTAAGACCTTCTTGCATGGTATTCTGCATATCAAGCCTCCTGGGAGGGACCCTGTCCCCCCCATGGGATCCCTCATTCATGTTAGAAAAGCTTACGTTGCTTCCCTTTGAGCTAGCCGCAAGTTCAATTGTGCTTATGCAACTGGATGAGATGTATACTTGTGTGACTTTGATACATTGTGGCTATTCACCTCTCTATCTGTGTGATATACCACCCTGTAGGGGTACGATGCAAGAAACCCTAAAGGAGGGTCGTCCCCCCCATAGGTGCTGCAGGAAATTCCCTTAGCTAAAGGTAGCTTAGGAAGAAGTCCATGGGAAAGAGTGATGAGTTCTGGTCTGACTTCAGGTTCTACTCATTTACATGGCTTAATCGAGCATACCAATCATTAGGTCCTATGCTACCTCATCGAACTGCTGTGCCCCTGTGGTTATCATCACCATCAGTCTTCCCATGCCAGCATCCGGATATTCCTCGCTCATCCAACCTCTATGTGGGTCCATGCTACCTCGATTCAACCTGCTCTCCACTCAAAGACATGCCTTCATGTTGATTGCCCCTTTGCTAGGGGCTGGCAGGCTTCTGAAGGGGTTATCAAGCATCAAAGAGGTGAGATATCAGAACATATAGAAACTGGATATGAAGGAGAGATATGGAGATGGGAAGGGGTCTACCGGACAAACGCTGAATAAAAAGGGGGTGAGCACTGCAGAAAAGGGGCCAATTCCTCAGGTATCCACTGGAACACAGCAGAAAAAGAGAGGAAGTTACAGATAACAATGGCAGGGACCCAAGAACCAGGAGATCCCAGGTCCAAATACCATGAGTGCCACCAACTCACACTGCACTGAAAAGTATCCTGGGGGATATCTGGAACAGGGGAAGAGCGAGCTTGTGATGGCAAAATGCTGAGAAAGGTTGAGCTACGGCAGCTATGGAACCACAGATAACAAGCAGCAGAGAGGGGTATACGCAGCAAGGAAGAGACATCGAAGGAGCAGTCTGGTAGAAAGGGGCTGAGAAAAGTACCAGGATCAGGAATTCGGGCAGCTCGAAGACAGGGGAGGATGAGATGCTGAGCATGAGAATTCCAAAAATGAATGTGGAGATTGTGAGCCAGTAGACACAGCAGGGAAAGAATGTAGCAGCTGAGCAACGATGGTAGAGGCACACTCAGAGCAAGCCCAAGGACACAAAGCAGATAAGCAGAGAAGTGCTGAACTACCCTGAATGACGGACCAGATAAGTGCAGCAGCGCTAGAAGGGGAGGGAGACAAGGAAGCTGCTGCAGGATGTTGCGACATAGCCGAGGAAGTAGCAACCAAAGGGAGGAAAGTATGAAAAGGGAAGGAAAGGGGAGGACGGACTAGCTGAAACACAATGGGCAGCTGCAGAGCAAGAAGCAGGGAGAGAGAAAAACAGCACAGTGGGGAGGAAGGGCGATAGGAGAGGAACAAACGGCTGCAAAACAGCAGTCCCGAGGAGGAAGGGAGATGGGGAAGGAAGAGGGGTGAGAAACGGCCGAAGGGAAGCAATGCATCAGAGGTGAGAAAAGGGGGGGGTGAAGACAAGCCAGGAGATGAGGATACAAACACTAAATGCCTCAGAACGAATGGTGAACATGAGTAGGGGACTGGTGACCAGAGGCGCAGCAGAAGTACGACAACAATTCAATTCAATTCAATTCGTGTTTATTTATAAAGCGCCTTTCAAAATCAAGGCGCTGTACATGACAATAAAATCAAGATCAACAATAAACAAATGAACTATAAAGAGAAAGCCAAGTTAAAAAGATAAGTTTTTAAAGCAGTTTTAAAACTGTCGATGGTCGGGCATTCTCTCAACCAATGAGGTAGAGAATTCCACAGGGTAGGAGCTGAGTAAGCAAAAGCACGAGATCCTGATAACTTCAAACGAACCCTGGGAATCTCTAGCAATCCCTCATTAGCGGAGCGGAGGGAGCGGAGGGGGCGATAGGGAATCAGAAGATCTTTCAGGTAACCGGGTCCCTGATCGTGTAGGGCTTTAAAGGTTAGTAAACCAACCTTAAAGATGATCGCCACCGCACAGGCAGCCAATGCAGTTTAAAGCTACAGGCATAATATGACTGGTTCCTCGAGGTCCCAGTCAAAGCCTGGCTGCAGCGTTCTGCACTAGCTGCAGGCGGGATATCAATCCCTGGAAGCCCTAGGTATAGGGAATTACAGTAGTCCAAACGGGTTGTAACAAGGCGTGAACCAAAGTCAGAAGATCCTCCTGGGAAATCAGGTGTTTCACCCGGCGATATTCCTCAGATGATAAAAGGTTTTGACAACAGCTGAGACCCTGAGATTTCAGGGTCAGACTGTGCGTCAAAATAACTTGAATTTCGCACCTGTCGAGAGCTAGAGAGCGGCACCCCACCAAGTGATAAGCCTGGTGGATGTGCCGCACCCAAGCCCCTCCCAGGATGTTCTGGGCCCACAACCAATACCTCAGTCTTATCCGGATTAAGCTTCAACCAGCTCGAACTCATCCAAATTCTGATTTCATCCAGACAGTTGTTAAGTACAGAGAGTGCATCACTCTGATCGGGGAGAAAGGATAAATACAGCTGAGTATCATCCGCATAGCAGTGAAAACTCAAGCTGTATCTCCTGATGATTTCTCCTAATGGCAGCATATACACTGCAAACAACATGGGAGCTAAAATGGAACCCTGCAGTACCCCACATGGTAGGGAGAAGGTGTCAGAGGAATAGATTCCAGTGACAACTCTCTGAGACCTACCAGTGAGATAAGAACGGAACCATTCATGGACTGTACCAGACAGTCCACAAAAAACCCGCAGCCACTCCAATAGCACCTCATGGTCTACAGTGTCGAATGCAGCAGAAAGATCAAGAAGGACCAGAATGGTATAAGCCTTTCGATCTCTGGCCATTAGGAGGTCACTCAAGACCCGAACAAGGGCAGTCTCAGTACTATGCCTTTTCTGAAGCCAGATTGGAGTATCATAGACATTATGAGAGGTGAGAGATTCATCCAATTGCAGTGCAACTGCCTTTTCAATAACCTTACCAACGAATGGCAGGTTAGAGATAGGCGGTAGTTAGCTAGACAGTCTGGATCCAAGGAGGATTTTTAAGGAATGGATGAACAACTGCCTCCTTAAGGGATTAGGAAAAAACCCTCCAAGGACTTCCAGACAATGTCAGCGAGGATTGGGTAGATGACTTCAACACATCCGACTAACAGAGGTGTAGGACCGGATCCAAACTACAACTAGTTGGGCCGCATTGATTGGATGATCTTCACAATGTCTGCAGATTCAGGTGGTGAAACTCCAACCAAGCAGGCCGGGATTAAGTACAACCGTTGCCCACCGTGACCCCCCAAAGGAGAGGTCGGACCGATGCCGGACCTGATGTCAGCAACCTTATCTGCAAAGAAGCGAGCAAACTCCTCACATCTAAGTTGAGAAAAAGCTTCTCTAGGCTGAAGACAGACTGGATTGCACAGCCTGTCCACAGTCCGGAAAAGATGAGCAGGTCGGTTCTTTGCAGCAGAAATCTCTCTGGACAGGAATTCTTCCTTCTTACGAGTGATTTCTGATTGGTAGCCATCATAATGGGCTAGCAATCTAAGCCTGTCGACATCAAGGCCCGATTTCCACCAGGCTCTCTCCAGCCTTCGGCCTACTCACCTTAATTCCTTCAAGAAGCCATCAAACCATGGACTCCTTGGACGGATAGTGAGAGGCCAAACACGAACAGGAGCAATTTTGTCCAGTGCATCTCCCACAGCCTTATTATAGGCAAGTACAAGATCCTCTGGACTCATGCATTTAACCGACAAACACGATGGGTCCAATACGCGTGAGGTCACTGGGCCAACACCCCATAGGCGGTATTGGACCATCTCCGTAGGGGCAGACCTATTAGAGGGGGCCCTGAAACTGAACCTTATGGTGTAATGGTCCGACCAACTGACTGGTTCCACCCCCAAATCAGTGATCTCCATACCCAAGAGAAAGACCAGATCTAGTGAATGACCTCCAATATGGGTAGAGGAGGTAACAACCTGTGTCAGGCCCAGTGTACTCATCAACTGGAGGAGACTTTGACCAAAATGAGAGAGTTCATCGTCGACCCAAGCGTTGAAGTCACCCAGAAGAATTAATCTGGGAAACCTCAACACAAGGTCGACAATGAAGTCTGCAATCTCCTGTAGGAATTCGCCACCGTCACCTGGTGGACGGTAGACGAGGAGAATCCCACAACCTGCACCCTCACCCAGGATATATTCAAAAGATCTGGTGTTCCCCAATGGAACATCCACAAGGCCCAGTTCAGATTTAAACATAATGGCCACACGTCCGCCCCTATGATCCTGCCTTGGACGGTGTATTACCGAGAACCCAGCTGGAGTTGCCAAGGCCAATATAGGGCCAGCATTTTCATCCAGCCAAGTCTCGGTAATGCAAGTCAGATCAGCTGACCCAACAAGATCAGCTACAATAGCTGTCTTGTTTTTAATAGATCTGGCATTGCATAACACCGCCAAGGCAGGATGAGATGTCGGGGAAGACCTCGGTACCTGTCCGATATTTTCGGGACTCTTGGGTATGGGGACAAGATAGGAACAACCTCTATCTTGACCCCATTTTGCCCCAGGACGTCTTCTGGACCCTAAGACCCCAATCCGCCCCCCCTCTCCTGTCCCCCACAAGGCCCAGCTTTCCACCTTCGTCCTCGCCTCTTTAGAATTCCCAGTGCCCGACACCTAAAATAGGTGTCGGATGATAATGGTGGGCACGCAAAAGGGCGAAGTTCCCTGAGCCTGGTGGGGGAATAATGCCCAACCGTCATTATTAAACAAACCAGAAAAATAAGACTAACAATAAACCTAAAAATATCACAATTATAAACGCACTCTCCCAACTCTCTCTCACAGAGGAAGGGAGGGCAAGCCAAATAATCAAACATAAACCAAAAACAACGCAAAAATAACAAACAATAAAATAAAATACAGTAAATTTAAAACGTAATAAAATAACCTATTAAATATTAAACAAATTTGAATTTAAACAATTCTATATCTTAAAATAATGCAGCACCTCTCACATGCAGCAAATATAAAAAATATAAAATAAACTCCCAACACCACCTCTCACATGGCATGGAGTTAAACTCAAATTTGTAATAATAAATAACAATCGCTCTTACTACCTACAGTCCAAAGACTAAACCACTCACTCAGTGTTCTATCAATAACTCCAACAAATAAAAATAGTCTTTACGAAAAGTTCAGAAAGTCAAATAATAAAATCCTGAGATCTTCCAACGACTGCTCCTCAGATGCCAGTGATTAATTATAAAACCAATAAAATACAGTCAGGAGATATGTTCCTGCAGGGAGCATTGCCCCCTCGGACAGCAGCCAGCAGCTAAAAGTTGCCTCATAGGTCAGCACTACAGCTGACCCCAAGGCAACCTAGAAGAGCCCCGGTCTCCCAGCTCCTGGAGGCACCGAGGCGCCTCCTGCCTGGCTGGAGACCACCAGGTAGGCAGCACTCCCTACAAATTAGAACCAACTCCCGAGATAGCAGAGAAACCCTATACCACCATATATTAGAGAAAAAATTGCAAGGTCCTTAAAAAGCTTAATCCTCAGAGATATAACAAATCTCCAAACACGGTTGGATAATCCAGGGTTAAATTAGTTCACAAGCCGTGATTCTAAGTGGAAAAGATCATCCAAATGAAGTAAGGGCTTCACAGTTTATCTCAGCACGACATAGAGTATAAAAAAGTCACCGGGCTCACTAGGTGGGGGGGGTACAAAAGCAACAAACCCCACAATCCACAACAGCCCATGGTGAGAGAGGGCAGTGCCTCCAACCACAACGAAGAGACGAATCTTGGAACAGTCCAGGAGGAATGGCCTTTTAAGGCCTGATGGGGGAGTGACATAGTTGCTCCACCCATTGAACCTCAGGCTTAAAGCCTTCCCATTGTGAGCTACAATTCCTATCTTTGAAAGCGTTGCTTTTAGTTGCCATTACTTCTGCTCAGAGGATTTCCAAGCTCCAGACTCTGATATGTAAAGAGCCTTATTTGATTTTTCACAGGGACAGGGTATCCCTGCATACTAATCCTAAATTTCTCCTGAAGGTAGTATCCAAGTTCACTCTTAATCAGGACATTCAACTTCCAGTCTATTACCCAGAGTACTCGAATAAAGGGGAAACCCTGTTGCATACTCTGGATGTTCACGGGATTCTTTGTTACTACATAGATCGTACTTAATCTGCTAGAAAGACAGATCAGTTGTTTGTCTCTTTCGCCCAAAGAATGTGAGGGATACCAGTGACTAAGCAGACATTGGTCAAATAGTTGGTCAATTGCATAGATTTCTGCTATCAACAGTACGACAAACCTTTACCGGGACCAGTAAAATGTCATTCCATGAGGGGTGTTGCCACTTCATTTGCATCGCTAAGGAATGTCTCAGCAGCTGATCTTTGTGCAGCTGCCACATGGAGTTCAGTCCACACCTTTGTTAAACACTACAGTCTGGACACTGCTTCAAGGAGAAGGGCAGGTTTTGGCCTCACCGTTCTCCAGGGATTGCTCTCTTAAGAGTATCAGTGATTTCTTTTGACTATAACCACCACCCTTCTGACCTGGATTCTATCTTTGTACTGCTTGGGACTCAGTCCTAATGATGTTACCTGCTGCAAGATCTCTATCTTGAAGTGAGACAGTACAGTTACATAAGAACTTACCGTAACAGTAGATCCTCAAGAAGCGCTCTTTAGCAGGGATGCTTTCCCTCCCACCTTCTCTCATCATTATCTCAGTTTTCTTCTCTCTGGGGGATGTTAGAACCTCCTTGGTTCCCCATCCTTTATGCTAGCTGGGTCTCCAGTGGGCGAACTGAGGAGGTGCCTCACCTTAGACTGCTAGCTAGAATTTTTCTGTGGGGTCCTAGTGCATGGCAGCATAGTCCTAATGGTGTTACCTGCTGCAAGAGCTCTTCTTGAAGATTTACTGTTACGGTAAGCTCTTACGTAACTGTACTCTTTAAATAAACAAGTAGGAAGGTTATAAGACACTGCTGTGGGGACCATTAAAAGCAAAAGAAAAACGTCCCAGAAATATAAACTAAATTTGCCACTGGTACCTGCACCCCTAGATGCAGTCAACAAGTAGATATGATGGGACCTGAAAAAAATAACCTAATGGACAGAAGTATCGATTTGATATACCCTTGGGACACCTAGCACTGAATTGAGTTGCTTTCCGGTGCTGGGTATCACAGAGTTGCATATCAAACTCACTCTGTCCATTGATATATTTTCAGCCCATCATATCTACTGTGTAGACTGCATCTGAGGGTGCAAGTGTCAGTCAGCAAATTCGGTTAATATTTCTGCCGCTTCTTTTGCGCAATATTTCCCACAGCAGAGTCTTATAACCTTGGGCTCCTAATTTCACTATTTACAGTCCCTCTCCCAACAAAAGTGGTCAACAATATTCACCACACCTACATTTCACATCCTCCAATCACAATCACGCTTCACTGTCGTACCTTCTAGCCAAAGGCTGTTGCTATCCTGCATGGTTATAGTTGTTGTAGCTTAGCTATAAGTTTTTTTTTCTTTTTTTAGGCTCAGTTAGCAATTTGGGGCTATTTCTTTTCATCAGCCATCATATTCGTAAGAATATTTTCGGGCTGTTTTGCCCATATTGAACATCATCCTTGCCAAGGGTTCCAGGTATCTTCTTTTCTATTTTATTTCTTTATTTTATTTGAATATTAGTATTTTTACATTATACCATTTTGTATAACTTTTTGGAAAGAGGCCCATATTTTTTTCAAATATTTCCATTTTATTTGCTTTAATGTAAAAGATTTTTTCCAAATTCATCATTTCCACCATATTTTCCAACCAAGTTCCTTTTTTTACCTTTCCATTTCATAAGAATACTTTTTCTTGCAATTGTCATAGCTACATTTACAAACTTTATTTGCTCTAGTTTCCAGTTATTAGTCTGCCAAATTGGTAAACTTCAACTAGGAGTTACGTTTATATTCTTCTGAATTGTCCTGTCTCTATTATATTAAATATGCTATCCCAACAATTTGAAAGACATGGGCAGGAGTGCAGCATATGTATAAGTGACCCAGTTGTGATCACGCATCTGGGGCATTTATCCATGATTGAGGAATTTAAATAATGACGTTTAGAGGGGGTATATATTTTCTGTGAATGCTTTGATTATTTCTTGCCAAATAGCTGGGGTAATAATTATCCCCAGGTTTCTTTTCCACTTCTTCCAAGTATTTTGTTGTTCTTTTGTATATTTAATTTTCATTGTTTTATATATTTGTGAAACAAGTTTATGTTTATTTAAATTTGTTGTCATTACCCCAAGCACAGAAGACTCTAATTTATTATTTTGTTGTTTCCATTTTTTTGTAATAATACTGGATATTTGATTGTATTTAAATTTTTGAGTATTGGGTACCTTATATTCTTTCTGTAACTGTGAAAAAGGTTTGATCCTCTTCCCAATCATTAAATCTCCATACATCCGAATTCTCCTATCATTCCATTCCTTACATGTTTTGTCTATAGTGGAAATCATGACATTATCCATGTCACATGCTAATTTATTTAGCTAGTTATTTTCTTGCCTGTCACATATGAAAGATACAGGGATAATTGTTGTATTCTGAGTCAGCACATTGTGTGTCCCATGGTGATTTATTTAACTAGTTATTTTCCTGCCTGTCACACATGAAAGATATAGGGTTACATGTTGTAGCCTGACTCAGCACATTGCCTGTCTCATGCTGATTTAATGAACCAGTTATTTTCCTGCTGTCACATATGAAAGATACAGGGGTAAATGTTGTATTATAAGTCAGCACATTGCGTGTCCCATGCTGATTTATTTAATTAGTTATTTTCCTGCTTGTCACACATAAAAGATACAGTGGTAAATGTTGTATTCTCAGTTAGAAAATGGGCTTTTTATTTGCTGGGCTCTGATTGGCTGGTACCCCTGCCAGGGAGGGTACATTAACTTTCAATAGATGTCCAGCAAATAAAAAGTTCCATCAAAAGTGCCCCTTAACCCATTCAAGTATCTTTGGGCCCACCCTGCTTGCCCATTGGCTGAAACTACCCCATTCAATTTGAAAATGCTGCCATTTTTATCTTTCGCTTAGTGAGAGATACTGCCCTACTAAGACTGCAAGCTGCCACAAGAAACCACTCACCAACCTCCACTGAGCTCACTTTCTTACAACATAAAATAATTATGCTCTCTCTCCTGTTATTCCATAGGACAGTCTGGAAATGAGTGTGCCCTCCCTTAGTAGGCAGCAGCAGCTTACTTTGTAACCAGCTGCCGCTTGCCAAAGTCACTGCGACTTACTGTACATTTGTCTCTTGTGGTTACCTGACCACTGTGAAAGCCCTTGTGTCTCACTCCTGGCTCGGAAGTTTCTAGCTGTCCCCCTGTCATCATTTTCCCCTGTTCATCATGCCACATATAAGCATTCAGAAAGAAGGGCATCTGTAATACAGCCCATGAACCAGCTCACAAAGATTCTACTCCCGCAGTGCAACTTCAACTCCAGGAAGCCTTTTGTCAAAAGTCCCATTTCCATCTTACCTGCTCGCACCGAAAAGCCGACCAGTACCATAGAACACTAGAGAATTCATAAGATGCCATTTCTCTCTTACTCACCTCGCTCTACACCTGGTGAAATTACATTTTTTTTTATTCCCGAAATACTCTGGCTTACACCTATTCTCCTCTCCATATGCTGTCATATAAACCACAAATGCAGCTCCTTGAGGTAAGCTCCACAAGTGTGCAGTGTGAACTGATTTTTGTGATCTTAACTTAACTCTGCTCCCTTCACAACACCCGGCCACCAGAATTTTTTTTTTTTATTTTAGTACCATGTGTTAGCTCTGTACACTCGCATCTCTCTTAAAAATGGGCAACAGTTCCTTTTCACACTTCCGGTCCCCCTCTTGGGATCACACTCACAATTAGCACTCACAGCAACTCCGGGGAAGAGAGGAAGAAGATAACTGAGATCAAAGTTGTTTTTTTATCTAAGTCGGTGTTCTTACTAAGTGCATACTATTTACATGGGTGGCAGCTGTTTTCAAACCTTCAGCCTTTTGTGGTGGTAATCACAATCTATGTATCACAAAAAAAAACAGTGACAGCTACTTGGGGTGTAGTCTAGGAGGGAGAAGCAGAACCCCCAACATACAGCCCTCATGTTTTACTGAGGGTGGTGTAGGGGGATGGAGGGATTTCCATGGACAAACTAAGAAACAGAAAAAGTGAGGGAAAAAACTTACAAGTATAAATAGCAGCAGTGCCCTCTACTGGTGCTACTAGAGGAACTACTTTATAGCACAATTGACTTTTCATTGTTTTTTTTCTTGTTATTTAATTAATTAATTTATTTTTTTCAATCTTTTATACAACTGTTACCTATAGCCCATTTTCTAAGCACAATAATACCCTCCAGGGTGGGCAGTATTATGCTATACCAGACCTTCCAGGGGCTACTCATTACACCCCTGAGTGGTCCGCTATATCACAATACTGCCCACCCTGTTGGTTATTATTGCTTACTCAGCACATTACATGTCCCATGCTGATATATTTAATTCATTATTTTCCTGCCTGTCACGTATGAATGATACAGGGGTAAATGGTGTATTTTGGGTCAGCACATTTTGTGTCCCATGCTGATATATTTAATTATTTTTTTTCTGCCTGTCACATATGAAAAATACAGGGTAAATGGTGTATTCTAAGTCAGCACACTGTGTGTCCCATGCTGATTTATTTAGTTACTTTCCTGCCTGTCACATATGAAATGTACAATGGTAAAGAGTATATTCTGAGTGAGCACATTGTGTGTCCCATGCTGATTTATTTAATTAGTTATTTTCCTGCCTATCACATATGAATGTTACAGGGTAAATATAGTATTCTGAATCAGCACATTGCATGTCCCATGCTGATTTATTTAACTAGTTATTTTCCTGCCTGTCACAGATGGAAGATACAGGGGTAAATGTTGTATTGTGAGTCATCACATTACGTGTCCCATGCTGATTTATTTAGCAAGTTGTTTTCCTGCCTGTCACATAAGAAAGATACAGGGGTAAATGTTGTATTCTGAGTAAGCACATTGCATATCCCATGGTGATTTATTTAAGTAGTTGTTTCCTTGCTTGTCACATATGAAAGATACAGGGATAATTGCTGTATTCTGAGTCAGCACACTGCATGTCCCACGGTTAATTATTTAACTAGTTATTCTTCTGCCTGTCACATATGACAAATTCAGGGGTAAATGGTGTAATCTGAGTCTGCACATTATGTGTCCCATATTGTTCTTTTAATTAGTTATTTTCCTGCCTGTCTCATATGAAATATACAGGGGTAAAGTGTATATTCTGAGTCAGCACATTGCATATCCCATGCTGATTAATTTAGTTAGTTATTTTCCTGACTGTCACATATGAATGTTACAGAAGTAAATGTTGTATTCTGAATCAGCACATTGCATGTTCCATGCAGATTTATTTAACTAGTTATTTTCTTGCATGTCACATATAAAAGATACAGGAGTAAATAGTGTATTTCGAGTCAGCACAGGACTAAATGGTGTATTCTGAGTTAACACATTGTGTGTCCCATGCTGATTTATTTAACTATTTTTTTCCTGCCTGTCACATATGAAAGATACAGTGGTAAATGTTGTATTCTGAGTCAGCACATTAAGTGTCCCAAGCTGATATATAGAGAATAATGGATAGGTAAGTGTGTGTTATGGATTTTTTTCACATACGAGCGAAGCTCAAGAGGTTTATGTGGTCATCACACACTGAGTATGTTTGAAAAAATCCATAACATCAAACTTACCTATCCTTTATTTTTAAGGCAGCATGGGCATAGCCATGCTGTCTTATTGCTATGAAGTGGAAAAGGAAAGGGGACAGGACACTATCATGTGTCCCTCCACAGTGCTACAGTCATGTTCCCAGCATTGACTTTCCACTGGCCCTCCCATCCACAGACCTGACAGCCCCCTCTCCTCCCTCTCCTGCTGAAGCACTAAAGAAATAGCTTTCTACAGTTTTTAAAAACACAGGATTTGATCACCCTTTCCAAGCACATTCTGCTGTCAGTTTCTTATCAGGCTGGCATTAGGACCTTGAGGAATTTGAGTCTCACAGGCTGAATGGATTGTAGTTCCTTAGTCAGACTGAAACAGCCTACACAGAACTTAGTAGAAAATAAACAGAACTACAGGATTTTTAAAAACACATCTAGGTAAGCAAAGCTGCTGTTGGTACACAGCACCTGAAAGACTATAAATGCTTCTTCTTAGAAACCCCTTAGTTAAACAGCTGTGACATTATACTTTCCAGAAGCATATTTAACAAACAAAATCAATGGCAAATGGTTTCTAGTGTTTTGTTGTATTGTGCCTTTTTCCAGTTTTGCTCCTGGTATCTAGCAGTACTGCAGCTGTTTGGGGCATTGATTTTATTGTGAACACTTTTTGTTTTCTCCTCCTGGAGTTTTAGCCTCTGAAAAGGAAGTCTGCTCACACAGAAAAAGAAGGGTGAATTGTCAGTTGTTTTATTCTCAAAGTCCCTTCATTTCTCAGTATTTGTACCATTCAGCCATTCATTTTCCTTTTTTACTTTTACCCTTCATTTTTTGCTCTTGATTGCCCTTCAAGTACCCTTCAAATGACCCAAGAAACATCTCCACAGGTGTTATTTCATTGGTTCATCTCCAGTGTCTGGGTACAGTGAGTAGAAATCAGGGTAGCTCCCTGAGACAAGCTTTAATAATCATTGTGGTACCACCTAATTTCCATCTCACTGCTAGTTTAATGGTTCAAGAGACTGGGCCATCCAGCCACTGGACACAAATAAAACTGCATGCCAAATCATCATGTCTTCTTTCATCAAGGACTCCAACAACATCTGCAACCCTGGGCACCATTTAGGTTAGCTTGTTTTCCATCTGGGTACCTAGCATATTTATAGGACTGCAAAGTGGAACTAAATGCATACCAGTATCCTGGCTCGAACCAGTAAGGATAAAATCATTTGACCAGATTTGCCCCTTCCTTGTTATGCTCCCCTAAATAAACCTGATTGGTGTTGCAGTGTTATATTGCCTCACGTATGTTTACTGGTGGTCTGTTACTGTGTTTGGAATATTCCTGAACATGCATGCCTGATAACCATTGTTTGCAGGGGGTTCCAGGAGGTCACACTGAAGCCCAGGCCATGGTAAGTGGGAAATCTATGAGCATATCATTAATGTTTGTTGACATATGTATTGTGAATACTGTGAGAGATTACTGCTTGTTCCAAGGTATAGGGCCACTAGGTGGGGTAGTGGGTAGTTATAGCTTCCCAGAAGGCTGTAACAAATTTAATAAATACCCACTGAAACCGTACTCTGAGTGGAGCCACCAAAACACTGTGTTTACCATGGGTGGGCAAACCCTGGTACTAGCTAGCTACAAACCCAGGCCCCTCAACCTGTGGATAATAATATTTACCGTGGATGGGCAAACCCTGGTACTAGCTAGTTACAAACCCAGGCCACTCAACCTGTGGATAGTAATACTGGTAGGGGCTGTAACCCTAGAAGTAGTGCTACAAGTCTGTTTAACAAGCAATGTAAAGTTTAATATACAGAGTTGCACTGGTACTGGAAGAGTGGTCCTCTTGGGGGGGCCTGGGATGTAGATTTTCCTACTCTTAGCAGGGTGCTCAGCTTTCGGGCTGGTCATTGGGCAGGAATGTCTAGAAGCAAGGCAAGGCAAATTTTATTTTTCAGGCCCCCAATCCTGGAGGCTCTGGGTGCTGCACAACAGCAGCAAATCTATCATAATATGACAAAGGAACATAACACATTTTCCAATTTATGAATTATCACTTTCATAAATTAAAATAAGTAAAACCAGAAGAGGGTAAGGGGGGGAGAGGGCCATCTTGTGGGTGGTATGGCCCACTCCAGGGCTCTAAGTTAAGCTTTGCAGCCACTAGCCAACAAGGCTAGTGATTGGGAACATTTACTAGCCCCACAGTCTCTTCCACTAGCCCAGCTGAAGTACTGTACTATTTGGTTACATTCTATAGTACAAACTTACAGGGCTAGTTAAAGGAAAATCTTACTAGCCTAACACAAAATCCACCATAATTTGGCTAGTTGGCAGGTACAAGTTTCAACCACTGCACTCTCTATGATGGTTGCCAGTACTTAAACAACTTATTTTTAAAATGTAATGACTGAGGTGTGGTCAGTTCTGGGACTGCCAGTGGCTGGTTGTTGTGACTGTTGGGGGGCATGCTGTAAGGGGACAGGTAAGTACTACAACTGTTGAGGGAGGTTCAGAGGCAGTGTTGTGTTAATGGTGGGGGTAAGTACTGTGATTGCTGTGGTTGGGGATGTCTGTGCTTTAATGATTGAGGGTGGGGAGCCAGTGCAGTTATTGTCAAGGGGTGGGTCATCGGTGCTGTGACTGTCAGGTGGGAGGCAGGACTGCAACTTTTGGCAGTGGGGGGGAGTGTTCTGCCTGTGGGGGTGGGGATTGCTGCTGTGTCTGTTTGTAGAGGGTATCAGCCCTGTGACTGTCGTGGATGTAGGGGACAGTGCTTTGACTGTGGTGGTGGGTAGTGCTGTGACTGTTGGGGTTAGAGATAAGTGCTGTCACTGTTGGGGGATGAGGATCAGCACTGTGACTGATGGTGGAAGATGTTAGTTCTGTGACTATTGAAGGGTGGTACAGTTCTGTAACTGTCAGTGGGGATGGGGTGGCAGTCCTGTTACCGTTGTGGGTGAGGAAGCAGTGCTGTGGCTGTTGTGGATGGGGGTCAGTGTGGTGACTGTTAGGAGTAGTAGGTCAGTGCTGTCATTGTCAGGGGATGGGAATTAGTGCTGTGACTGATGGTAGGGGGTGTCAGTTCTGTGACTTTTGGGGGTGAAGTGGCTGTGGTGTGACTGTTGGGGATTGATAGCCAGTGCTGTAAGATGGGATGGGGTGCAGTACTGTGACTAGTGCTGTTACTATGGGGGAGTGGGAATCAGTGCTGTGAATGTAAGGGGTGTATGGTCATTGCTGTGACTGCCAGGTTGGGGGGGTAGGAGAGCAGTTCTGTGACTACTGGGAATACTGAGACAGTGTTGTGACTCTCAGGAGTGTGGATCAGTGCTGTGACTGCCAAAGGTGGGAAGTCATTGTCAAGATTGTTAGTGGAGAGTGTTAGTCCTGTGATTGTCAGTGGAGTGATACAGTCCTGTGATGGTGGGGGGGTTAATCCCATGCATGTGGGGAGGGTGATACAGTCCTGTAACTGTGAAGGGATACAGTCCTGTGGTAGGGGGTAAACCGGTTCTGTGACTGGTGGGACAGTCCTGTGACTGACTGTGTGGGGGGTGGGTCCAATCCAATGACTGTTGGGGGGGTTGGTCATTGCTGTGACTGATGGTGGATAGTGTCAGTACTGTAATCATTAGAGCGGTGGTACAATCCAGTGATTTTCAGGAGGAGGGTCTGTTATGTAACTGTCAGGGATAGGGTGTCATTTATGTGACTATCAGGGTGAGGATCATTCCTCTGACTTTTGGGAGGTCTGCTTCTGTGCAATTCTACAAGTTTGAGGGACAGAAGCATTTGCAGGAAGTTGTGCAAGTGGCAGGAAGATTGTATAAGGCGCCAAACTTCAAGTGTTCAAGGGGGCGATGTTGTGGTTCCGACTGTGTGGGGTGGTCATCAGTGCTGTGATGTACAGTGTTGTGACTGGTGGGGGGATTACTGCTGTGATTGTCTGTGGAAAGTGTCATCCATGTGACTGTCGGAGATATGAGTATAGTGATGTCATGGTGGTGGGGTGTAGTGCTGTGATTGTTGGGAATGGGGATCAGTTCTGTGACTGTCAGACATGGGTGTCCAGTGCTGTGACTGACAGTGAAGGCATCAGTCCTGTGACTGTCTGAGGGAGTACAGTCCTGCGACTGTCAGGGGTGGGATGGTCAGTCTTGTGATGGTCAGGGGTCAGTGCTGTGGCTATTGTGTAAGTAGTGTAGAGTGGTGCACAAGTAAAGGAAAAGGCAGTGCATAAGCAAAGCAGACAGCTTGCAATAAGAAAAGAAAAGAATGTTCAGCACTCCTAGATTCAATTTTACATGCAAAGTGCAAGATTTATTTTCTGGCAACATGCCTTGCATGCATCCACTTGGGCCAGCACTTCAAGCCTTCAGTGGCCCTTCTGCAGAGGACAGGTCTGAGGATTAAAAATGAGTGCATCTCATTTATACAGACATGGCAAAGTGATATACACCACACACTAAAACAACATGCAAGTCAAGGTGAAAACACAGAAACAGCTTTTCCAATCTTAACAAACATTTCATTATTCTGTTTTCTAGTGTTTTGTTTTTGACACTCAAGGTTAACAGTTCCTGATGTTAGCATACTACTTAAATTAAGTTTGTCTCTGTATCTTGTACTTCATTTAATTTAATTAATCCCTCTACAGCTATGTTTTTACCTGTTACACTGTACTCTACTCATGTCATCTCTCTCCTCTCTGTTGTTCCCAGTACTGTATTTACTCCACATTAACCTTCGTCTCCTCTTTACTTTTGCAGGTCTCACAGGATGTGAAGTCCTTCCCCATCAGATAAATATTACAACATGTCTAACCTATCTTATCCTTCCTAGTAACTCTCTAAGACCCCTTTCCTCTATTTTATTCTATTCTGCAGGTGTAAGAAATGTCATCTCTTTATGACTCCTACCCCTGGCTCCATAGTACCCTGGTAAGAGACCCTGTACATATTATCTATACTTGATAGGTTTACTGTAACAGTGCAGCTGCACTCATTATGCACCCATTTTGGGAGGGTTATGTATACTGTATGTGTTGAGGTCATACATACTGCAGCAATTCCCCCCTCCATTAAACATTTTGCTTTGCCAGTTGACTCGGGCAGGATCTCAGCCCTATCCCTACCTCCCCTGTCCATCACTCCCCTGTCCCAAACCACAGAGCCCAAAGTTCCCATGGATTGCCTCCCTCCCCCATGATAGGTTGGCCAGAAAAGGGAGAGCCATGCTTATCCCCACCCAGTCACTTACATCCACAACTGAGCCAGTCATCCAGGTAGTCATGTGGGACAGAGGCAGCTGGCTAGGGCTTTATGGAGCCTGCGTTAGTCATTTCTGCATTTTTCCCCTTTCTTGAGTTCCTGCCTTTACCTGGGGGAAGCCAAAGGTCAAGTCAGCATGCCTTTCCATGCAGGGACAGGGCAGCTATGTGATGAACATTCAGTCTGCTTTCCAACCCCTGGCAATCTGGCATATTCCTGAACGTGGGTGACTGATGTGGTGGGCAATAAGGCACCTTGCACCTCATCCCTCCATACCACTGGACCAGACAGGCCTTATACTGCAGCAAAATAATTATTTGTTACTACTGAGACAGGCAATCAGACAACAATGGTGCCACTGCACACCAGGAAATTATTATTTTTTTATTAACAGACCCGGTGGTAAGAGGGTGGGTTGTACTTGTAGACACCAGAGAATGTGTTAATTTTAACAGGGCCAGAAATCACTGTTACTGTCTGCCAGTTTTAAACAAAATATTGAGCTGCTTGAGGTTATATATGTATGTATGTATATATGTGTGTGTGTGTGTGTGTGTGTGTGTGTGTATATATATATATATATATATATATATATATATAATAAATTTCGTAGTAGATTGCTCCTAACCAGAGTACAATTTATTTATTTACTTGATGAATTTTGTTGACCAGGTAGGACCACTGAAATTAGAAGTCCCTTTTCCAGGGGTGACCATGGTTGGGTACAGATGGTAACCAACTGAAATTGAACCCAATGAAACTGTTGGTACCATTTTAGTGAATGGGGGAAACTGGCCAGGACACCAGTGAAATGCCTCTATTCTTTTCAAGAAGTGCCATAGAATCTTTAACGCACACCTGAACAAACACCAGACCATGCAGAAGGGACCTCGGTTTAACATCTCATTTGAAAGACGACACCTCAGGAGTGCAGCAAACCCCTCATGCTGCCCTACAGTGCAAGTATTGGGATTTAACCCAAGTGTCTGATGTGGGGATAAAACCTACAGCCTTCTGATCTTCTAGCCTCAGAGGCGAGTATGCGACCTGCTGAGCCACTGACACTGAAAACAGCATTATGCTGCCTTGTTGGCTCTGACCAGAGTTTGTTTATATGAGGTTAAGACTGTATTTCTAGCAGCTTGAAAGAAAAAGACATTTTTTTAGCTAGAGTGCAGTTTATTTTTGAAGAAATTGAACTGTACATGAATAAAACACAGTTGAAAACACTGCAGTTGAAGTACTATTTGTGAAACAATGGAATGCAATAGTTTCTTGGGGAATGTCATATCAACTAGATTTTGGGTTATTATGAAGTGCCATATCAACTGGATTTCAGGTTATTATTGCCTTTGGAGCATAATAACTGGAAATCTGGTTGATATGCATTTTTAACAAAGCAGTAATCTGGTTGATATTTATGGTCACCAATAATTATATTTCATTAGTTATTTTCCTGCCTGTCACATATGAAAGATACAGGGGTAAATGGTGTATTCTGAGTCAGCACATTGTGTGTCCCATGGTGATTTATTTAACTGGTAATTTTCCTGACTGTCACATATGAATGTTACAGGTTAAATGTAGTATTCTGAATCAGCACATTGCATGTCCCATGCTGATTTATTTAACTAGTTATTTTCCTGCCTGTCACATATGAAAGATACAGGGGTAAATGGTGTATTCTGAGTCAGCACATTGTGTGTCCCATGCTGATTTATTTAGTTATTTATTTTCCTGCCTGTCTCATATGAAAGATACAGAGGTAAATGTTGTATTCTAAGGCCCCAATATTCAACATTCTGAGTTGCGCTGGTGCAACTAAGGGATATATTGAAAGGAGATGAGCCATGGAGCATCTCCTCTGAATATAGCAGGTATGGCGCACTGCGCAAATTGGATGCTCCAGCGTATCTCCCCCAGACAGGGCTGAATACCAGGAATGGAAACTGCACCAGTGCAACAGAGTTATGCAGTGTGCAAACTCCTGATATTCAACCGGCAGTATGCAAGGTGCAAACGGGTCCATTTGCATGTCATTATGACCCAATTTTCATGAGTTGTACTGGGCTGGCCAGCGAAAATGTTGTATTCTGAGTTAGCACATTGTGTCTCCCATGCTGATTTATTTACATAGAAACATAGACCTTGACAGCAGATAAGGACCGCTTGGCCCATGCAGTCTGCCCATTTCCCTACCTACAGAATAAGCTGCAGATCCTAGTTAACCAACAGCCTATTTCTTCCTATCCTCCACAAGAATTGCCTTATGTCTGTCCCATGCATTCTTGAATTTTCCCACAGTTTTAGACCCCACAACCTCCTCAGGAAGGCCGTTCCACACATCAACCACTCTCTCTGTGAAAAAATACTTCCTCACATTGCCCATGAGCCGTCCCCCCTCTATCTTCAAATTGTGTCCCCTTGTTCTTGCACATCTCTTTTTCTGAAAGATGCTACCCTCTTGGACTTTGTTGATTCCACTGAGGTACTTAAAAGTTTCTATCATGTCCCCCTTGTCCCTCCTTTCCTCAAGGGTATACATATTAAGCTCCTTTAGTCTCTCCTCATATGGCTTCTCTTGCAGACCCTGCACCATTTTAGTTGCCCTCCTCTGGACTGCCTCCATCCTGTTTATGTCTTTAGCTAGTTATTTTCTTGCCTGTCACATATGGAAGATACAGGGATAAATGTTGCATTCTGGGTCAGCACATTGTGTGTCCCATGCTGATTTATTTAACTAGTTATTTTCCTGCCTGTCACATATGAAAGATACAGGGGTAAATGTTGTATTCTAAGTCAGCACATTGCATCTTCCATGCTGATTTATTTAACTAGCTGTTTTTCTGCCTGTCAAATTTGAAAGATACAGGGGTAAATGTATTCTGAGTCAGCACATCGTGGGCAAGATTCACAAAGCAGATGTGCTGGTGCAACCAGGATGTGCCGACCCAAGACAATGCGATTCACAAAGGGATGCACCGCAGGATGCCCCGTGTGCATCCCCACTGCGAATCGCATGGTTAGTGCATGGCTCAACTGGAGATACCCCAGTGCAACCATGATGTGCAAAGCCACGCAGGGCAGAAGAACAGTGAATATGGAGCAACCCAGCAGGGAATGGAGGAGCAACAGAAGGAAACCACAGTGGAACAAAGGAGGCAGGGATACACACTCAAAGGAACCAGCCAGAGTTGCAAAGCACCAAACAGTGGCCACAGCAGATAATGTGCACAGACAGAGCACACAGGACAACACACAGAAGCACACAACACAACCCACACAGGACCCCAGCTGGCACATATGACAGGCACACCCTCACCCATCAAGGTGTGACATAGCCACCAGGGACACCATGCAGCATGGAGGTGTCCACATGACATGGCCACCTGCACAGGAGCCCAGGGATGTGGAGGTGTGTGATGCCACACTGGGACACACCGGTGCACAGGCTGACTGGCACACAGGTGAGAGCAGTGCGCCACACAGGCATATGACCCCCTCAACCACTGTGGACCACACACAGGTCTGATGATGAACAGTGCAGCAGCACAATGGATGCACATCACACACAGACCAGGGACACGGACAAAGGCAGCATGACACCATGCCCACCCACACCACAGGCGACATGGTGGGCACACAGTGGATGGGACACAGCAGGGGGGAAGGAGGTAGCTGCCTGCTGTAACACACCTGCAGACATGTGTACAGCACCAAGGGGACAGTGGACAGCTGCAGACAACAACAGAACACAACCACAATGAACAGTGAATGACCACAGACTACATTTCAGAATAAAAACAATTTACTCAACACAATGGAACAATAACAACTATTTACAACAACATCAGGACAGAAATAGGAAGGTGAGTGTGGGGGCCTGAACAAGAACCACGGGGGAATGCAGGGGAGGAATGTGTGTGTGGGTGCAGGTAGAGGAGACAGCTAGGGCAAACAGTGGGACTGAAGGGAGGGTGAACAACAAAAACAATGTCCAAAGTCTTAGGCCATGGGACGTGCTACATTACGGCACACTTACCTATGTCCCCATGTTGAGAGCAACTGGATCAGCTGCATCTCTGCCTGCAAAAGGTGACCCTGACACCAGTACAGTGGCCTCAAAGAGTCCTACATAGAACACCAGACATGGAGCTCCACCTGCTGCAGCAGTTCTGGACGCCTCCTCCAACGGAATTGGTCTTGTGTCAGTATACCCTGTGGACCTACAGTGGGGGACACAGATAACAGAGACTAAGTGCCATGTTCCACAACCCCCCCCACTGCTCTGCGTGTATGCTGGAGGCATCCACCACAGAAATGGCCAAGAGTCCACCAGGCACAATGCACACCACACCAGGCAGGCACACAGTTCCACACTGTGAATGTGCACAGTAACCAAGTGAGAACATGTCCCATGCAGTCATACAGGGGTGTGTGCAGAGGGGCATAAGGCCAAGCCCCATGCAACATGTGCACATGCCAGCAGGTGGCACAAGTGTGCAGACCCAGTCAGAACACCACTGTAGCACCACTGTGTGCCCACAGTGTGCACAAGATGCACACATGGTGAGTGTTCACGCAGGGACCAGGAGCACTGTGGCCCAGGCACATGCCGCAAACACAACACCCCAATGTGTGTGCACACCCAGCAACACACAGACTTGCACAGTGTACCAGTAACAGCCAGCACAGCACACACCCACCCCACCTGACACAGAGAATGCACAAGACTGTCACTCACCTGCACCAGCACAGCCCTGTCCACAGGCACCTCCAGTGGCCCTAACTTTCTGGACCTCCACTGCTTCCGCAGCCCACCACCTGACCACCGGCCCTGCAGGGTAAACAAATGCAGAGAACACCATGAGGAGATGTAATGTGAGACATCCCCCCCCACAACACTGGGGCCAGTATGCAGTGAAGGTGGCAACCCACAGTGCCCCAGCCGTGTGCGGCTGTGCACAGCACCCCATCCTGTGCCCACCATGTCTGCAGATGTAGGCATGCAATGCATATGGCAGTGTCACCCTATGCATGCCACAGTGGCCAAGCCCCACCCAAGCACCATAGCACACATGCCCAGCCCCTCTGATGTGTGGGCAATGGCAACACTGTGCAGCCGTGCCCACATGTGTGAGTGCCCTTGTAAGTGTAGTTTATGTGGTGCAGCTGCCCCAACCCCCATGCTCACTCTGTGCAAATGCAGAACTGTGACATACCTGGGCATGGCACTGCACCCCTGCTTGCACGGTCCCGCAGGCTCACCAACCTCACCCAGCCCCTGCGCTGCAGATCACCATAATGGTGCCTGCACTGCTCTCTATTGCAGGGGACACCCATCCTCTGCACCAGTTGTGCTGCAATCCTGGCCCACACAACTGACCGTGGCTCATGCAGGTCCTCTTGGCCAAACAGCTGCCCTTTCACCTGCATCACCAGGGCCACAAAGTTGAGGAGCTCTACATCACTCCAGTTCATGGCCCTCGGGCCAGGCCTCTGTGCACATGGCATTTCCACTGACAGTGCAAGCAAAGCAGATTTGCACAGTATGGTCACTGCACGCCTCTGGTTCAGTCACGCCATGTGCATGTATAGCCATTGTGCAAAGCACCGCACACAGCGTGTTGATGCATGATTACTGCCAATAGTGCTCGATCGCACATGCACACCATGCACTGACAGGGCAGGAATTCAGGGTCATGGGTCATGGCTGGGTCGTACATGCACACACCGTGCATGGACACCATCTTGTAATTGGCACGCATCGTCACACATAGTACAGGTGTTGTGCTGTAGGCCATAGGTATGCATAAATCCCTATTGCACGATCACCACACACAACATGACAGGCAGTACAGCGGGCATCGCACATATGGACGTGCATGCGCATACAGGGGCATTCACACATTGTGCACAAGCAGACAGGTAGCACTGAACCTGTCAGGATTTGCCCCAATGCCACTGCGCATGCACTGGAAATGTGCCATGTGTAGTTGCACCCAATGCAGCGGATGCACCATGCTGATTGGGATGAGCTGAGGGCAATTATGCAATTCACAGACATTGCTCCCAAATCAGCTTATTGCCAAATTCAGGGGCATCTCACCTGTTTAGCATCTCATTAACACTGCTCCAAACCTAATTTGCATGCCCTGAGCCATAAATGCTCCTGAATCTGCCCCCACAGAGCTTAGGTGACTGAGAGGATTTGCAGCCTTGAAGGTAGGTTCTGTACACTATTCCAAAGACAGTGTAGCAGCAACAGAGGACGGTGTGAGATCTTAGACAGACAGATATCATCCATGGAAGTGCAAGGACAACAGACACTCCCTGGTTGTGTGCCACACACTGTCCCACTGGCCATGCTAGGCATGGCTCGGGGGTGGTTGGTGGTGGGTGGTGTAACAGCGCACCATAGACAGATGCTATGTATGATGCAGTCCTGGCCACCAGCCGGTGTTCCATAACATGCAACACCTGCAGCATGTCCAGGACACTGCATCTACATGTGTCAATGCAACAGGACCAGACGGCCACAGTAAAGCCATCCCTGACAGTCCTGGATACTGTCTCAGAAATGCGTGGCAGGCGGAGTTGTGTTCAGCTGGCAGGGTGTCATTACCCAGCTGAACCCAGATGCCATTCCATGCTATTGATTGGGCCTGCATGTGCATGGCTGATGGCTATGTATTCTCTCCCACAGTAGCTGACATGTCTGGATGAGACACTGCTGCTGAACACAGGTGGCTGAACTTCACTCATGATGAGGACAGGGAACTTATAGAGGCATACCTGCTGTGGAAGAACGTCCTGTCTGGAGGGGTGGCAGCTGCACGCTGCGGGACGAAGGCTTGGAGGCAGTGGCACAGCATGTGAACGCTATTGGGAAGTACAACAGAACCCCACAGGAGTGGAGGAAACATCTTAAAGATGAGAGGAGGAGAGCCAAGGAAAAGGTGGCGCATATAGAGGCCTCCCAGTGCAAGACAGGGAGTGGTCCCAAGACAGGGGTGTGCCTCACACCCACAGAAGAGCTGCTTGTGGCCAGCATGGGGCATGCAGCCTTGCAGAGTGTTCCTGGAGGGGGGTTCCAGATGGGTGGCAGCCCATCGCAGCACTGTGAGTACACATGCCCTGGACACGTGTCTGTCCATGTGTGTGTGCTGTGTGTGCCTTGACAGCCCCACTGTATGTAACAGTCATGCCATGTGCCTGTGTTTATCACATGGATCTGTGTATCCCATCCATGGCCTATAATGTGCAGCCATGTGATGGGCTGGGCATGTCCAGGGGGGCATCCATGACATTGTGGTGTCCTGTACACCAGTGCTTCCATCCCAGTGATTGGTGACCAGGGTGTTGCACAGTCCTGTATGGTGACATGTGGGCATGTACAGGCACTGGGCCTCTCCAACTAGTGCTGGTGCATGGCTGCATCAGCAGAATGGGCATTGCATGTCCATCACAGGGACTGTCAAGCGCAACAATGGCACACCCCTGTCACACTGTACTTGCCTGTCTAAACACTCCTGTCTCCAATGTCTGTAACCATGTCTCCCTTCTTTCTGTTGCAGCTCCATCACACCTCACGGGGACTGCTGTGTCCACTGCATGGAGGGATGCCACAGCAAGTGATGATGCAGGGCTGTCCCACAGGGCTGTGGACATGACTGAGGATGATGCCATCCCTGGACCATCCCACACGACATCTTCCCCAGCCACATCACCAGTGGTGGCAGGCCCTTCAAACACCTCAGCAAGTGGTGCCATTGCTGGTGACCATGACGCCACATGGGTGGAGGGTTTCCTGGGTTTGGCTGATGATGACCCAGAGGACATAGTGGACATTGCTGATGCCCTGCTGGTGCTGGCGTCCGGTACACAGGGGCATATAGCGATGTTGCCAATGGTCTTGATGCCACCCAAATCCTGGAGGACATGGCCAACAGTGTGGCACACGACGCAACTGGTGCATGCACAGGTGGCACCTGCAGGCATCAGTGTTCCTGCCACCCACAGCATGCCCGCAGAGCCTGCACAGCCCCCCATGGTGGTGGGTGCTGTGGGCTCTGCACCTGGTGCTACTGTGGCAGCAGAGACTGCTAGCACAGCTCAGCAGGGTGATGTGGGTCCGCCGCAGGTGGCAGTGGACAGTGATGCAGCCATACCTGGATGCATTGTGATTGCACAAGCCCATTTCCCATCCATACCCGAACCTGCTGTGGTGCGTCCACCAACAGTGGATTCACAGTGCCCAGCTGTCACACCACATATCCATCAGAGCTGTCCCCTAGAACCTTCACCTGCTGACAAGATTGAGGGGAATGCATGCCTCCTGTGGGACACTGTGGAGGGGTAGACAACCCTACAGGTGGAGCTCAGGGGGTCTCTGGATACTGCTGGCCATTAAGCATGAGTTGGCAGCTGCATGGCATGCCCAGATGTTGGCAGAGGCATGCCTACTGCAGATGGGCATGACAGCAGCTCTGGAGCAGATTGCGCACACTGCAGAAGCTGCATGTGCATCCAGTGCGCACCATGGCCACTGAGCCTCCAGAAAAACACCCAGGAGTGCCTCACACATGCCCAGGCAGCAGTATCAGGTGGACCCATTGCTGCTGACGCCATTACCACAGCTCTCCATGCCCAACATCCCTGTAACTGACATGGATCATGGGGCCACCACACCAGTAAGCACCCATTTATGGTCTTGCTGAAGTACCCCTTGTGGGGTGTTGGCAACCCCCCCGTGGCTGGTGGCACTGCTTCAGCAACCACCAGTCATGGGCGTGGCTGCTCACATGTCCATGGTGGTAGTGGTGCCTCCCTGTGATGTCTGGGTCACTGATCACATGGTCCATGCACCTGCATCCTGTGTGTCCCACTCACCTGGCTCCCCATGCCAGGGGTGATGTGTGTGGCATGCACCTGGCCCAATGCGTTGCTGTTGTGTGTCCCCTGTGCATTGCCACATCCATGTCTGTGTGCACCATTGTTGTGCTGTGTGGCATGGCATGATGAGTGTGGCCCTGTGTCTACTGTGCACATGCGCCAGCAGCTGTACACTGATCTATGCCATCCCTGGCACATACACAGTGGTCCATGGCCATGCCAATTCTGTTCTGTGTGTGTGTGTGTGTGCAACATGGTCACCATCATGGGTGCACTACACTGTGGCACTGCTGCTGTTGTTGTGTGGCCTGTGATGTGTGTCTGGTTGTGTGGAGCTGTGTGTGGTGTGGGGCGCCATCAGTGTAGTACCCATGTGTGATACTCACTTGTGGTCACCAAAGTGCTCCTCCAGGATAGTGTCCCTGTGCTGCTGAGCCATTGCAACCAGCCATGGGAGCCTGCGTGGCAGTGGTGATCCAGGACAATGCCCTGGACTGCTGCATCCTCTTCCACACCCTTATTCTCCTCCATGGAACCATCGCCCTCCTCAGACTGGACAGCTATTCCACTGTCAATGGCCATGTTGTGTAGTATACAACAGGCCAGGAATATGCTACATGCCTTCTCTGGGCTATCTGTAGGGTACCACCCGACCTATCCAGACACCAGAAGTGCATCTTAAGCATGCTGAAGACACGCTCGATGATGGCATGTGTAGCAATGTGTGCCTCGTTGTAATGCTCCTCTACCTCTGTTCCGGGTTGTCAGAATGGGGTCAGAAACCAGGGTCAGAGTGGGTATGCAGTATCACCTGTGGGGAGCAAGGGTGGCTGTTACTCCACTGCTTACATGTGCACCATGCACTCCCCCCATTCACAATGGTGCACTGTCGTGGGTGCCAGTTGTACACCACAGACGATGTGTCATCCATCCCTTCCAGCCTACATCCCCCTCCCAGCTGCTTTGGCCTGGCCATGCTGTGCAGGTCTGTCCATGCCTGCCCATGCCACGGTTTCCTGTGCATGCTCTGGACCCCATTGTCTGCACCAGTGTGCATGGTGGCCTCACATGCCTGTCTGCATGTGGTGTGGTCTGCCCTGCCACTCATGCCTGCTGTTGCGCTGCACCCCACCGCCCATGCATTGTTGTTGTGCTGCACTGTCCCACTGTGTGTATGGGTGCAGTGCTGTCCCCCCTCCAGTGTCCCTCCTGTGCTACTCCTTCTGCACATTGTGCATCATGCCACTTGCACACCTGCCCCCTTTCATCCTGTTGCATCATGGTGTCCTGTTCCTGTTCAGTTCAGCATGCCCAAACACCTACAAGATGTCTGCTCGGCATGTTCCTAGCCTTGAACCTGTGGCAGAGGGTGGAATGGTGCCATATGAAGGCATCATGTGTGCTCCCAGGGTGTGTGGTGCAGACATTGCTGATGCACCCTGTGGCATCGCACACCACTTGGCAGTTTACAGAGTGGTAGCCGTTGTGGTTGACATATGTCCCGCCATCCTCACCAGGTGGTGTGCAGTTTGCCACATGGGTGCAGTCAATTGCCCCAATGACACCTGGCATGCGTACCACCCTGTGGAACTGCTGCATGGCTTCTGTCCACTCTGCCTGTGTGCTTGGAAAATGGATGTATTCCAAAGCATGTGGGAGCAGTGCAGTGAGGAAATGGGACATGGACAGCTGGGAGATGCCAGTGGTGTCTCTGGCTGGCCTCTGGAAGGTTCCAGTGGTGTGCAGGCACATTACTGTTGTCATCTTGGTCTCCACTGCTATGGTGTGACCTTGTCCAGTGGGTGTCTGCATTTCATCATGGCACAGCTCACAGAGCTGCCTCAGAATAGCCCTGTTCAGGCGATATCGGCTGACCTTTTCAGTATCCATCAGCTGTTCAAACATCAGTCTGGTATGATACTACCATTGGGCTGGCTGCCTATGATGCCTTTCACCGCCACGTTGCTGGTTCACTCGTCTCCTCATTCCAATTATCATGCCCACCATCAGGAATCATGCACCATCCATTCTTAGCTTTCTGCTGCTTTTCTCTTCCTGTTTGCCCCTGCTATCCTGCTGTCGGACTGCTGGGGGCTTGCACTTAAGTCTACTTCTTTTATACTTATCTCCCCATTGTGCATTTGCTACTTGCACCGTGGATGTGCCATACTTACGCATTCATTTTGCACTGTGAATGGTTCTGCACTGTATATGCAGGTGCATGCCCCCTCGAATTGCACCACGTCATTACATTGAGCAATGTGGTGGTGAAAGGCATCATAGGCAGCCAGCCCGATGGTAGTATCGTACCAGAAAAGACTTGCCTGCTCCTGTTGGAAGCTGAGAAACTTGCTATACTGCAGAGAACAAACTAAAACGCATTTGAGGAACTGGGAACTTGGTAAAACATAATATTGTAGGGGACTAGGAAGGTAAGCTACACTTTCTACAGAAAGTTTCATTATTTTCTTATTGGCATTAAGAATTGCAGGATTCCATTAGAGTGTAGTAATTTTATAACCAGAGGGGTTAAAATACAACAGACGTTGCTTGATTTCTGTGCTAGACACATAGGATTTGGAAGGATATTTGTGCAATATTTTAGAAGTGTCCTGCTGGCTAAGCAGTGAGTTTATCCCTGGTTTCAGATAAAGGGTTTGTGTGTGTATTAGAAGCAGACATAGCAAATTGTCTTCACTGAAAGGCCTGCTTACATCACAGGTGTCACTAGTCAATCAATTGATTCTGGGTGGGGCTTTTATCACTGCTGTCTTAAGCAAACTACACAGAGAAAAGCCAGTCAGAAAAGACTTGCCTGCTCCTGTTGGAAGCTGAGAAACTTGCTATACTGCAGAGAACAAACTAAAATGCAATTGAGGAACTGGGAACTTGGTAAAACATAATATTGTAGGGGACTAGGAAGGTAAGCTACACTTTCTACAGAAAGTTTCATTATTTTCTTTTGGCATTAAGAATTGCAGGATTCCATTAAAGTGTAGTAATTTTATAACCAGAGGGGTTAAAATACAACTGAAGTTGCTTGATTTCTGTGCTAGACACATAGGATTTGGAAGGATATTTGTGCAATATTTTAGAAGTGTCCTGCTGGCTGAACAGTGAGTTTGTTTTTATCCCTGGACTCAGTAGAGTGGTTTGTGTAGGAGCAGCGGTCTAGTACATTGTGGTGTTGGTTGACTTACTATAAAGGGCAGTACTCACCAGGGTGGTGGAGCAGTGGTGTATTTGATTGTTTCTAACAGTCAACAGTGGTTATGGCCTACCCACCACCTTCCCCTCTCCCCGCCCACCCAGGTGTGGCATTTTCCTTATAGTCCAAGGTTCTGACATCACTTCCTTAACAGGTCTTGGTGCAGAACTGTCATATTCTTAATTACCCAGCACAGTGCATACAGGGTAAGTACACACAAACAAAAAAACAAAATTATATATTACTCATTGTATATTATAAGGAAGAGGGACATGTGGGGAGTGGTGCAATGCACTGGCTGTGGGGCAGCAATTTTCCGGGAGACATTCTGGAACCTGCATTGCTGCCCTATTTGCAGGCAACTGTCAGCTCTGAGGGAGGAGGTTGCCCACCTCCAGGCTGAACTGGCAAGGACTATGGAGGCCCCACCCAAGAGCACCAGTTCCACAACCACTGCCTCAGAGGTTGCCATGTGTGAAGAGCAGATGGACCACAGTAGGTTCAGGGAGGGTGAGGGTGGTGGAACAGAGACGTAGCCCCTGAGTTGCACCTCTACACAAATCATATGTCAGCCTGGCAAATCATGGTTGCTCTATGATGACGCCCTCATTGGAGACCAAGAAAAATGCTGGGGACATCCACAAGGGAGACCCACAAAAGAGTGGCAAGGGAAACCACAGGGGAAAGAAACAGCTTCTGATAGGGAACTCAATTGTTAGGGGTGTAGACCTGGGGAAGGAGGAGAGGGAAGTAAGGTGCCTGCCTGGTGCCATGGCTTGGAGGGACAGGAAGCGAATCCTCAGGATTGCAGAAGCAGCATCACAGGAGAGAAACTAGATATCATAGTCCACCTTGGGACAAATGACCTAGCTAGGCATGAGATCAGTGCAGTGCAGGATGTGTTGTGGAGTTGGGGAGGGGCCTCAGACAGGTAGCAAACATGGTAACCTTCTCCAGAGGTGCTGCCAGTCTATAGCAGGGTGAGGCTAAGGTACTGCACACCATGCAGTTTAATGAATGGTTGCAAAACTGGTGCAGAGCACAGGGCTTTGGCTTCATTGGGGACTGGGGGTCCACCTGGAGAGATGAAGGTCTATACTGGCATGATGGTCTGCATCTGTCCAGGAAGGGACATATGCTCCTAGGTGACAGGTTTAAAGGCTTCCTTGGCAAGCTTTTAAATTAGCCAAGGGGGGAGGTGCTGATAGGAAACAGGAAAGTTCAAGCCTCCCCCCACAAAACACAGCAAGTAGTAGGGTAAACACTGAGGTACAGAGCTTGACAGAGGGCAGAACAGGGGCAAATGGAAAAATAGACAAGGGCAATAAGAGCAGGGATGAGGTAAAAAAGGATAAAGCCAACATTAAATGGAGGCAATGAGTACCAATGCCCATAGTCTTGGAAACAAGCTTCCAGAGCTAGTAGCCCTGATGGAAGAGGAACACTTGGATATTGTGGCAGTCACAGAAACATGGTACACATGGAGAACCATGACTGGGATGTCAACATACCAGGGTACACAATCTACAGAAGGGACAGGGAGGGTAAAGAGGAGGTGGAGTAGCTCTCTACATAAGGGAAGGGATCAAAGCTACAGAACTAAAAGTAAAGGAGGAGGACAAGAGGAACTCTGGGTCACCTTGAGACAGGGAATGGCATCACAATCCGCACAGGGTTGTATACAGACCCCCGTCTCAAGGGAAGGAAATGGACAAGAAAATGATAGAGGGCATTCTCAAAATGGCTGAAAAAGGGGAGATACTGTTGATGGGGGACCTGAACATGCCAGATGTTAACTGGGTGACATGGACTGCAGCCACATCCAAGAGCAGGGTAATTCTCGATGCCCTACAGGGAGCATGCCTTAGACAGTTAGTGGTGTAACCCACTTGAGAGAGAGCAATATTAGACCTGGTACTCTCAAATGGAGAGAGGATCACAAACTTAGAAGTCAGTAGACATCTGGGAACAAGCGACCACTGCACAGTGTGCTCCACAATAAACACAACCATGGAGACAAGCCATACAAAGACAAGGATACTGGACTTTAGAAGGGCTGACTTTGGCATAATGGGTGAATACCTGAGGAATGCATTAGCAAATGGCCAGAAAGGAGGGGTGGAAGAACAATGGAGAAAAATCAAAACTGCCATCATGGAGGCAACAAGCCTTTGTGTGAAACAAATAAAGAAAACAAAGCGGAATAAAAAACCATATGGCTCTCAAAAAGGTGTCAGGGAAGGTTAAGGAGAAAAGGCTGCATTCAAAAGTATAAGGAATCACAGGCAGACACGACGAGAACTGTATCAATTGAAGCAGAAAGAAGTGGGTAAGGCAGTCAGAAAAGCAAAGGCCCAAACCGAGGAAAAGATTGCCAACTCAGTTAGAAGGGATAAAACCTTTATAGGTACATTAGGGAGCATAGAAAGGTTAAGGGAGGGATAGTGAAGATTAATAAAGGGAGGGAGGTGGGCAGAGGAGACAGTGAAAAGGCAGAGATACTGAATGAATACTTTTGCTCAGTATTCACAAAAGAAGAAGAGGAGGTTACCTAAACCAAACAGTAGAAGCACTCTGGATAGTGGGGTTGACACAGTCTATTTACAGAAGAAAGAGTACTGAAGAACTCCTAAAACTGAAGGTGGACAAAGCAATGGGGCCTGATGGGATTCACCCTAGAATCCTAAAGAGCTAAGGGAGGACCTAGTGACACCATTAACCACACTTTTAACAAATCATGGGAAGATGGGGTGGTACCTGAGGACTGGAGGAGGGCAGATGTGATTCCCTTCACAAAAGTGGGAGCAAGGCAGAAGCAGAAACTACAGACCTGTTAGTTTGACCTCAGTGGTGGGGAAAATGATGGAATCACTTCTGAAAGAAGAATTGTTGAGTACCTAGAGGCCAGCGGGCACAGGACCCAAAGCAGCATGGATTCAGAGCAGGAAGGTCATGTCAGATGAATCTAATCGATTTCTTTGACTGGGTGACCAAAGTAATAGACCAGGGAGGGGCTGTGGATATGGCCTACCTAGACTTTGACAAGGTATTTTACACAGTCCGCACAAAGATTAATAATCAAGTTAGCCAGCCTGGGAGTGGGTCCCAGGGTGGTAGCCTGAGTGTACAAACTGGCTGCACAACAGGACACAGAAGGTAATAGTGAATGGAACACATTCTGAAGAAAGGGGGGTTAATAGTGGAGTACCTCAGGGCTCAGTACTGGGTCCAGTCCTCTTTAACATCTTTATAGGTGACATTACGGAGGGTCTAGAAGGAAAGGTATGCCTCTTTGTGGATGACACAAAGATCTGTAACAGAGTTGATACACAAGGGGGGGTAGAAAGGATGAGAAGGGACTTGGCAAGGTTGGAGGAATGGTCAGACATACGGCAACTTAGATTCAATGCAAAGAAGTGCAAAGTAATGCACCTGGGAAATAAAAATCCAGGAGAAGAGTACACAATAGCAGGGGAGGTACTAACGACAACAGTAATGGAAAGGGATCTGGGTATAGTCATATCAGATGACCTAAAGGTGGGTAAGCAATGTGAGAAGTCAGTAAGGAGAGCCAGGGGGATACTGGAATGCATAGGGAGGGGCATCACAAGTAGAAAAAGGGAAGTGGTTATCCCTCTATACAGACAGTTGGTGAGACCCCATCTGGAGTACTGCGTGCAGTTTTGGAGACCTCACCTACGCAAGGACATAGACAGGATGGAAGCAGTCCAGAGGAGGGCAACTAAAATGGTGCAGGGTCTACATCAGAAACCATATGAAGAGAGACTAAGGGAGCTTAATATGTATACCCTTGATGAAAGGAGGGACAGGGGGGACATGATAGAAACTTTTAAGTACCTCAAGGGAATCGACAAAGTCCAGGAGGGTAGCATCTTTCAGAAAAAGAGATGTGTAAGAACAAGGGGGCACAGTTTAAAGTTAGAGGGGGGACAGCTCAGGGGTAATGTGAGGAAATTCTTTTTCATGGAGAGAGTGGTGGACACATGGAACTGCCTTCCTGGAGGGGTTGTGGGATCTAAAACAGTGGGGGAATTCAAACATGCATGAGACAGACATAGGGCAATTATAGTGGGGGGGTTACAGAAAGTAGGCTGTTGGTTAACTAGAATCTGCAGCTTATCCAATAGGTAGGGAAATGGGCAGACTTGGTGGGCCAAGTGGTCCTTATCTGCCGTCAAAGTCTATGTTTCTATGAGTCTCTGGCACATCCTGTTCAGTGCAGTGCATCCGGCTGATGCCGGGACATCTGTGCTCTCTGTGAATGGCTCTGTGGTGCATTTCCAGGTTGCACTGGCACATCACATTTGCCCCCAGCACATCTGCTTTGTGAATCCTGCCCATAGTTTTTATATAGTGGAGAATATTGTGTTATTTTAAAGTCTTCTTTGATCATTTGATAAATTTTATACCTTGATGTAATAGTAGTGTAAGTAGCTGGAATCATTTGCTCAATCTTTTGAGTTTATAAAATTTGAAAAAAGTAGCTACATCAAATTATTATATGGGTTTACACTTTATTCTAATATTATGGAGTTTTTTTATATTCTCTACAGTTCATCTAGTCCCATATTATTGTAATTTGAGCAGCCAGATAATATTTATATATATCTGGTGAAGCTAGTCCTCCTTCTAATTTAGATTTTATCAGTGTTGAATAAGCAATTCTAGTATGTGTATTTAGCCATATGAATTTAACAATCATTTTTTTCTTGTTATCAAAATATGACTTAGGGACTTGTATGGGCAAAGATGAAAATAAAATTATCAGTTTAGGTAGTAACTTCATCTTTATTAAGTTTATACACCCTATAAGTGTTAGAGGTAGGTCTTTCCACCTTTCTAATTTATTTTGTATATCTTTATATACATTATCATAATTTAATAATATTATATCCATCAAATCTGCAGGTATTTGAACACCTAAATATTGTATATGTGTGTCAATTTGTTGACAATAATATCCAGTTGGTAACTTATCATCTGGTTGTTTATCTAATTTCAGTATTATAGTTTTGTGCCAGTTTATTTTATACCCTGTTCATTTTCCATATTGATTTGTTATATATATTAGTTCCTTAATAGAATATTCTGGATTTGTCAAAAACATCAGCATATCATCTGCATATAAGCTGACCTTATGGAAAGTAGAGTGAATATTAATTCCATAGATATTTGGGTAGTGCCTAATTTTATTAGCGACAGTAATACTTCCATTATTATTGTAAAGATTAAAGGTGATAATGGGCATCCCTGTTGGGTGCCCCTTTGTAACTGTATAGTGCCAGATAAGTTTTGATTTGTTTTTATTTTTGCTTGAAGTGATTGATATATTAATTGCAGCCATCTGCTCAGCTGCTCACTAAACCCCATTGCTCTAATTGTTGCTTTCAAAAAAGGCCATTCTAGCTGATCAAATACTTTCTCAGCATCAATTGCTAAAAGTATAGCGTCCTTTGTGTTTCTTAATGCTATGACATTTAATATATGTCTGATGTTCTCTCTTAATGATCTTTTCTTTCTGAAACCATTCTGATCTTTATTAACAATCATTGGTAGTTTT